>WOXC01006803.1:0-358798 GCA_011680675.1 Gymnobelideus leadbeateri | reverse complement strand
AGTGGAATAGAGGACTTTCAAGCATTCTTGAGGAAAAAACCAGAATTGAATAGAAAATTTGACATCCAGATGCAAGAAGTAAGAGATGCTGAGAAGGTAATCAGGGAAAAGAAATCAAAAGGAACTTATCAAAGTTGAACTATTTACATTCCTATATGGAAAAGCAATATCTGTGACTGATGATATCTTTCTCACTATGAAAATAATGGAAGAAGGGAGTGTGGTCATATGAATACATATGTGAATGTGTGTGTATATGGTTACAGTTATATATGGATAGAGGGCATAGGTTGATTTTGTTGGGAAGGGAGAGCACTCAAGGGATGAAATTATGAGGTGAGAGAGGAAAGTGGCAAGAGGAGATGGGGAGAGACAGGGTAGGGTGTAGAAAAAGCAAGGGGAAGTGGTTGCAAGGGAGGGGAGAATAGGAAGGCAAAAAGGCAAAACCACATTCTCATTGAATTTGGTTCAGGGAGAGAATGACATACATACTAAATGGGATATCTCAACCTGCAGCAGGATAGGGGGAAGGGGGATGATGGATGGGAGGGCATCCTTGGGGGGAGGGGAGGTTGGAAGTACCCACTATAGAAGAGGGACAGGATCATGTAGGGAATGGACCAGGTGGGGGGTGGGATGAGTGGGAGGGAATTATAAGCAGCCTTGTACAATATATCTACTATGATAATGTTTTGCATAGCTAGACATGTACAACATATACTGAATTACTTATATCCCAAGAAGGAATGGGTGACAAGGGAGGAAGGAAATGGATCTGAAATTCGAGGTCGTAACATTAAATGTTTCAAATATATATATAATATTTATTAATACTCTTTTGCCTATAATTGGGAGATAAGATGTGCAGGCATTGGGACACAAAGATTCATCTTCCTCTAATGGAAAAGTCGATGGGGGTATGGGAGAAGGTATGGGAGAGAGCAGATTGGAGGAAGCGATATCTTGTGGGACTGCTATTCTGGGAGGTTGGGTAGGGGAATAATGTGGGGAAAATGATTGTAACTCAAAATCTGGCGGAAATGAATGATGTAAAACAGAAGTTAATAAAGTATTTGTTTAAAGAAAAAAAAAAAAAGAAATTCTCAACGAAAATTGCCCTGATGTTTTAGACCCAGAGGGGGAAATAGAATCCACCAATCACCTCCTGAAAAAGATCCCAAAAAGAAAACTCCTAGGAATATTATAACCAGGTTCCAGAACTCCCAGATCAAGGAGATAATACTACAAGCAGCCAGGAAGAAACAATTTCAATATTGTGGAAACACAATCAGAATAGCACAGGACCTGGCAGCTTCTACACTGAGGGATTGAAGGGCATGGAATATGATATTCCAGAGGGCAAAAGAGCTGGGATTGAAGCCAAGGTCACCTACCCAGCAAAACTGAGTATCTTGTTTCAGGGGAAAATATGGTCATTCAGTGGAATAGAGGAAGCATTCTTGAAAAAAAAATCAGAGTTGAAGAGAAAATTTGACATTCAGACACAAGCAGCAAGAGATGCTTGAAAAGCTAATCAAGGAAAAGAAATCAAAAGGAACTTATCAAAGTTGAACTATTTACATTCCTACATGGAAAAACAATATCTATGTCTGATGAAACCTTTCTCATTATGAAAATAATTGAATAAGGGTATATGGGCATATGTTTACAGGTATACATGGATAGAGGGCACAGCTTGAATTTGATGGGAAGGGATGATACTTAAGGGGTGAAATTAAGAGGTGAGAGAGGAAAGTGGCAAGAAGAGATGGGGAGAGACAGGGTAGGGCAAATTATCTCATGTAGAAGAGGCAAGGGAAGTAGTTGCAGGGGAGGGGAAGAACAGGAAGGCAAAAAGGCAAAACCATATTCTCATTGAATTTGGCTCAAGGAGAGAATCACATACATACTGAATGGGATATCTCACCCTTCAGGAGAGTAGGGGAAAGGGGGATGAGAGGGGGGAAGATGGAGGGGAGGGCATTCTAGGGGGAAGGGAGGTTGGAAGTACCCACTTTTGAAGAGGGACAGGATTAAAGTAGGGAATGGACCAGGTGGGAGGTGAGATGGGTGGGAGGGAAATATAAGCAGTCTTTTGCAATATATCTACTATGGTAATGTTTTGCATAGCTATACATGTACAACACATACTGAATTGCTTATCTTCTCAGAGGGAGTGGGTGACAAGGGAGGAAGGGAATGGATCTGAAAATCGAAGTTTTAAAATTTAATGTTTCATAAGATGTCCAGGCATTGGGGCTCAGAGATTCACCTTGCCTTAATGGCGAAGTCGAACGGGGTATAGGAGAAGATATGGGAGAGAACAGATTAGATGAGGGGATATCTAGTGGGACTGCTATTCTGGGGTGGTGGGTAGGGAAAAATGGGGAAATAATTGTAACTCAAAATCTAGTGGAAACGAAGTTAAAGCATTTGTAAAAAATAAAATAAAATAAAATATTCTAGGAAAAATGGGGAAATAATTGTAACTCAAAATCTAGTGGAAACGAAGTTAAAGCATTTGTAAAAAATAAAATAAAATAAAATATTCTAGCCTATAATTTGAAAATAATAACAATATAGACATTACCCTTTTATTATAAATTCCATAAAACCAGTTGATTCTTAAAGACTACTTTCATTAACTTTTGTGTCCATAATCAACTTATGTATGAAATTTAATTGTGATACTCCAAATAAAGTTGACTTTCAAGTGACTGATTCTTCTTCCAATAAATTTAGTGTCATTATATTAGATAAGTGATCTCTTGTTAACTGGTTTCTCCCCCATCCAAAAATTATTAATTAAATTAAAAGATCTTTCAGCTTTGGTTAATGAAATGCCATAGTGGTGACTCTTTTCTTCCTATTATGTACTTGCAGCAAGTGGAACATTGTTTAATTCTACATTTTTATCTACAAATATGCAGAAAATCACTTAATTCAATTCTGTGATTTACAACTCATTTAAATTATTCCATTTCCCACCATCTATCCATAATGAAATAAATTCTTCATAAGGCCAATTAGATGATTCTAATAAAACAAAATAGCTAAAAGTAATTTCACCATTCCTTCTGTCTGAGAAAAGATGTATATTCACCTGCTGAATTATATTTTCTAGCAAGATATTCCTAGGAAGAGTATTAAATGTATTGTTTCATTAAATGAAATACATTAATACTTATCTTACTTAAATCTACTTGAGCTTCTTGCTTTCCAGTAACAATTCTAAAATTTTCAAAGTGTTTATGATATACCGATCATTTTTTGTTCTGTTTGAACATTCGTTGATGATGACGCCAATGTATTTGAATTTAATGAAAGTTCATCAAGAATATAAACATTAAAGCAAAACTTTTCAAGAAATTACTGTTGGTTAATCACAAGCTTCGAATCAGGAAGAACTGAGTTAAAATTTGGTCTCAGATATTTACAAGTCTGTGAACCTGGGTAAGTCACTTAACCCTGTTTACCTCACGTCATTATTTGTAAAATGAGCTGGAGAAGAACATGGCAAACCACTTCAGTATCTTTGCCAAGAAAACCCCCAGATTGGGTCAAAAAGAATCTAAAATGACTCAAACAGATAAGCAACAATAAAAACAAGTTTCTATATAAAGCATGATTGGGAAACAAATGAGCAAAAAATCATATGTAATACTGGATAAGTATAACATATAATAGTAACAGCTCCTAAAGAATAAATCGCCAATTTCTATGCCTGTACTAGACAGATTTTAATTATTTCAGTGTTGAGTTCTTTAGCAACAACTTTTAATTTGGTTTGATTCTTTAAAATTAAATTAATGATAAACAGAATAGGTTTTATTCAGAAATATTTAAATGATTTTTATTTCTTTAGGAAATTGCTAAACAATAACTACAATCAATGATTTGAATGGTGCCAAATGAAGAATTTAGGAATATCTTCTAACAACTTCCTAACTAGTCCAAACATTCTTCCCAGCATTGGAAACTGGCACAATATGAATAAGATGCAACAAATTTCATCTTTTAGCAGTGTTGCTGTTCAGTCACATGTCATGTCTAATTCTCCTTGACCTCATCTGTGTTCCCTTAGCAAAGAAACAAATGGTTTACCATTACCTTCTCCAGTTCAGTTTACAGATAAGGAAACTGAGGCAATCAAAATTAAATAACTTTAGAAAAGATTCAAAGAATTGCAACATTCTTATTGGTCGCCAGATGTCACCGAAAGACCATGTTATCTAATGCAAAGTAAATGTTCAAAAAACTTTCCTTAAGTACCTGCTGTATTCCCGGGGCTGCCCTAAATGCTGAGGATACAAAGACAAGCCTGAGGCACTCTGTGGCATGAAAAACATATACATATATACGTCTATACAAAACACCAACAAAAGTCGGGGCAATGGGGTGGGGGTCTCACAAATAGAGGGGAATCATATTAGTCAATCAAGAAGCATTTATTAAGTGCCTGCTATGGGTCAGACACTGTGCTCAGTACTGGGGGTGGAAAAATAGGGGGGAAAAGAATCCCATGCCTCAGCTAGCTCTTAATCTAATTAGAGAATCAAAAAGCAAATAAAATAAAGCTGTATATAGGATGAATAGTAAGTAATTGAGAAAGAGAGGGCATGAGAATTGAAAGGCTTTGGAACAGGCTTCAAGTCAAAGTTGAGTTGTTGAGTGCAACCTAAAAACATAGGAGCCAGGAGTGAGAAGTCAGGAGGAAAATCATTCCAGGTATGTTGGACAGGGAGAGAAAATTACTGGAGTCAAGAGATGGAATATCTTGGTTATGGAATATTAAGGAGGCCATTGTCACATGGTCAAAGAATAAGTAGAAGGGAGAAAAGTGGAGATGGCTAGGCTATAAAATGCATTGAATGATAAAGGCAGGATTTCATATTTAATCCGTGAGGTGATATGGAGGCCTTGGAGTTTATTGAGTAGGAAGGTGACATGGTTAGACCCATGTTTTAGGAAAACCACTTTGGTGGTTGAATGGAGGATGGATTGGAGTGAGGTGGGACTTGGGGAAAGACAGACACAAGAACAAGCTCTTGCAATACAAGAGCAGTGCATGTCTGAGGTGATGAAAGCTTGTGGTAGAGGAATGGCTCTGTTAGGGGAGAAAAGGGGATAGAGTGAAGAGACTTGGGGAAAGTAGAAACAAAAGACTTTGGACACAGATTTGACATGTGGGGTGAGAGGCTGTAAGTAGTCAAGGATAACACCTAGGCTTTTAGCCTGAGGGACTGAGAGGTGATGGTAGAGTCTATAGTAATATAGATGACAGAAGGAAATTTAGGACAGAGGAGTTTGGTTTTAGACATAGTGAGTTGAAGATTTCTATTGGGCATCCCATTCCAAATTCCTGAAAGACTGTTGAAGGTACAAGTAGAAGTGAAGGTAAGTAGACAGGTTGGGGCAGGCTGGAAAGAAGTAAAAATCATGAGGACAGAGATGGCTATTAAATCCAAGTAGGTCTATGAGATCAACAATGGAAACTATAAAGGGAGAAGGGGGACAAATATGGAACTCTGTGTGACACCTACAGTTAGAGGGCCTGATCTGGATGAAGATCTAGTAAAGGAGAATAAAAAGGAGCAGTCAGATTGGTAGGAGGAGAACCAGAGGAGAATGTTGTCTCTAGGGAGAGAAAAAAGATATGAAGCAGGAAAGGGTGATCAGCAGTGTAAGAGAGGTTGGGGAGAATGAGGGCTGAGAAGAGGACAATGGATCTGAAAACTAAGACATCACAGGTAACTTTGAAGACAGGAATATTGATGGAATGATAAATTTAGAGAGAGTGACAAGCAAGTGGAAGCACCTATTGCAGACATCCTTTTCAAAGAATTTAACCACAAAAAGCAAAAGAGATGCAGGCTGATAGTGGGGATGGAAGAAACGAATGATTTTTTTTTTAAGAATGGGGAAGACATGAGCATGTTTGTAGGCACTGGGGAGTGAACCAGTAGACAGGGAAAGATTCAAGGTAAGTGATAGAATGAGGATGATAGAGGAAGCAATATGCTGGAGGAGATGGGATGGAAAAGGATTGCTCGAGTAGGTAGAGGACTTAGCCTTGTTAATGTATAAAAATGACTCATCATGTGAAATAGTGATGAAAGAGAAGACTGGCATAAGGCATATGCTTCATTTAAGATGAGAGAGACAGGAGAAGAAAAAGCTCAGGATGAATGGTCTCAACTGTTTCTACAAAAAACAAGGCAAGATTCTCAGCTGAGAGATTGGGGGCCATGAAGGGTTTGAGAAGGGATGAAAAGGTTTGGAAGAGCTTCTATGAAAAGTAGGGATAGTGAGCTGATAAGACAGGTAGAGTAGGATTTCTTAGTGGCGATAAGGAAGCTGTTGAAGCAGGGATAATCTCGTGATGTTCTCCAGGACATTCAGCAGCACAATTGGAAATGCAAAAGTAGCAAATGAAAGGAGAGATCCAAGTTTGAGGCTGGCAAAGCATAACTAGTGAAATGATAAGGAAACTAGGGACACAAGGGAAGTGAATAGGACAGAATTTAAATAGTTCCCCAAGGGAGCAAGTTGGGGAATAAAAGGTCTAATACATGGGTAATGGGCTGTGAGACAAGTGAGGAGGAGAGGAATTGGGGGTCATATTAGGTATGAAGAACAAGGTTTGGTAAAGAAGCCAGAGGGATGGCAAAGAATTGGAAATTAAGGGGATGCCCATCAATTGGGGAATGGCTAAACAAGTTATGGTATATGAACATAATGGAATACTATCATGCCAGAGGAAATGAGAAGCAGATGGACTTCATATTTACTTGGAAAGGCTTATACAAACTGATGCTGAGTGAGAAGAGCAGAACCAGGAGAAAGTTGTACACAATTCCAGATGCAACATATGTGTGACGACAAACTTTAATAGACTGGACTCTTCTAAAAAATGCAGGGCTATAAGTCAACTCCCTTGATGGAGAGAGATGTCTAAATTCAGAGAAAGAACTAGAAACAAGAGAGTTTAAATGCAGACTGAAGCAAATTACCTGCTCTCTTTCTTTTTCTTGTTTGGTGTTGTTTCCTCTTTCCCATTGTTCATTCCATCCAATACAATCCTTCTTTATAACCTGACCAATGTCTAATGTGAAAGTATCTGCAGATCCTATACCTGATTGTATACCACCATGGGGATGGAGAGTGGAAGAAAATTCGAAATGCAAAGAATTGTGGAACTGAGTCTTGTAAACTAAAAGTAAATGAACAAATTAATAAAAAAACAAAAAATTTTAAAAGTCAGAGGGAACCATAAAAACACAATAGTTTAAGGGGATTTTGGAATTCTTGAACATAGAGGTGGTGTATTTCCAGAAGATGGCAAAATCAAGGCTATGGCCATTGTTGGGTATGGCTAAAGTAGGGTATAACAGTAGGACATGGGAAATAACTAAGCTGAGAAACTGAGTGGTGAAGGATGTTCAAGGGAAAGTCAATTCGGAAATTGAAGTCTACTTCTATGAGGCCAGGAGTTGGAGTGCAAAAAAATGTGAACCATTTATCAAACTCACTGAAAAAGGAAGGGGGAGTGACTGAGGTCTGACTACAACAGATACCAGGAGAGATAATTTTAAAATTATTGGACTACCTGAAAGCCATGATCAGAAAAAGAATCTAGAAATCGTTCTTCAAGAAATTCTCAAGGAAAATTGCCCAGGGGTTTTAGAACCAGAGGGCAAAGTAGAGGTTGAAAAAATTCACCAATAACCTCATGCAAAAGATCCTAAGAAGAAAACTCCTAGTAATATTATAGTCAAGTTCCAGAGTTCTCAGATCAAGGAGAAAATACTACAAGCAGCCAAGAAGACACAGTTTGAATATTGTGGAAACGCAATCAGGATAATACAAGATCTGGGAGCTTCTACACTGAGGGATAAAAGGGCTTGGAATATGATATTCTGGAGGTCAAAGGAGCTGGGATTAAAACAAAGAATCACCTACCCAGTAAAACTGAGTATCATGTTTCAGGGGAAAATATGAGTCATTCAATGAAATAGAGGACTTTCAAGTATTCTTAATGAAAAAAACAGAGTTGAATAGAAACCCTGACATTCTGATACAAGAAGCAGAAGAAGCATGAGAAGGTAAACAGGGAAAAGAAATCATAAGGAACTTACAAAGTTGAACTATGTACATTCCTACATGGAAAAACAGTAATTGTAACTTATGAAACTCTTCTCAGTATGAGAATAGTTGAAGGGAATATAAATGTGTATATATTTATGCATACATATATATGTCTGTCTATATAGGAGAGTATATGGGCATATAAATACATATGTGAGTGTATGGATGTGTACAGGTATATATGTATATGTATATATGTGTACAGGTATACATAGAGGGCACAGGATCATTTGTATGGGAAGGGATGACACTTAAAAGGTGAAATTGAGAAGTGAGAGCGCAGAGCGGTTTGGTCGTTGATCGGAGCGGGAGTATTCCCTGACTTTAGATACTCAGAGGGAGGCGGAGTCAATGCATCAAGGAGTGGACAGAAGCGGCGGCATCAGCAGGGAACCCAGCGGAGGAAACATCGCCTGTTCGTTCGGTAAGACAAGATGGCCCGTGCAAAGCAGACTTCTAGTAAGTCCACTGGTGGGAAAGCTCCACGCAAACAGCTGGCCACAAAGGCTGCCAGGAAAAGCGCTCCCTCTACCGGCAGGGTCAAGAAGACTCACCGTTACCGGTCTGGCACTGTGGCCCTTCGTGAGATTCGCCGTTACCAGAAGTCAACAGAGCTTTTGATCAGGAAACTCCCCTTCCAGCGGTTGGTAAGGGAGATTGCTCAGGACTTCAAAACAGACTTGATGTTCCAGAGTGCAGCTATTGGTGCCCTTCAGGAGGCTAGTGAAGCATATTTGGCGGGTCTCTTCGAAGATACTAACCTGTGTGCCATTCATGCCAAGAGAGTTACTATCATGCCCAAAGACATCCAGTTGGCTCACAGGATACGGGGAGAAAGAGCTTAAGTGAAGGCAGTTTTATGGTGTTTTGTAGTAAATTCTGTAAAATACTTTGGTTTTAATTTGTGACCTTTTTTGTAAGAAATTGTTTATAATATGTTGCATTTGTACTTACTTCATTCCAATCTTTCACTCAGGATGAATGGAAAAAGTGACTGTTCACAGACCTCAGTGATGTGAGTGAGCATTGTTGCTCAGGAGTGACAAATTGCTAATATGCAGAAGGAATGGGTGATAATTCTTGCTTCTCATGATGCATGTTTCTGTATGTTAATGGCTTGTTGGGTAGCTAAAATCGTAAGGTACTAGAATTGCTATAAATGTGTACAGGGTCCTTTTGCAATAAAACTGGTTATGACTTGATCCAAGTGTTTAACAATTGAGGCTGTTAAGTCTGACCATACATCACTGTGATAGAATGTGGGCTTTTCAGAGGGTGATAATATACAAGTCTTAACCACAGTGTAACTTACAGTTTCCTAAAAAAAAAGAAAGAAAGAAAGAAAAAAAAAACACAAACCTGGCAGCTATAGAATACACTATGTGCATTTATAATAGCTATTTTATATATTGTAGTGTCAACATTTTTAAATTAAATTTTTTACATTTAAAAAAAAGAAATTGAGAAGAGAGAGGAATATAATGAAAAGAGATGGGGAGAGAAAGAATGGGCAAATTATCTCACGTAGAAGAGGCAAGGGAAAACTGTTACAATGGAGGGGAAGAACAGGAAGGCAAAAGGGAATGGGTCAACCTTACTCTCATTGAATTTGGCTTAGGGAGGGAATGACATACACACTAAATAGGGTATCTCACCCTACAAGAGAGTAGGGAAGAAGGGGATGAGAGGGGGGATGATGGAGGGGAGGACAGGTTGGGGGGAGGGTAGTTAGAAGCACCCATTTTTGAAAAGGGTCGAAGTAGAGAATGGACCAAGTGCCGGGGTGGGATAGGATGGAGAGAAATATTGTCAGACCAATATGGAAATAGTTTGTATAGCTACACATGTACAACCTGTATTGAATTACTTATCTTCCCAAAAAGGTTGAGTGATGAGGGAGGAAGGAATTCAAAGTTTTAAAATCAAATGTTTAAATATATATATATATATATATATATATATATATATATATATATATATATATAATTATTATTTTTACATGCAACTGGGAAATAAGATATACAGGCACTGGTGTATGGAGATCCATCTTGCCCTACTGGAAAGTCAGAGGGAGGATGGGGGAGGATATAGTAGAGAGCAGGTTGGGGGAGGGGGTATGCAGTGGGATTCCTGTTTTGGGGTGGTTGGTAGGGGAAAGTCAGGGAGAAATTTTGTAACTCAAAATCTTGTGAAAATGAATGATGTAAACTAAAAATAAACAAAAAAATTAATTTAAAAAACAAATAAATAAAAATTATAAAAGAAAAAAAAGAAAAGAAAGTTATAACATAGCCAGGTTATGAATGTCATTAAATGACAAAAATAAAGGTCCATATGTAATCCTATAGGTATTTGGGTGTTTTAGAGTTTATTGAACAGAGAAGGGATATGAATAGATGATGGTGGGGAAAACTGGGGATCTGAGTGGACGACGTATTTCTGACTAGTGAGATATTACTCAGGTAGAGCAGTCAGGTTTCTCCAACTGTCGAGGTGAAAAGGGTGAGATTGCTTGAGTCAGTGAGTTAAAAAGCATGTATTAAACATGCATCATATGTTAGGCACACTGCAAAGAACTGGGAATATAAACAAAAGTTGAAATAAAGTTCAACTCTGTCCTCAAGGATCTGACTTTATGATGGGAGAATGTGCAGGAAAAGCCAAAAAATTGTTGTGAGCTGGGGTTGGCATGGTACAGAAAGTCTGGAATGCTGTCTGGAGGAGAATGATGCTTGCCTGGCCTGGGCCCTGGGAGGAGTGATCCAATCAGCTGAAGGGGATTCAGACATGGAGGGTACTGACAAAGTGTGAATTCAAGACCCAGAGGCAAGTTTCAAGATGAAAAGCTGGAGAGGAAATTCATAGTGAGGAGCAGTGGGATCAGATGGGAAACGACAGATATGTTTTAGTAATGACAAAACTTGAAAACTACTTGGATATAGAGAGATAGTGAGGACCATAAAGTCAATTGACATCTACAAATATTTATTAAATGTGTACTATGTTCCAGGCATTGTCCTAACTGTTTAGAATAATAACACAAAAAATGAAGATGAAGAAAAACAGTTCCTGCCCTAAATGAACCTGCCATTTAATCAGGAAAGAAAACACAGTAAAGGAAGATGAAATTCAGTTCAGGTACATAATTCAAAGGCTTGAAGGAAAAGTCTGAGAAGTCCCAAAGTAGAGCAGCACACAGATGAATGTGATGTCTATCCTCAGTCATCTCCTTAAATAGAGGTTTTCAAGTTCATGACTCTGCTCACCAATCAAGGTGGAGGGAAGGTAGTGAAGAAGTTTGAGCACCTTTAGTTTCATTAGGTAGGTAGATGATAGAGATGAACATCTATTAAGTACCTCCTAAGGGCCAAGTACTGTGCTAAATGGCTGCATCTAAAAATACAAGCAAGAAAATCTCTGCCCTCAATGAACTTACATTATAGCAGAGAAAAAGGGTCACATGAACAGGAGCTGGAAGTGCTAGGGTATGGTTTAAAGTTTGTAGTCCTCACCCCCACTGATAATAATGAAAAAGAGCATGAAATATTAAAGCAATAGTCTAGAAAAGTATAAAAGATAACTGTATGTTTAATTGTAAAGTTGCCCCTAAAAAAGGAAGAACATCTTTAATAACCAGAAAAAGTAACCAGTGCTCAGGGCTAGATTATGCCAATATAGCAAAAATATCAATGCTTTCCAGAGTAATTTACCAGTTAAATGTGACAGCAATGACACAACCAAAAAAGTACTTTATGCAACTAAAAATGTTTTGGGGAAGAAGACCTAGAAGAAAAATGACAACCTCCATAAAATTTGAGAATGAAAGAGTTTAATGATATGTTCAGAGTTCGAACTATACTATAAACCAGTAGTCATCAAAAAAACTGGAATGGTTAAAAAAATGGAGAAGCAGATCCATAGAACAAATAAAAAGGGAGAACCAGCAGCAATCGAACCTCATATCCCATGTTTGCTAAACATGAAAACATAAATGAATCAGGAATGAAGGCCTCATTTGATAACTGCTGGGATAACTAGCAAATAGTCAGGGAGAAGTTAAAGTTAGACCAAGAGTATGCACTTTATTGTACATGTAATTTTAAATGGCTTTATGTCCTTATTAATGACCATATCACAAAAAAATAGAAAAAAAACCAAATTATTTACCTTAATCAATTATAGGTAAAAGATACATTCTTAAGATATTCTGCATATTTCTGTACATTATTTCTCCCATCATACAATTCATAGCCTAGCCAGGATCCCTTCAAGGCATGGATTATCAGTTTCAGAGCTAAATTAAAATCTACTGGGCTAAGAGGACAACCTTACCTGACCCTAGTGCAAATGGCAATCCTTGAAGCACAGCCATCCTTGAAATAGATAAGGGACTGAAGTTCCTATTAGAGTCACTGTGTTACATTTATGACGTAATCTTGCAAGCTGACCCTAATCAGTGCCAAGGAGATTGTCTTCCGTAGCAGTGTAATGAATGCACTTGTGGGATCCAAGCAGGCTAGGCCAAACATTCCTTCTTTTCTCTTTGGCATTACTAAAGCTAAAATATAGGAAGAAATTGTTTATAGTAGCCAGCAGGTGGCATGAAATCTTTCTGGAACCTATGGAAGAGTCCATTCTTGGCACTCCAAACCCCTACTCTTTTGGGCATAACAGAGGGATAGATTTTACCTACGAGGTTATGTACATATATGGGTCTACATTTTTAGAATTGGTTTTTATTACTTTTCCACTAGATGAAAATGACACTAGAGACCTGCCACTCTTTTGGGAGTACTTATATTTATTTGAAGTTTAAAAACTCTTATGAAAATGTACTTTTGCATTTTATGTTTTCCCATATCCAACACCCAAATCCATCTGTTCCAGAACCTTTATGGCAATGAAATTATTTCAAAAGGAAGAAGGACAAAAGGAAAAAAAGGAAGGGAAGAAGGAAAAAAGGAAGGAAGGAAGTATAGGAGGAAGGGAGGGAGAAAGAGAGAGGAATGAATGAATCAATCAAAGAAAGAAACAAAGAAGGAAAAAGATAATTCAGTCCACTCTGAATACATTAGTTCATTATCTGAACCTGGGTAGCATGCTGTATCATGAGTCTTCTGGAATTGTTGTTAATTATTTTGTTGATGACAGGTTTGAAGTCTTCCAAACTTGATTATCTTTAGAATATTGCTGTTACTGTAAAAATGTTCTTCTGGTTCTTCTTACTTCATCTTGCATCATTTCCCAAGAGTGTTCTCATGTTTTTCTGAAACCATCCCCTTTGCCATTTCTTACTTCATAAGAGTAGTTCATCACATTCATACACCATAATTTTTTAGCTGTTGCTCAGTTTATGGGCATCCCCTCTTGTTCTAATTCTTTCCCACCACAAAATGAGCATCTATAAGTATTTTTATGTACCAAGGTCTCCTTCTACCTTCTTTGACCTATTTGGAGAATAGAACTAGTTGTGGTATCACTAGGTAAAAGAATATCCGCAGTGGAATAACTCTTTAGGCATAGTTGCTTTCCATAATGTTTGGACAATGTACAACTATTCTTTCCAGATTAAGAAAATATAAATGAGGGAGTTTTGTATTTTATGAAAAACTTTTTCTGCATTTATTGACAAAATGTGATGATATGTGGATAATTACTTTCAGTTTTCCTAATAGTTACATCATGGTTACATCAATGGCAAATGTTCAAGGGGATGTGGGGAAATTCAAACACTAATGAACTCTTGGTGGAGTTGTGAACTGGTTCACCTATTATGTAGAATAACTGGAACCATGTCCAAAGGGATATAAAACAATGCATACCCTTTGACCCAGCATATCCCAAAAGAGATAAAAAAAAGGAAAAGGACCTATATGTTCAAAAATTTTATAGCAGCTCTTTTTCTGGTGGCAAAGAATTGGAGACTGAGAGGATATTGATCATCCAGAGAATGGCTGAACAAAGTATAGTATATGATTCTGATTGAATACTATTGTGCTATGAGAAATGATGAGCAGGATTCTCTCAGAAAAACTTTAATTTACATCTATATAATTGGGAAAACATCAGTTGCTCATGGGTAGGCCGAGCTAATATAATAAAAAGGACAATTCTACCTAAATTAATTCACTTATTCAGTGCCATACCAAACTATTAAAAATTATTTTATAGAGCTACAAAAATAATAATAAAATTCATCTTGAAGAACAAAAGGTCCAGACTATCAAGGGAATTAGTGAAAAAAAATGAAAGGGAAGGTGGCCTAGTCATATCAGATCTTAAACTGTATTATAAAGCAGCAATCATCAAAACTACTTGGTACTGGCTAAGAAACAGTAATGGATCAATGGAATCGGTTAGGTACACAAGACACATAGTTGATGACTAGTAATCTACTGTTTGATAAACCAAAAGACCCCAGATTATGAGATAAGAACCTACTATCTGACAAAAACTGCTGGGAAAACTGGAAAATAGTATTGCAGAAACTGGGCATAGACCAATGTCTTACACCATGTACCAAAATGAAGTACAAAAGGGTACACAATTTAGATACAAAGGCTGATGCTATAAGCAAAGCAGGGGAGCAAGGAATAATTTACCTGTCAGATTTATGGAGAATGGAGGAATTTATGATCAAAAGAGAGATAGACAACATTATGAGATGCAAAATGAATAATTTTGATTACATTAAATCGAAAATTTTTTGCACAAACAAATCCATTACAACCAAGATTAGGATAGAAACAGAAAATTGGGAAAGAATTTTTACAACCAGAGTGTCTGATAAAAGCCTGATTTCTCAAATGTATAGAGAACTGTGTTAAATTTATAAGAATACAAGTCATTCCCCAATTGATAGTCAAAGGAAATGAGCAGACAGTTTTCAGAAGAAGAAATTAAAGCTATCTATAGTCATATGAAAAGAATGCTCTAAATCACTATTGATTAGAGAAATGCAAATCAAAACAACTCTTAGGTACCACATCAGACCCATCAGATTGGCTAACATGACAAAAGAGGAAAATTATAAATGTTGAAGATGTGGGAAAATTAAAACACTAATTCATTGTTGGTGGAGTTGTGAACTGATCGAATCATTCTAGAAAGTACTTTGGAATTATACCCAAAGAACTATTAAAATGTCCATACCCTTTGACCCAGAAATACCACTTCTAGGGCTGTGTCCCAAAGAGATCATACAAATGGGAAAAGGACTGACACATACAAAAATATTTATATCAGCTCGTTGTGTGGTGGCAAAGAATTGGAAATTGGGGGGTTGCCCATCAATTGGGAAATGGCTGCACAAGTTGTGGTATATGAACATAAAGAAATGCTATTGTGCTATAAGAAATTATGAGCAGATGGACTTCAGAAAACCTGGAAAGACTTAAATGAATTGATGCTGAGTGAGGTGAGCAGAACCAGGATAACACTGTACACAGTAACAGCCACATTGTGCAATGACTAACTTGGATAGACTTAGCCCTTCTCAGCAATTCAAGGACCTAAAACAATTCCAAAAGACTCATGATGGCAAATGCCATCCACGTTCAGATAAAGAACTATAGAGTTTGAATGCTGATCAAAGGATATTATTTGCTCTCCTTTTTGTTTTCTTTTTTCTTTCTCATGGTTTCTTCCATTCATTCTAATTCTTCTATATAAAATGATTAATGTGAAAATATGTTTAATAAAAAGATGAAAAACCTTGACTTACATGACCTGAAGTAAAGTGAAACGAATAGGACAAGGAACACAATACACAGTAACAGCAATATTGTAAGATGATCAACTATGAATGACTTAGCCATTCTCAGCAATACAATGATTCCAGAAAAATTTGAAGCACTTATGATGAAAAATGTTATTCATCCTCAGAGAAAGAACAGATGGACTCTGAATAAAGATTGAAGTTCACCTTTTTAAACTTTATTTTATTTTATTACTTATTTTTCTTGGGTTTTTTGTCTGTTTTCTTTCACAACATGATCAGTCTTTCAGAACAAACAAATATTTGTAAAGATTCACTTACAAAGGGCTCCTTAAAGGAATAAAGAAAAACTAAAATAGCAAGATGAATATGTAGTGATCATGGCTGCGCCATTCCAATAAAATAAAAGTGACAATATCACCAAAGCTAATCTAAACATTTTATGCTATACCAATCAAGTTGCCAAGGTGATACTTTATAGAACTTGATACACAATAACAAAAATCATTTAGAAAGCCAAAAGATCTCAAATATCAAATGAAATAGTGAAAAGAAGTAGGGATGAAAGGGGGAAAGCACTATGAGACTTCCAACTATATTGTAAGATATTTGATGTCTATTTTTTAAAGTAGAGAGATCAAATGATGGAAGAGACTAGACAAGAGAGAACCAGAAACAATGGAATTCCATGAACCAGTGTCTAATAAACTGGAAAACATAAATTACCTAGGAATAAACTGCTGTGAAAATCAATACATTTCAAAATGGAAGCATGATCTGTATATTGATGATCATATTATAAAACAAGTTAGAAGAAAAACAGATCATATACCTATCACAGCTATGGGTAAAAGATGGTATCTTAACTGAACAAGAAATTGAGACAATTATTTTAAAATGAGGTAGAAAACTTTTGTTACATGAAACTAACTGAAAAGCTTCTGCACAAATAAAATTGCTGTGCTTTGGATAAGAAGAAAAGTGATTACAAAAAAAAATCTTTGTATCAAATTTGTCTGATAAGGATCTGGTATCCAATATACAAAAACAGCATACGTATATGTGTAATACATATGATTAACAGCCATTCCACAGTCTACAAGTGGTCAAAAGGTATGAGCAAAGAGTTCCAAGAAAGAAGAATTTCAGAGTGTTCACAACCACATGTAAAAATGCTTTAAATCACTAATAAAAATAGAAAGGGATACACAGATCAAAGCGACCCTGAGGATTTATCTCATACTCTGCAAATTAGGAAAGATGACAAAGAAGATAGCAGTCAATGTTGCAGGGGTTGTGGAATGATAAGCGCACTGATGTATTGTTGGTGAAGCAAAGGGATGGTAGAAGCATTTCTGAAAGTAATTTGGAATAATGCAAGCTAAATTAACAAAATATTCATACCACTTGAACTAGAAACTCCATTACTGGATACATACACTCTCCATTAAAGTCTTTGATCAGTAGAAATCCTAATATTTACCACAATACTATACTTTTCATGATAGCAAAGAATTGGAAACAAAGCTACCCTTTGATCAGGGAATACTTAAACAAACTGTAGTACATATGTGCAATGGAATGTAGTTGTGCTGTAAGAAATTATGTACATGATGACTAGAAAGAAGCACAGAAAGATCTATGTGAACTGATGCAGAGTGAAGTAAGCAGAACACCCCCCCAAAACCCAATATAAACAATGACTACAATAATGTAAATAGAAAGAACAATAGCAGAAAAATATTAAAAGTGATATAAATATCAAGGATGATTCCAAAAGAAAACCATATAAGAGAACACCCTAAACATCTCAATTTATGAAGATATAAGATTTTCAGCTATTACATATGATATAAATATTAGACTTTACCAATATAATAACTAGATGTGCTGATATTTTTGTCTTAAAGAAATACTATTTGATATAGAAGATGTATATCTACATGAATAAGGGGATGAATACTGGAGATAAATATGAAGATGTAAAAACATAAGACACCAATAAACATTTATTTTAAAAATTGTAAAAAAAAAAACATTCTCAGTCTTTGACTTATTAGATTCTTTCTATGACCTCTTAAGGTGATAAGGTCAAAATGGATACATGACCTAGATACAATGAGAGATTATACAATAAAATTAGAAGAACACAGAACATATTACTTATCAGACTTATGGACAGGCAAACAATTTATGATTAAAAAGAGCAAAGTTAGGTGTAAAATGGGTAATTTCAATTACATTAAATTAAAAAGGATTTGTACAAATAAAATAAACATAACAAAAATCAGATGGAAAGCAGAAAATTAGGGAAAATTTTTATAGGGAATTTATCATATAAAAGATCTCAAGAACTTTGTTAAATCTATAAGAATATGAGTCACTCACCAAATGATAAATGGTGAAAGGATGAAAAATCAAAAGAATTTGTAGTCATATAAAAATGCTCTAAATAATTATTGATTAGAGAAGTGGAAATTAAATCAAGCCTGAGATATCATTTTACAACTACCAGATTGGTTAAAATGATAGGAGGAGAAAGTGACAAGTGTTAGTGGGGATGTGGAAAAATTGGAATACTAATTCATTGTTGGTAGAATTGTGAACTGATCCAACCATTTTGGAGAGCAATTTGGAATTATGCCCAAAGAGATGCAATAACATTACTTAGTCTATTTCCAAAGATAATTAGGGAACAAGGATAAGAACCTATATGTTCTAAAACGTCTATAACAGCTCTCTTTGTGATGGCAGAGAATTGGAAATTACAGGGATGCCCATCAACTGGGGAATGGTTGAACAAGTTGTAATACATGGTTGTGATGGAATACTACAGTTCTATAAGAAATAATGAGCTCAGCGACAGTAGAAGAGGCATACACCTGCATGAATTAATGAAGAATGAAATGAACAGAACCAAGGGAACATTGTTTTCAGTAACAGCAAAATTGTTTTTAAGAATGACCTTGAGTGAATAAGCTATTTTGATTATTACCCAAATTAACTATAAAGGACATATGAAGAAAGTTGCTAACTCTATCCAGAGAAAGGACTAATAAATAAAGGTATGTATAGAATATAAATATATACACACACACATACATACATACATACATATAAACATAGACACACATATTTGTATCTAATAGTAGCCATCTCTAGGGTGGGGGAAGATAAAACTTTAATTGATAATTTTGTTGTATATTTGAAAGGAATAATAAGTTGTGCGTGGTAAATTTGCAGTTTCATGTGCAGTCATCTTTTTTTACTGTCCTATGCTTTGGAAATGCTTGTTTTATTCCATAAATAAAAAGTAAAATAAAAATTAAAGATGATAGTGTTCGGTGGGGATGGGGAAGTGATATGTATCATTAAATGTATTGGAATGAAAAGAGTTTATTTATTCTTGTTTAGATCCTTATAATTTTTCATTCATATTTATCTTCATATTTTTCTCTGTGATCCAGCCTTTGTATTTCAAAGTTTCTGCATAGCTTCATATCAGGAATCTTTGGAAGTTCTGTATTTCATTAATTGTCCATTCCCCACCTTCCACCCCCAAACCCCTTGTATATTTATACATAGTTTTGCTGGTCAAGTTTCTTGACTGTAAGCCCATATATATGTGGTTTTTTTTTTACTCCTCAGATAGGATACTCTACATTCCCCACCTTTTTTTATAATAGTAGCTGTTAAATCTTGTGTAATGCCAATTGGCTCCATGGTATTTTGATTCTTACTTTCTGCCAGCTTGGGGTATTTTGTATTTCACTAGGAAGCTGTGCATTTAGGTGGAAATGTTACTGGGACTTTGGTTTTGAAAGTAAGTTGATCAGTGGATTCTTTATATTTCTATTTCACATCCTGATTTTAAGGCATATGATCGGAAATAACATTTATGAAAATGTGATGTCTGAATCTTATTGATCATGGTTTTTATATAGATGCTTTGCTCTTCTTTTATCTCCCTTTGATCTGTCTTCCAGATCAGGTCAGCTGTTATTGCTATGAGATAGTTTATATATTTTTTAATATTTTGCTTTTGTTTTAATATTTTTGTTGGTTCGTGGAACCATTATCTTCTTATTTAGACCATCCTAATTTTTAGGGAGGGCAGCTAACTGTAACAGTGTAAAGAGTACCAGGCCTAGAGTCAAGATCTAAGTTAAAATCTGTCCTCAATCACTTAATAGTTGTGTGAGTCTATGCAAGTCACTTAAGCCTGTTTGCTTCAGTTTATTCATCTGTAAAATAAACTGAAGAAGGAAATAAAAAACCATCCTAGTATCTTTGCCAAGAAAACCCCATATGGGTCATGAAGAGTCAGACATGACTGAAAAAGCTGAACAGCAATATTTTAGCAATTCTGAGGTTTGGCTAGCATTTTGAAACTTCTTTTTATATTTTTCTAAATATTTTTTTCCAATTACATTTTAAAAACTTTTAACATTCATTTAAAAAATTTTAAATTTGTGGGGTGGAGTCAAGATGGTGCAGTAGAAAGAGGACTTCCACCTGGCTCCCACATTCAATTGCTCCAATTCATGTAAAAATTACTCTAAACAAACTTTGGAGCTACAGAACACAGAAAATGAAACAGAAAATCTAACCTCACGCTGAGGACAGCCCAGCAGGCTGGCAGGAAGTGGCCAGTGCAGTGCTCTGGGTGCTGATCCCAGCCCTGAGTGAGCCGGAGGTTTTAGCCTTAGGGCTGGCCTGACCAGCCACCAGCTTGAGGGATTTCAGATGACCAGCAACTGTGGTGGTAACAAGAATTATCAACACAAAGATGCTAAGGACAAACTGAGAGGTCAGTGCAGTGTGGACTTAGGGATCCCGTAGTTCTGGAGTGCAGTCAGCCTTTGCCCCTGGGGGCAAAAAGCGTCTGAGTTGCTGTGGCCCTGTGGCTGCTGCCATGTGGATGCTTCAGAGCTCCTGGTCTGCAAATTGTATGGGGACAAAGAAACCAGTCTGAGGGGTGGCCGCTCTTGCTTTAACCTGCTTGGATCTGGATTGTGGTCTAGGATGGAGGTCCTGGGGTGTCAGGGCGTCGCTTGTCAGAGCATGTGGAGGCTTCAGAGAGGGCACCCAATTAATACCTTCAGCATCTAAGAAAATCCCAGCATTTGGTACAAAGCTCCCTTCTGGTAACAGAGTCCTACTGTGTCTAAAAGCCCAAAAGTCAAGTAATTGAGTGGCAACATAAGGAGGCAAAGGAAGAAAAGTAAAAAGAGAAACCCAACTTTACACTGTGATTTTGGGGACAAAAATGAACAAAGCACGGAACAGGAGGAAGACAGTGAAGTCAGAAATCCTGCACCAAAAGCTTTCAAGAAAAATATGAACTGGTTACAGGCCATAGAGGAGCTTAAGAAGAATTTTGAAAACCAAATAACAAAAGTGGAAGAAAAATTAGGAAGGGAAATGAGAATAATGCAAGAAAATTATGAAATGAGAGTCAACAACCTGACTGAAGAAGATAACACCTTAAAAAAAAAACAGCAACTGTGGTGGTTACGAGAATTAAAAATAGACTAACTCAAATGGCAAAAGAGGGTCAAAAAAGCAATGAGGAGGAGGTGGAGCCAAGATGGTGGAAAGAAAGCAGTAACTTCTCTAAGCTCCTCTGTGAATCCCATCACTAAACCTTAAAAAGCGAATCTGAATGGATTTTGGAGTGACAAAATCCACTGGGAGACACAGCGTGGCAGAATCCAGCCCAGGAAAGTGCCTAGTGGGTCCAGACAGGGGAGTATGGAGCATGTGGAGTATGTACAGCTCAGACTTGAGAGCAGACAAGCAGACTACACCAGAGAGAGAAGGAGCCCCAGTTGGCTGACTCAACCATCCCAAGCACAAATCACAGCCGTCTCACCAGCATCTCACCATGGGGCAGGAAGAATCATTGGAGCCAGGTAAGAGAGGGCTCAAGGCACCCAGCAGAGACAGCAGCTTCTCCTGGAGCTATCAGGCCCCAGCCTGGAAGTTTAAGAATCTCCTGCCTGTTTCTCCAGGAGCCAGAATAAAAAAAGTAAACTGGTTTCTCTGATTACTCCTCCATAAAGTAGAAAACCCAAAGATAAGTGTCCCACCCAGAGTGAAATCCTAAGATAGTGGAAATAGCTTCGGGCTTGGGAGTCATTGAGAAGGGGTGTAAATAAGGCAGCAAGGAGTCTGAAGAGAACTGGGGGAGGGGTCCCAACAAGCCCCACCTCACCTGACTAGCAAAAGCCTGCTGAGCTGTAGCCCAGGGGCATAGAGGCAGAAATATGAAGTGGCCAGACCACCCCTCCTCTACAGATTATTCTGTGTGCATCAGCATAACTGACTGAGATTCCTGCCTAAGCCTCAAACTAGACACCCAGAGGCTACAGCATTCAAAGTCAACTACCAGGCCCTTAGCTCACAGCCTGAGAAATTAGTAAATAGGAAATTACAATGGGAAGGAAGGGAGCTGTGAAGGAGAAGGGGAAGGCAAGAAAATTGATCCGAGCTTATTATGTAGGTCAAGAACAACCAAATACAGAGGATAACTTGGACTCTTTACTCACACCTGAGACCACAGAAGGAAATATGAACTGGTCTCAAGCCCCAAAAGCATTCTTGGAGGAGCTTAAGAAAGATTTTAAAGACCAAATCAGGGAGGCAGTGACCAAATTGGAAAAAAGTTTCACTGAAGAAAACAAATCCTTAAAAAGTAAAATTAGTGATTAACCTCAAAGCCCAGCCCAGAGAAGGCACTTAATAAATGCTTATTGACTAATTGACTGCTCCAATGAACCACAAGGAAGGTTCAGAACATTGTTTTCCAGAACCAGGAGTTTGGCCTGAGTGAGAACAAGCCCATCAGCCCCTTCTACTATTCCGAATTTGATGGGATTTGGGGCATGGCTTACCCAGCATTGGCTGTAGGCATCTCTCCAACCATCATGCAGGGGGTGCTACAGCAGGGGCAGCTCTCACAGCCCATCTTGAATCTCTATTTCTCCCGTCAACCAACTAATCAGTATCAAGAAGAGCTCATCCTTGGAGGTGTGGACCCTCAGCTCTACTCTGGTCAGATCATCTGGACCCCTATAACTCAGGAAGTTTATTTTATTGAAATTGAGGAGTTTTCTCTGGCTAGCCAGGCCACTAGCTGGTGTTCCCAGGGTTGCCAGGACATTGTGGCTTGCTTCTGGCTGTTCCTCAGCAGTACATGAATGCGTTCCTGCAAGCGACAGGAGCACAACAGACTCAGAATGGTGATTTTGTGGTCATCTGAAGCTACCTCCAGGATATGCCCACCATCACTTTTATCATCAGTGGGTCCCAGTTCCCTCTGCCTCCCTCTGCCTATGTCTCCAGTAACAATGGTTACTGCCGGCTTAGGATTGAGGCCACCTATCTGCCCTCCTTCAACGGGCAGCCTCTCTGGATTCTGGGTGATGTCTTCCTCAAAGAATAATACTCTGTCTATCATATGGGCAACAACAGGGTTGGCTTTGCCTATTCTGCTTAGGTTAGAGCCCGACTAACATCCTTTCTCTGTCTCCTCTCAGGCTGCCTATGGAGACCATCTAAAATT
Source organism: Gymnobelideus leadbeateri (assembly GCA_011680675.1). Lineage (NCBI taxonomy): Eukaryota > Metazoa > Chordata > Mammalia > Diprotodontia > Petauridae > Gymnobelideus > Gymnobelideus leadbeateri. Next base: position 335,366 of record WOXC01006803.1, on the reverse strand, counting down.
TGTGCAAGATGGCTTGTGTTCTTCTCAATGGTTTTGAATTTAGTGTTCTCTTTCCTAATGTAATAAGATAAAAAACTCTCAATATCTTTGACCATTGAACAGGTCAGATTACAGATTTAAATTACAGAAATATTTCTGAAATAAAGCCTTTCAGTTGTTCTAAAAAAAAAAGTAAAATGAGTGAAGTAATTGGGGAAAATACCTCCCTAAAAAAGGACCATCAAAAACTAACCTAAGACTATAATGTGCTAAAAGTTAGAATCAGTCAAAGTGAAAGTCAGAACTCTATGATGCACCACGAGTCAATCGAACAAAACATGATGAATGAAAAATTGGAAGTGTAAAACATCTCACTGCAAAAACAACTGGCCTAGAGAACAGATCCAGGAGAGGTAACTTAAGAATTATCGGTCTACCAGAAAGCCATGATGAATAAAGCAGCCTGGACAACATCCTCCAAGAGATTGTCAAAGAAAACGGTCCTTAAGTCCTGGAATCAGAAGATGAAATAGTTATCAAAGAATTCATCAGACTCCTCCTGAAAGAGATCCCAAATTGAAAACTCCAAGAAATATAGTATCCAAATTCCAGAATTACAAGATTAAGGAAAAAATACTGCAAGCAGCCAAAAAGAAACCATTCAAATATCGTGGAACTACAGTCAGGATCACACAGAATCTAGCAGCTTCTACATTAAAAGATTGGAGGGATTGGAATTTGATATTTCATAGGGCAAAAGAGCTAGGACTGCAACCAAGGACTAACTGCCGAGCAAAACTGAGCATAATCTTTCAGGCAAGGAGATGGTCATTTAATGAAATAAGGGACTTCCAGACTTTCCTGATGAAAAAGCCCAAGCTCAATGGAAAACCTGATCTCTAATTACAAGACTCAAGAAAGACATAAAAAGGTAAACAAGGAAAACACAGATTCACACATACATACATGAACACACACTCTCATGCACACATACACATAACCTGAGATACAACAGAAGCAAAATGTTCACATACATGAGAAGCTGATAACTGTCAATATTTAAATTTATAGGATTATCATGACCTTTAAAAGGGTTATACATGGATAAGAGGATGTGGGTATAAATGAACTAACATGAAGATAAAAAAACAAACAAAATAACCTTATTAAGGGGATCCAAGGGACTGAAATGGGATAAAAGGAAAGGATGAGACAGAAGAAGGTAAAGTATGCCATTAGAAGAGGCATAAAAACACACTACAGTAGGCCACTCTGCCCCCAGATTCCCCCCAAACGATGTAAAAGGGGACTCTGAACAACTTCTGGAGCCACAGCACCCACAGAACGACACAGAGAAGCTAACCTCCCGCTGAGGACAGCCCAGCAGCCCTGCAGGAAGGACCAGTGCAGCGGTCTGGGACCTGGCAGCGTGCAGCGCGCAGAGCGCAGGAGCCCAGCCGAGCCGAGCCCAGGTCCGCTTGAGCCGAGGTTTTAACCCCAGGGCGGCAGGGCCAGCAGCCAGCTGGAGGAACCCCAGAACACCAGGAGCTGTGGCGACTCCAGAATTATCAACATAGACTTGCCTAGGACAAAGTAAGAGGTTAGTGTCCTATGGACTTTGGGACTGGTATTAGGGAATGCGTCGGCTCCCTCCCCTGGGGGCTAGAAGCCGCTGAGGACAAACGCCATTTTGTAGTTTTCAGAGGCAGCTCCCACTCCCAGCCTACAAATTTGTAGGGAGATCCAGCGATCAGTCTTGGGGGGTAATCGCTCTTGCTTTAACCTCCCTGGATCTGGATTGTGATCTAGGGTGGAAGTCGTGGGTGGGTTTACAGCTTGCCAGAAACGGAAGTTGCCCCCCACACGTTCGGGACGAAAATTCCTCTAGCTGGCCTTAAAGCCATAGTGTGGCAACAAGCCCAAAAGTCAAGCAATTAAGTGGCAACATGCCAAGGCAAAGGAAACAGAAAAATGCAACCCTAGACTCCTATTTTGGGGGCATAGAGCAGGAAAAGGACTGTGAGGTCAGAAGTCCTGCTCCAAAAGCCCCAGGGGAAAACATGAGCGGGTTGCAGGCCATAGAGGACCTTAAGAAGGACTTTAAAAATCAAATAAGAGAAGTGGAGGAAAAATTGGGAAGAGAAATGAGAAGGATGCAGGAAAAGTATGAAATGAGGGTCAACAGCCTGACTGAGGAAAACAACACCTTAAAAAATAGACTAACTCAAATGGCAAAGGAGGCCCAAAAGGGCAATGAGGAGAAGAATGCCTTAAAAAGTCAAATTTGCCAGATGGAAAAAGAATCTCAAAAGTTCACTGAGGAGATTCATTCCTTCAGAGTTAGACTGGAGCAAATGGAAGCTAATGACTTTATGAGAACTCAAGATACTGTTAAGCAGATCCAAACAAATGAAAGATTAGAAGGCAATGTGAAATATCTCATGGGAAAAACCACTGAGCTGGAAAATAGATGCAGGAGAGACAATTTAAAAATTACTGGACTACCCAAAAGCCATGATCAAAGAAAGAACCTAGAAATCACCCTTCAAGATATTCTCAAGGAAAACTGCCCTGATGTTTTAGATCCAGAGGGCAAAATAGAGGTTGAAAGAATCCACCGATCACCTCCTGAAAAAGATCCCAAAAAGAAAACTCCCAGGAATATTACAGCCAGGTTCCAGAATCCCCAGATCAAGGAGAAAATACTCCAAGCAGCCAGGAAGAAATCATTTCAATATTGTGGAAACACAATCAGAATAGCCCAGGACCTGGCGGCTTCTTCACTGAGGGATCGAAGGTCATGGAATATGATATTCCAGAGGGCAAAAGAACTGGGAATGAACCCAAGGGTCACCTACCCAGCAAAACTGAGTATTTTGTTTCAGGGGAAAATATGGTCATTCAGTGGAATAGAGGACTTTCAAGCATTCTTGAGGAAAAAACCAGAATTGAATAGAAAATTTGACATCCAGACACAAGAAGGAAGAGATGCCTGAGAAGGTAATCAGGGAAAAGAAATCAAAAGGAACTTATCAAAGTTGAACTATTTACATTCCTATATGGAAAAGCAATAACTGTGACTGATGATATCTTTCTCACTATGAAAATAATGGAAGAAGGGTGTGTGGTCATATGAATACATATGTGAATGTGTCTGTATATGGTTACAGTTATATATGGATAAAGGGCATAAGTTGAATTTGTTGGGAAGGGAGAATACTCAAGGGATGAAATTATGAGGTGAGAGGGAAAAGTGGCAAGAGGAGATGGGGAGAGACAGGGTAGTGTAAACTATCCCATGCAGAAGAAGCAAGGGGAAGTGGTTGCAAAAGAGGGAGAGAATAAGGAAGGCTAAAAAGGCAAAACCACATTCACATTGAATTTGGTTCAGGGAGAAAATGACATACAAACTAAATGGGATATCTCAACCTGCAGCAGGATAGGGGGAAGGGGTTGGGAGGAGGGATGATGGATGGGAGGGCATCCTTGGGGGGAGGGGATCTTGGAAGTACCCACTATAAAAGAGGGACAGGATCATGTAGGGAATGGACCAGGTGGGGGGTGGGATGAGTGGGAGGGAATTATAAGCAGCCTTGTACAATATATCTACTATGAAAATGTTTTGCATAGCTAGACATGTACAACACATACTGAATTACTTATCTCCCAAGAGGGAATAGGTGACAAGGGAGGAAGGAAATGGATCTGAAATTTGAGGTTGTAACATTAAATGTTTCAAATATATATAAATACTATTATTAATACTCAAAAAAAACCACACTACAGTAAAGGGGAAAGAAAGAGGGAGAGGAACATAATTTAAACACTACTCTTACTGGTTCTGGCTCATAGATGGATCAACATAATCAGTTAAGTTTAAGATTCTAGGGCGTATATACACGAAAATTCATTAAGTAGAGGAAAAGGAGAGAGGGAGAGGAGCACTGTTTGAAATTTACTCTCATTAGTTTGGTATCAAATTGGGAGTAACATACTCTAATAAGTTTAAAATTTATTGTGTCCTACAGGCTATAGGAGGGTAAGGGGGAAATTAAAAGAGGGGGAGTAAAGTGGGGGATTAGAAGGGAGGGAATAGTAGTAAGGGGAGACGTTAGGTAAAGAAGGGGAGTCCCTGGGTTGGAACACTGAGGGAGGAGCTGGTCAAAAAAGAAACCCTCAAGGAGGGGAAGGGAGAAGGAAGAAACAAAAACATAGGCAGGGGAGGGAATAGGATCAAGGGGAAGAGACAGATAGTCATCATTATTGTGAATGTGAATGGGATGAACTCTACCATAAAACAGAAGCAGATAACAGAATGGATTAAAAACCATAACCCTACAATATGCTGTCTACAAGAAACACATTTGAAACAAAGGGATACCCACAGGGTAAAAGTAAAAGGCTGGAGTAGAATTTATTATGCCTCAGCTAAAGTAAAGAAAGCAGGGCTAGCAATCATTATCTCAGATAAAGCAAAAACAAAAATAGATCTAATTAAAAGAGATAAGGAAGGAAACTATATCTTCCTAAAAGGCACCATCGAGAATGAAGCAATATCATTACTTAACATAGATGCACCAAGTGGTATATCATAGAAATTCCTACAGGAGAAGTTAAAGGAATTAGAGGAAGAAATAGATAACAAAACTATACTAGTGGGGGACCTTAATTTCCCCTTCTCTGAACTTGATAAATCTAACCTCAAAATAAACAAGAAATAAGTTAAGGAGGTGAATAGAATTTTAGAGGGACTAGATATGATAGATCTCTGGAGAAAACTGAATGGAGATAAAAAGGAATTTACTTTCTTCTCAGCAGTGCATGGTACATACTCAAAAATAGACTATGTACTAAGGCATAAAAATCTCACCATTCAGTGCAGAAAGGCAGAAATATTAAATGCATCATTATCAGATCAATAAAAATTATATGCAATAAAGTGCTATGAAAAGATAGACTAAAAACTAAGTGGAAATTAAACAATTTAATCCTAAAAAATGAGTGGGTCAAACAAGAAATTATAGAAACAATCAATAATTTCATTCAAGAGAATGATAATAATGAGACAACATACCAAAATTTGTGGGATGCATTAAAGGCAGTTCTTAGGGGAAGTTTTATATCCCTGAGTGCATACATGAATAAATTGGAGAAAAGTGAGGTAAATGAATTGGGCATGTAATTGAAAAAGCTAGAAAAAGAACAAATTGAAAATCCCCAAATTACTAAATTAGAAATACTGAAAACCAAAGGAGAGATTAATTAAAAAAAAAAAAGCAATGAGCAGAAGAATGCCTAAAGAAGACAAATTTGCCAGATGGAAAAAGAATCTCAAAAGCTCACTGAAGAGAATAATTCCTTCAGAATTAGATTGGAGCAAATGGAAGCTAGTGACTTTATGAGAAATCAAGATGCTGTTAAGCAGATCCAGACAAATGAAAAAATAAAAGACAATGTGAAATATCTCATTGGGAAAACCACTGACCTGGAAAATAGATCCAGGAGAGATAATTTAAAAACTATTGGACTACCTGAAAGCCATGATCAAAGAAAGAACCTAGAAATCATCCTTCAAGAAATTCTCAAGGAAAATTGCCCTCATGTTTTGAACTATAGGGCAAAATAGAGGTTGAAAGAATCCACCTATCACCTCCTGAAAAAGATACCAAAAAGAAAACTCCTAGGAATATTATATCCAGTTTCCAGAGTTCCTAGATCAAGACGAAAATATTACAAGAAGCCAGGTAGAAACAATTTCAATACTGTGGAAACATAATCAGGATAACCCAGGATCTGAAAGCTTCTACACTGATGGATCAAAGGACTTGGAATATGATATCCTGAAGGTCAAAGGAGCTGGTATTAAAACCAAGAATCTCCTATCCAGCAAAACTGAGTATCATGTTTCAGGGGGAAAATATGGTGATTCAGTGGAATAGAGGACTTTCAAGCATTCTTGATGAAAAAACCAGAGTTTAATAGAAAATTTGAAGTCCAGATACAAGAAGCAAGAGAAGCATGAGAAGGTAAACAAGGAAAAGAAATCATAAGGAACTTATCAAAGTTGAAGTATTTACATCCCTATAGGGAAAAATAATAATTGTAACTTATATAACTTTTCTCAGTATGAGAATATTTGAAGGGAATAGAAATGTATATGTGTATATATATACATATATACATACATACATACATACATATATATGTCTATATAGGAGGGTGTATGGGTGTATGAATACATATGTGAATGTGTGTGTGTATATATATATATGTGTGTGTGTGTGTGTGTGTGTGTGTGTGTGTGTGTGTGTGTGTGTGTGTAGAGGTACAAATAGATAGAGGGCACAGGACCAATTTAATAAGAATGAATGATACTTCAAAGGTTAAATTAAGATGTGAGAGAGGAATATAATGAGAGTAGATGGGGAAAGACAGATTGGGGTAAACTATCTCAGATAGAAAAGGCAAGGGAAAATGGTTACAATGGAGGGGAAGAACAGGAAGGCAAAAGGTAGTGGGTCAACCTTATTCTCATTATTCTCATTGAATTTGGCTTAGGGAGGGAATGACATACACACTATCTCACCCTACTGAGAGTATGGGGGTAAGGGGATGAGAGTGAGGGATGATGGAAGCGGGGGAAGGCTATGGGGGGGAGGGAAGTTGGAAGCACCCATTTTTGAAAAGGGGCAGGATCAAAGTAGAGAATAGAACAAGTTGGAGGTGGGATAGAAGGGAGGAGAATATAGTCAGTCTTTTACAATATATCTACTATGTAAATGTTTTGCATAGCTACACATGCACAACCTATACTGAACTGCTTATCTTTCCAGTAAGTGTGAGTGACCAGGGAGAAAGGGAATGAATCTGGAATTCAAAGTTTTAAAATCAAATGTTAATAATATAGATAGATAGATAGATAGATATTTCTGCGTGTATAAATGTGTGTATATGTATTTTAATATCATTTTTTAAGGTTTACATGGTACAAGTATTATTATCCTTATTTCTCAAAAAACAATAACGATCGTGATCATACTGTGTTTTTTTTTTCAATTAAACAAATGCTTTATTAACTTCTGGTTTACATCATTTAATTCCACCAGATTCTGAGTTACAATTTTTCCCCATTTTTCCCCTACCCACCACCCCAGAATAGCAGTCCCACAAGATATCCCTTCATCCAATCTCCTCTCTCCCATGTCTCTTCCCATACCCCCTTTGACTTTACCATTAGGGCAAGGTGAATCTCTGTGCCCCAATGCCTGCACATCTTATCTCTCAATTACATGCAAAGTAGTATTAAAAATAGTACTTATATATATTCGAAACATTTAATTTTAAAACTTCGAATTTCAGATCCATTTCCTTCGTCCCTTGTCACTCACTCCCTCTGAGAAGATAAGCAATTCAGTATGTGTTGTACATATATAGCTATGCAAAACATTACCATAGTAGATATATTGTAAAAGACTGCTTAAATTTCCTTCCCACCCATCCCACCCCCCAAGTGGTCCATTCCCTACTTTGATCCTGTCCCTCTTCGAAAGTGGATACTTCTAACCTCCCCTTTCCCCAAAATGCCAAACCCTCCATCATTCCCCCCTCTCATCCCCTTTCACCCTACTCTCCTGCGGGATGAGATATCCCATTTAGTATGTATGTGATTCTCTCCCTGAGCCAAATTCAATGAGAATATGGTTTTGCCTTTTGGCCTTCCTGTTCTTCCCCTCCCCTGCAACCACTTCCCCTTGCCTCTTCTACATGAGAAAGTGTACCCTACCTTGTCTTTCCCCATCTCCTTTTGCCACATTCCTCTCTCACCTCTTAACTTCACCCCTTAAGTATCATCCCTTCCCACCAAATTCGACCTGTGCCCTCTATCAATGTATACCTACAAACATATATACACACATTCACATATATATTCATATACCCATTTTTCCGTCAATTGTTTTCATAATGAGAGAGGTTTCATCAGTCACAGTTATTGTTTTTCCATGTAGGAATGTAAATAGTTCAACTCTGATAAGTTCCTTTTGATTTCTTTTCCCTGATTACCTTCTCAAGCATCTCTTGCTTCTTGTGTCTGAATGTCAAATTTTTTTTCAACTCTGTTTTTCTTTCCTCAAAAATGCTTGAAACTCATCTATTCCACTGAATGGCCATATTTTCCCCTGAAACAAGATACTCAGTTTTGCTGGGTAGGTGATTCTTGGTTTCAATCCCACCTCTTTTGATCTCTGGAATATCATATTCCATGCCCTTCAATCCCTCAGTGTAGAAGCTGCCAGTGTAGAAGCTGCCAGAATAGCTCCTGTGCTATTGTGATTGTGTTTCCACAATATTGAAATTGTTTCTTCCTGGCTGCTTGTAGTATTTTCTCCTTGATCTGGGAAATCTGGAACCTGGCTATAATATTCCTAGGAGTTTTCTTTTTGGGATCTTTTTTTTTAAAGCAATTGGGGTTAAGTAACTTGCTCAAGGTTACACGGCTAGTCATTATTTATGTGTGGGTGCTCATTTTCTGAGGCCGGATCTGATCTCGGGTCATCCCAACTCCGAGGCCGGCACTCTTACTCACTGTGCCACCTAGCCGCCCCTTTAGGGCAATTGGGGTTAAGTAACTTGCCCAAGGTTACACGGCTAGGTTTTTGTTTTTGTGGATTAAGTGTCGGAGGCCGGCTCCGAACTCAGGTCCTTCTGATTCCAGGGCCTGCGCTCTATTCACTGCGCCACCTAGCCGCCCCTTGGGATCTTTTTTCAGGAGGTGATTGGTGGATTCTTTCAAACTCTATTTCCCCCTTTGGGTCTAAAACATCAGGGAAATTTTCTTTGAGAATTTCTTGAATGATGATTTCTAGGTTCTTTCTTTGATCATGGCTTTCAGGTAGTGCAATATTTTTTTAAATTTTCTCTCCTGGATCTATTTCCCAGGTCAGTGGTTTTCCCCATGAGATATTTCACATTGTCTTCTATTCTTTCATTTGTTTGGATCTGCTTAACAGCATTTTGATTTCTCATAAAGTCACTAGCTTCCATTTGCCCCAATCTAATTCTGAAGAAATGAATCTCCTCAGTGAGCTTTTGAGATTCTTTTTCCATCTGGCAAATTCTGCTTTTTAAGGCATTCTTCTCCTCATTGCCCTTTTGAGCCTCCTTTGCCATTTGAGTTAGTCTATTTTTTAAGGTGTTATTTTCCTCAGTCAGGCTGTTGACCCTCATTTCATACTTTTTCTGCATCTTTCTCATTACTCTTCCCAATTTTTCCTCCACTTCTCTTATTTGGTTTTTAAAATCCTTCTTAAGGTCCTCTATGGCCTGTAACATGCTCATATTTTTCCAATTGCGGCTTTTGGTGCAGGATTTCTGACCTCCCAGTCCTCCTCCTGTTCCATGCTTCAATTCCTCTTTGTCCCCCAAATAGGAGTCTAATGTTGCATTTTTCTGTTTATTTTGTTTCCTTTGTGTAGGCATGTTGCCTCTCACTTACTTTACTTTTAGGCTTGTTGCCACAGTAGGACTCTACCACCAGACAGGGAGCTTCTGTCCCAAATGGGGTCTTCACAACTTCCAGAGGTATTAGTTGGGTGGCCTCTGTGAAGCCTCCACACACTCTGGCAAGCTGTATACCCACCTCAGCCCTCCACCCCAGACTTCCATCCAGATCCAGGGAGGTTAAAGCAAGAGCCATTATGCCCCAAGACTGATTGCTGGATCTCCCTACAGTTAGCAGGCCAGGAGCTGAAGCTGCCACTGAAGCTGCAAAATGGCGTCTCCTCAGCAGCTTCTTGCCCCCAGGGGAAGAAGCCAAAGCTTTCCCCAAATACTGGTCCCAAAGTCCATAGGGCACTAAGCTCTTACTTTGTCCTAGGCATATCTGTGTTGATAATTTTGGAATCGCCACAGCTGCTGGTGATCAGGGTCCCTCCAGCTGGCTGTTGGCCTGGCCACCCTGGGTTTAAAACTGTGACTCATGTGGGCCTGGGCTCGACTCCCAGAGCTCTGTGCTGTCATCTCCCAGTGAGCTGTGCTGGCTGTTACCTTCCAGGCTGCCGGGCTGTCCTCGGTGGGAGGTTAGCTTCTCTGTGTAATTCTCTGGGTGCTGGAGCTCCAGAAGTTGTTCATAGTCCAGCTTTTACATGGTTTGGAAGTGATGTAGGCTGGAGTGCCTTGGAAGTGCTGTTTCTACTTCGCCATCTTGGCTCCACCCCTATTTTCAATATTAGTAATATTTTAGTTATTTAATAATTTAATTACTATTTCAATATTATTTTACATGTAACTGGAAAATAATACATACAGGCATTGGGGCATAGAGATTTACTATGACCTACTGGAAAGATATGGGAGAGAGCAGGTTGGAGAAGGGGATATCCAGTGGGATCACTATTTTGGGGTGGTGGGTAGGGGAAAAATGGGGAGAAAATTTGTAATTCAAAATCTTGTGGAAATGAATGATGTAAACTAGAAGTTAATAAAGTATTTGATTAAAAATATATTGAAATGGGAAAATATGTATAGTCCCCTCCTAATTCAGGAACAGGTTGTGTTATAAAGCTTCATTGCTAAGTCAATAACGGGGAAATTAGATCACACTTCATGCCAGGAACAGTGGAGCTGAGTCTGGTGCTAGCTAGGGTTCTGTATTGCATTCTGCATTTGTATTAAAGTTGTAGCTCATCTGGGAAGAAGCCTGGTCTCCACTTACGACATTTTCTACAGGAAAATATTATTGTCTAAACCCATGTTCATCATTGTGTCCATGGGAATTTGTTGAGTAGAACTGTTTGTACCTCTCTTATAAAATCTTATTTTTGTCTTAATTTTTTTTCAATTCCAGGTTTTCTCCCTCCCATTCCCCCACAGTGAAATGGCAAACAATTTTATGCAGATTATATTGACCAGTCATGCAAAATATGTTTCCACAGTAGTCATTTTGTAAAAGAAAATAAAAACTAGAAAAAAATGATTATTCAATGAAATAGAGGACTTTCAAGCATTCTTGATGAAAAGACCAGAGTTGAATAGGAATTTTGACTTTCAAATACAAGATGCAAGAAAATCATAAAAAGGTAAATGAAAGATTCCAGCCCCTGTATTATACAGGCAGGCAGTTTCCAAACTTCCAGGTTGGGGGCTGAATGCAGCCGGAGAAGCCCCTCTCTCCACTGGGGGCCCGACTCTCCTACCTGGCTCCAATGATCCTTTCCCTCTGCAAGATGACTGCGATTCGTCCTTGAGCTTGTGGAGGCTTCAGGGAGGGTACCCAACTAATAGTTCCAGCAGCTGAGAAAACCCCAGTGTTTTGGACTGAAGCTCCCCTGGCTGGGGGCAGAATCCTACTGTAGCAACAAGCCCCAAAGTCAAGTAATTGAGTGACAACATGCCTAGGCAAAGGAAACAAAATGAACAGAAAAATTCAACATCAGACTCCTATTTTGGGGGCAAAGAGGATCAAAGCATGGAAGAGGGGGAGTACTGAGAGATCAGAACTGTTGCACCAAAAGCCCCAAATTAAAATGTGAGTGGGTTACAGGCCATAGAGGATGCTAAGAAGCAGATGTGAGAAGTGGAGGAAAAATTGGGAAAAGAAATGAGAAAGATGCGAGAAAAGTATAAAATGAGTGCCAACAGCCTGACTGAGGAAAATAACACTTTAAAAAATAGACTGACTCAAATGGCAAAGAGGCTCAAAAAGGCAATGAAGAGAATAATTCCTTAAAAAGCCAAATTTGCAAGATGGAAAAAGATGCTCAAAAGCTCACTGATGATAATTATTCCTTCAGAATTAGATTGTAGCAAATGGAAGCTAGTGACTCTATGAGAAACCAAGATGCTCTTAAGCAGATACAAAGAAATGAAAGAATAGAAGGCAAGGTGAAATATCTCATGGGAAAAACCACTGATTTGGAAAACAGATCCAGGAGAGACAATTTAAAATTACTGGACTACCTGAAAGTCATGATCAAAGAAAGAACCTAGAAATCATCATTCAAGAAATTCTCAAGGGAAATTGGTCTGATGTTTTAGACCCAGAGGGCAAAATAGAGGTTGAAAGAATCCACAGATCACCCCCTGAAAAAGATCCCAAGAAGAAAACTCCTAGAAATATTATAGCCAGGTTCCAGACTTCCCAGATCAAGGAGAGAATATTACAAGCAGCCAGGAAGAAACAATTTGAATACTGTGGAAATAAAATCAGGATAGTGCACGATCTGGCAGTTTCTACACTGAGGGATCAAAGGGCTTGGAATATGATATATGGAGGGCAAATAGCTCCAATTAAAACCAAGAATCACCTACCCAGCAAGCCTGAGTATCAAGTTTCAGTGGAAAACATGGTCATTCAGTGGAATACAGGACTTTCAAGCATTCTTGATGAAAAAAAAAACAGAGTTGAATAGAAAATTTCACATCCAGATACAAGAAGCAAGAGATGCTTGAGAAGGTAAACAGGGAAAAGAAATCATAAGGAACTTATCCAAGTTGAACCATTTACATTTCTACATGGAAATGTGATCATTGTAACTGATGAAACTTCTCAGTATGAAAATAGATGAAGAAGGTTATATGGGCATAGGAATACATATGTGAATGTGTGTATATTACAGATGTACATACATAGTGGGCACAGCTTGGATTTAATAGGAAGGGATGATACTTAAAAGGTGATATTAAGAGGTGAAAGAGGAATATGAAGAGTGGAGATGGGGAGAGACAGAATGGGTTAAACTATCTCACATAGAAGAGGCAAGAGAAAATGGTTACAAGGGAGGGGAAGAACAGGAAGGCAAAAAGGCAAAACCTTATTCTCATTAAATTTGGATCAGGGAGAAAATGACATACATACTAAATTGGGTATCTCACACTATAGAAGAGTAGGAGGGAAGGGGATAAGAGGGGGTATGATGGAAAGGAAGACGGCGGGAAGGGGAGAAGGAAATTAGAAACACCCACTTTTGAAAAGGCACAGGATCAAAGTAGGGAACAGATCAAGTGGGAGGTGGGATAGGAGGGAGGGAAATATTGTCAGTCTTTTACAATATATTTACTATGGCAATGTTTTGCATAGCTACACATGTACAACATATACTGAAATGCTTATCTTCCCAGTAAGGGTGGGTGACAATGGAAGAAGTGAATGAATCTGTATTTCAATGTTTTAAAATCAAATGTTTAAAAATATATAAATACTATTATTAATACTGTTTTATATATAATTGGGAAATAAGATATACAGGCATTGGGGCAGAGAGATTCACCTTGCCCTACTGGAAAAATTGAAGGGGCTATGGCAGAAGATATGGGAGAGAGCATATTGGATGAGGGTATATCCTGTGGGACTGCTATACTGGGGTGGTGACTAGGAGAAAAATGGGGGGGAAAGTGTGACTCAAATCTGGTGGAAATGAATGATATAAACCAGAAGTAAATAAAGCATGTGGAAAAAAAAAGTATTTTCCAGGTCAGTGGTTTTTTCCATGAGATATTTCACATTGCCTTCTAATCTTTCGTTTGTTTGGATCTGCTTAACAGCATCTTGATTTCTCATAAAGTCATTAGCTTCCATTTGATCCAGTCTAACTCTGAAGGAATGAATCTCCTCAGTGAACTTTTGAGATTCTTTTTCCATCTGGCAAATTCGACTTTCTAAGGCATTCTTCTCTTCATTGCCCTTTTGGGCCTCCTTTGCCATTTGAGTTAGTCTATTTTTAAGGTGTTGTTTTCCTCAGTCAGGCTGTTGACCCTCATTTCATACTTTTCCTGCATCCTTCTCATTTCTCTTTCTAATTTTTCCCTCCACTTCTCTTATTTGATTTTTAAAGTCCTTCTTAAGGTCCTCTATGGCCTGCAACCCACTCATGTTTTCCCCTGGGGTTTTGGAGCAGGACTTCTGACCTCACAGTCCTTTTCCTGCTCTATGCCCCCAAAATAGGAGTCTAGGGTTGCATTTTTCTGTTTCCTTTGCCTTGGCATGTTGCCACTTAATTACTTGACTTTTGGGCTTGTTGCCACACTATGGCTTTAAGGCCAGATAGAGGAATTTTCGTCCCAAACGTGTGGGGGGCAACTTCCGTTTCTGGCAAACTGTAAACCCACCCACAACTTCCACCCTAGATCACAATCCAGATCCAGGGAGGTTAAAGCAAGAGCGATTACCCCCCCAAGACTGATCGCTGGATCTCCCTACAGTTAGCATGCAGGCCGGGAGCTGGAGCTGCCTCTGAAAACTACAAAATGGCATGTCTCCTCAGCGGCTTCTAGCCCCCAGGGGAGGAAGCCGACACATTCCCCAAATACTGGTCCCAAAGTCCATAGGACACTAAGCTCTTACTTTGTCCTAGGCATGTCTATGTTGATAATTCTGGAGTAGCCACAGCTGCTGGTGTTCTAGGGTCTCTCCAGCAGGCTGCTGGCCCTTCTGCCCTGGGGCTAAAACCTGGGCTCATGGGGACCTGGGCTCCGCTCGGCTCGGCTCCCTGCACTCAGTGTGCTGCTCGCTGCCGGCTCCCAGAGTGCTGCACTGGTCCTTCCTGCAGGGCTGCTGGGCTGTCCTCAGCGGGAGGTTAGCTTCTCTGTGTCGTTCTGTGGGTGCTGGGGCTCCAGAAGTTGTTCAGAGTCCCCTTTTACATAGTTTGGGGTGAATCTGGGGGCAGAGTGGCTTGTATGAGCTGTTTCTACTCCGCCATCTTGGCTCCACCCCCAGAATCCTCGAAATACATCATTCTTAATGGTTACTTTGAAAAAATCATTACAGCAAGTTTATCTGATAAAGACCTCATTTCAGATGTATAGAGAATTGAGTTAAATTTATGGAAGTAATGGTCAAAATATATGAACAGACAGTTTTCAGAAAAAAAGTAATCAACACTATCTGTGCTCATGAAAAAATTCTCTACATCACTATTTATTAGAGAAATGAAAATTATTCAACTCTGAGCTACCACACCACATGGGAAAATTAAGACGCTAATACTCTGTTGGTGAAGTTGTATACTGATTCTGTCCTTTTTGAAAGCAATTTGGAACTATATTTAAAGGGCTATAAAACCATGCATATCCTTTGACCCAGCAATATTATTATTAGGTCTGAATACCAAAAGAGAGAAAAAAGGAAAGGACCTAAACCCATAAAATATTTATAGCAGTTCTTTTAGTAATGGTGAAAAACTGGAAATTGAGGAGATTTTCATCAACTGGGGAGTGGATGAACAATTATATATTATTGTGATAAAGTAATATTAAGCTATAAGAAATGATGAGCAGGCTGCTCTCAGGAAAAAAATGGAATACATGAACTATTGCAAATTGAAATAAGAAAAACAAGAATAACTGCATACATTAACAGTAATATTGCATGGTGATCAACTGTGAATAACTTAGCTATTGACAGTGGTTCAATGGTCTAAGACAATTCTGAAAGACGTTTGTGATGAACAATTCTATCCATCTACAGAGGAGTAACTGATGGAGTCTGAATGTAGATTGAAGCAAACTTTTTCTTTATTTTTCTTGTTTTATTTTGTCTGTTTTCTTTCACAGTATAATTTGTGTAAAATTGTATTTTGCATGACTACACATGTATAATCAGTATAAAATTATTTCCCTTCTTAAGGAGGGCAGAAGGCAAGGAATGAGAGAATCTGGAACTCAAAATTTTAAAGAAAAAATGTTAAACTTATTTTTACGTGTAATTGGTGAAAAATAAAATATTACATTTATAAAATTGTTAGTCACATGCTCAGACAAACTATAATCTAAACCAGTACTAGTTATCAAAACATTTGGAATGGTTTCAAAAGTAGAGAAGCAGATCAATGGAACAAACTAAAAAGTGAGAATCAGAAACAATGGACCCTTATATCCCATGTTTGCTAAAGCTGAAAACATGAATGGTTCAGGAATAAAGTCCTTGTTTGATAATAAATATTGGGATAACTAGAACACAGTCAAAGAGAAATTAAAGTTAGACCAATGGCATAGGCTTTATTGGACCAAAAAAAAAACTTTAAATGGATTTATGACCTTATCACAAAAATTAAGGGGAAAATGGAACATTTATCTTAATCAGTTACAGGTAAATGGTATATTCTTAAGATAGTCTTCATATTTCGGGAAAATATTTTTCCTGTCACACAATTCATAGCTTTATCAGAATCTCTTCAAGGTATAGATTTACTAGTTACAGTTAGATGAAAAACTACTGGGCTGAAGGGACAACTTTTCCTGACCAAAAATGAAAATGCTTGAAGAATAGCAATCCCTGACACAGATAGTGGATTCAATGTTTTCTTAGAATCTCTGTATTACATTTATGGCTCATCTTATCTTGCAAGCTGGCCCTTTTCCAGGCCAGAGTTTCTTCTGAATGCATTTGTGGGAACCAGCCAGGCTTACGCCAAACATGAATGGTTCAGGTTCATGAATGGTTCAAACATTTTTCTTTTCTTTTCTTTTCTCTTTGGCATCATCCAAAATAAAATATAGAAGGATATTATGTTCACAGTACCCATCAGATAGCATAAAACTCTTCTGGAACCTTTGGAAGGGTTCACTTCTAATACGCCAATCCTCTACTCTTTGGGGTAGAACTGAAGGATAGATTTTAACCACAATGTTACCTATGAATATGGGTCTACATTTATAGAACTGATTCTTATTACTTTTCTTCTAGATGAAAATAAGACTCAAGTCCTACTACTCTTCTGGAAGATGCTTATGTTTATGTGAAGCTTTAAAAATAGTTGTGAAAATATACCCTTGTGTTATTTTCCCCATACCCATTACCCAATGATTTAGAACCTATATCATTGCAATGCCTTAGGCAACCCTGTTCCTTGGTATCAGTGTATTGGTACACAATTTTCCACATTAGCTAGAAGGACTTAGTTTGGTGCCAACTAATATCAAATTTTGGGAAAAGTGGTGCTAAGTCCAGACACTTCTTTAAAGTACTCATTCAAATCAAATTGATGTTAGAATCTGCCACAGTGGTGAGATGAAACCTTATTAGTCATTTCCTGAAAGCTAAGAGGGATTTATGCTCATAAAATTTCTGTAACAAAGCTGTTTCTTCCTAAGGATTTGATGCTTTATACTTATATACTAGTAACATTACACTTAAAATCCTCTTGTACTTTCTTCAAGAGATATGTGATTTTCCTCTCCAAAAAATCAGTACAATTCTACAATTATTAAATTTTAAAATCCATGCTCTTTGGAAATAGATATTTGTAGATTCCTAATATTTTTTGATGTCACTGTGTTCTTTAAATACTAGCATTTCTTTCCCTCAATATGGAGCCGCAGGTGAAGAATGAAGCTATTGTCCCCCTCAAGACAGAAGCCAAGTCCAAGGCCTTGAAGGCCAAGAAGGCAGTGTTGAAGAGTGTCCATAGCCATAAAAAATCTCAATATCCCCCACCTTCCTGTGACCCAAGACACTAAGACTTCAAAGGCAGCCCAAATACCCTCAGAAAAGTGCCCCTCAGAGAAACAAGCTTAAGCACTATGCCATCATTAAGTTTCCCTGAGTCTTCTATGAAGAAGATTGAGAACAACACACTAGTCTTCATTGTGGACATCAAGGCCAAAAAGCATCAGGTCAAGCAGGCATTAGAGAAGCTGTATGACATTGACACGCTGTTGTGGGAATGAGAATCTGAAGATCTTTCCTGCCCCTAGGCCCTATGATAGGCTTAAATGACTCTTAGAAACTTCCTTGATTTGAGAATATACTCTGACCCTTAATAGGCTGAATGTGCTCACCTGGAGCCTGTGGCAAGAGACTTGTTTTTCAGGAACGCCCACACCTTGTTACTTTGTGATTGGGCAGTGGGTCTCTGATCCAGGAGAAGGCTATATATACCCTGATTGGAGGTTTTGCTTTGGGGCTCAGTTTGGGAAGAGTTGTGTGATTTGCCCAGATGAGACTCTCGGCAGCCATTGAGCACACCCCTCCCCCCTGAAAACCCAGATGTTGGTGTTTCCTTCTCTGGTAACTAACTAGGTATGGATGTAATGGTCAGACAGTGGGAAGCCTTGTCTGCTGATCTGTCTCTGTCTGCTTGTTACTTCTGTTTATATTCTTTGTTCTCTGATGTTTGATTGATTAAAGTAAGATTGTTAACCCATTTTGAGTTGCTTTCCTTTAAAAAAAAAAGCAGATATAAGAACATATGCTAGCAGCCACCACCTTGGGTATGCTACGGTGTTTGCTGCTCCACATGCCCAAGGTCAACACACTGATCTGGCCTGATGGAGAGAAGAAGGCCTATGTCCGACTTGCTCCAGATTATGATGCTTTAGATATTGCCAACAAAACTGGAATCATCTAAACCGTGTCCAGCTATCCCATTCCACTTACAATAAAGTTTTCCAGTAAAATAAATAAATACTAGTATTGGCTTCCCTGTTTGATGTTGCTCCTGCTACCTCAGTTTCAGATTTTTTTTATTTTTTTTTCCATCAACATATATTTATTTATTTATTTTTTATATTCTGCTGCATTTTTTTTAATTCTGTTAAATATTTCCCAGTTACATTTTTTTAATTAAACAAATGCTTTATTAACTTCTGGTTTACATCATTCATTTCCACCAGATTATGAGTTACATTTTCCCCCCATTTTTTCCCTACCCACCACCCCCGAATAGCAGTCCCACTAAATATCCCCTCATCCAATCTGCTCTCTCCCATATCTTCTCCCATACCCCCTTCGACTTTGCCATTAGTGTAGAGTGAATCTCTGAGCCCCACTGCCTGGACATCTTATGAAACATTTAATTTTAAAACTTCGATTTTCAGATCCATTCCCTTTCTCCCTTGTCACCCACTCCCTCTGAGAAGATAAGCAATTCAGTATGTGTTGTACATGTATAGCTATGCAAAACATTACCATAGTAGATATATTGTAAAAGACTGCTTATATTTCACTCCCACCTGTCTCACCTCCCACCTGGTCCATTCCCTATTTTGATCCTGTCCCTCTTTGATAGTGGGTACTTCTAACCTCCCCTCTCCCCAGAATGCCCTCCCCTCCATCATCCCCCCTCTCATCTCCCTTTCCCCTACTCAGGAGAGTGAGTGAGGGTAAGATATTCCATTTAGTATGTATGTGATTCTCTCCTTGAGCCAACATCAATGAGAATATGCTTTTGCCTTTTTGCCTTCCTGTTCTTCCCCTCCCCTGCAACTACTTCCCCTTGCCTCTTCTACATGAGATAGTTTACCCTACCCTGTCTCTCTCCATCTCCTCTTGCCACTTTCCTCTCTCACCTCTTGACTTCACCCCTTAAGAATCATCCCTTCCTTGGGGTGGCTAGGTGGCGCAGCGAGCAGAGAGCCAGCCCTGGAGCCAGAAGGACTGGAGCTCAGATCTGGCCCCAGACACCCAACACACAAAAAAAACCCAGCCTCGTGAACCTGGGCAAGTCACCCAACCCCAATTGCCCTCCAAAAAAAAAATAATCATCCCTTCCCATCAAATTCAACCTGTAACCTCTATCCATGTATATCTGTGAACATATGCCATGTACCCTTCTTCAATTATTTTCATAATGAGAAAGGTTTCATCAAACACAGTTATTGTTTTTCCATGTAGGATTGTAAATAGTCCAACTTTGATAAGTTCCTTTTGATTTCTTTTCCTTGATTACCTTCTCAAGCATCTCTTGCTTCTTGTGTCTGAATGTCAAATTTTCTATTCAACTCTGGTTTTTTTCATCAAGAATGCTTGAAAGTCCTCTATTCCACTGAATGACCATATTTTCCCCTGAAACAAGATACTCAGCTTTGCTGGGTAGGTGACCCTTGGGTTCATTCCCAGCTCTTTTGCCCTCTGGAATATCATATTCCATGCCCTTCTATCCCTCAATGTAGAAGCTGCCAGGTCCTGTGCCATTCTGATTGTGTTTCCACAATATTGAATTGTTTCTTCCTGGCTGCTTGTAGTATTTTCTCCTTGATCTGGGGATTCTGGAACCTGGCTATAATATTCCTGGGAGTTTTCTTTTGGGGATCTTTTTTCAGGAGGTGATCTGTGGATTCTTTCAACCTCTATTTTGCCCTCTGGGTCTGAAACATCAGGGCAATTTTCCTTGAGAATTTCTTGAAGGGTGATTTCTAGGTTATTTCTTTGATCATGGCTTTCAGGTAGTCCAATAATTTTTAAATTATCTCTCCTGGATCTATTTTCCAGGTCAGTGGTTTTTCCCATGAGATATTTCACATTGCCTTCTATTCTTTCATTTGTTTGGATCTGTTTAATAGTATCTTGATTTCTCATAAAGTCACTAGCTTCCATTTGCTCCAGTCTAACTCTGAAGGAATGAATCTCCTCAGTGAGCTTTTGAGATTCTTTTTCCATCTGGCAAATTTGACTTTTTAAGGCATTCTTCTCCTCATTGTCTTTCTGAGCCTCTTTTGCCATTTGAGTTAGTCTATTTTTTAAGGTGTTATTTTCCTCAGTCAGGCTGTTGACTGTCATTTCATACTTTTCTTGCATCCTTCTCATTTCTCTTCCCAAATTTTCCCCCACTTCTCTTATCTGCTTCTTAAGGTCCTCTATGGCCTGTAGCCAGCTTGTATTTTCATTTGGGGCTTTTGGTGCAGGAGTTCTGACCTCACAGTCCTCCTCCATGCTTTGAGCCTCTTTGCCCTAAAATAGGAGTCCAATGTTGAACTTTTCTGTTTATTTTGTTTCATTTGCCTAGGCATGTTGCCACTTAATTACTTGATTTTTGGGCTTGTTGCCACAGTAGGACTCTGCCACCAGACAGGGGAGCTTCCGCCCAAACGAGAGGTCTTCACAACTTCCGCCAGTTGGGTGGCCTCTGTAAAGCCTCCACCCACTCTGGCAAGTTGGATACCACCCCAAACTTCCTCCCCAGACCACAATCCAGATCCAGGCAGTTTAAAGCAAAAGCGATTAACCCCCAGACTGATTGCTGGATCTTCCTACAGTTCGAAGACCAGGAGCTAGAGCCACTGCTGATGCTGCAAAATGGCTTCTGTGCAGCTGTTTCTTCAGCAGCTTTTTACCCCCGGGGAGGAAGCTACGTGTTCCCCAAATACTGGTCCCAAAGTCCATAGGGCACTAACCTCTCACTTTCTCCTAGGCATATCTGTGCTGATAATTCTGGAATCGCCACAATTGCTGGTGTTCTGGGGTTCCACCAGCTGGCTGAAGGTCCGGCCGCCCTGGGGCTAAAACCTCGGACCTGGGCTCGGCTCTGCGGGCTGCGCTGTCGGTTCCGGCAAGCTGTGCTGCCTGCTCTCAGAGCGCTGCGCTGGCCGCTCCCTGCAGGGCTGCTGGGCTGTCCTCAGCAGGAGGTTAGCTTCTCTGTGCTGTTCTGTGGGTGCTGTGGCTCCAGAAGTTGTTCAGAGTCCCCTTTTACATAGTTTGAAATTTGTGTGGGGCAGAGCACATTGGAAATGCTGTTTCTACTCCGCCATCTTGGCTCCGCCCAACCTCAGTTTCAGATTTTTAAGGAACATCCCAAATCAGTTCCCCATAAATGTTATTAGATCCACCTACTTTCTGTGTGACCTGTCTTTGCTGAGTCCTTTCCTCTTCTGGCTTCTGTCAACTCTTTCTTGGCCTGGGCCATCACTGAGAAGGAAATTATTGATAATACTTTTATGTTTTCAAAGGGCAGCACTAAACTAATAATTCCTGGCTGCTGAGACCCTCCATCACTCTACAGGTATCCTCCTAAAGAGACATGGAGGGAGATAGTATATGGTCTGTTAGCACTGGAAAGGGGTAGACATACAAAATCTCTCTCTCTTTTTAAATAACATTTATAGCAGTGAAATAATTTTGAACAAGGAACTACGTATCTCTTATACATCTACCCATTCATTTGTTCATACACATAGCTTCACAGAGATGGCAGGTTGTGAATATTAGTTCTCACAGCCAGGTATAAAAATGCACTGAAATCTACCCAGACATGCTCTTGGCTCAGGGCTGATGATCATTCTGATTATACCACATAGATAGAAATGGTGTGATCTGGGTGCCTCATTAACATCTTTGTCACCAGACTCTGCACAATCTTTCATGATCTGTTGAAACATGTTTCAAAATACTCATAATTTAGGGAGGCAGGGAAATGCTGGACAGGAGATAGGGGGAATTTGGAGTCAGCAGGTCTAGATCCTCATCCTAGTTCTTTCACAACAAACTGTGTGAGCTAAGGAGAGACCCAACATCTCTGTATCTTCATCTCTAAAGTGAGGGATCCCTCCCAGTTCTTCCTGTCTACAAGTCTGAATAGCAATTATTCCACCTATTTCCTATTGTCAACTGCCAGCTTTTATTCAGCCTTAGGATGATAGGGCCCTAGATTTAGAGCTGGAAGGGACCTCAGACCATCTAGTCCAACCCTCTCATTTTACAGGTGAGGAGACTTAGGTCCAAGAAGGATGAGTGACTTAGCCACAATCACACAAGTGGCAGAGTTAGAATTTGAACCTAGGTCCTCTGAATCTGAACTCAGTGTCTATCAGCCCAGTCAGGTTATGGATACATTCCTCTGTATGTATGTATGTGTATGCATATGCATGTGTGCAATGTATGTAATACATTAAATATATATATAACTATAAAATATATCACATACACACATATAATAATGTATTAAATATATAAATATGCATTATATATAAGTTATTTCATGCTCAAGCATAAGCATACCCATTTTCTTCCAATAACCTTGACATTCTGACAAACTCACTTAGTTTATATCTATAGACCATTGGGGACAGTGTCTTTAATATTTAAAAAAAATTCTTCATGATCCTTGGTACTAATGTTTTAGATCTAAGAAACAGCCACAAGACTTCAGCACCTGGGACAAGCCTGGTCTAGAAAGCATCCTCAGAGCAATTCCAGAAGAAAATTATTCCCAAGTGCCATCTGGTCAAAACCCCCATGTCCACTGCCAACCTTTCCTATCACTAGGAATTACTCTGCTGGGTGACTGCTTCCTTGGGGAATGTGAGGGAAATTGACTGGATAGAGAGTTCAGGAACTGAGATTCTAAAAGTCTCCATGACCCAGGACATCTACATCAATGACTGCAATGGTTGACATGTAGGTTAATTTTACTCAATGGTATTAAATGCTAAGCCCCTAGAAGGCAGGGAAACATCCTAGTGATATTTCATATCTCCCAACGCTGACACAGGATTAATATCCACGAAAGCATTTGCAACATGTGGTATACTGTGCAAGCAGGATAGACTTTTGATGAACTGCGTCTACTTGGTCCAGGCCAGGTTCTGGCCCTAGGGTCTCAATAGAAAGGTTTATTATCTTTTTCCACATCCTAGGTCATCATGAGGAGTTTCCCCTTCTCCACTGAAGTACAGATGAACCAGCCAGGATAGGCAGCTGACTCAAAGGCAGAAATGTTGCCATTTGAATTTTGGTAAAATACAAAAGATTGCTCTGCTTTCTGGACACGATATAATTCCAATAGGTCCCTCTTCTCCAGTTTCAGTATGGGCTGCCTTTCACTCAGCACAGCACAGACACAGCTATTCCCATGTAAATAGGATTGCCTTTGCCTTTTTAAGAGACTAATCTCAGCATGGTTTGGTCTGCAGTGAGACTGGGGTCACATTTCCATTATCAGGAACTGCTATGAGGGTTCTCTGGAAGGACAAAGACTTGCTGATGCACACCTTTAGAAACTAATCCTTTGATGACTTGATACATAAGGCACTGGATAAATATATTAATGAAGGAATTTTTGTCATTTTTATTATTTTGGTTAAGCCTAAGTAAGATAAATCAATATTTCCCCAATTAGTTAAATCTCTATTTCTTTCGAGTATGTTTTGTAATATTATTGACATAGCTTCTGCATGTGTTCTGGCAGGATGACCCTCAAGTGTGTCATCCTTTCTGTAGTTATTTTAAAAGGAATTTATCTTTCTATCTCTTTCTCCTAAATGTTTTGGGTAATATACAGAAATGCTAATGATTCCTATTAGATTATCTGAACTCAAGCAACTTTTCTAAAGTTGTTACAAATTGTCTAAATTGATTTTAAGTTATCTCTAGAGTTTGCTAACAAGTCCTTGTGTAA
Organism: Gymnobelideus leadbeateri; assembly: GCA_011680675.1. Taxonomy (NCBI): domain Eukaryota; kingdom Metazoa; phylum Chordata; class Mammalia; order Diprotodontia; family Petauridae; genus Gymnobelideus; species Gymnobelideus leadbeateri. Next base: position 311,283 of record WOXC01006803.1, on the reverse strand, counting down.
ACTGGTGGTAATTTTATTTCCCATTTAACTATGCTTTATATCCTCAATTTCCTGTTCTTGTTTTATTTACCACAGCTATTATTGCTAGTACTATGTTGAATAAGAATGGTGATAATGGACATTTTTTTCTTTTCCCCTGATCAATGGATTATTTTTACTTCTATTTTGCATCCTGATGTTAAAACATCTAATAAGATAGAAGATGTCTGATTCTATTATTGGTCATGGTTTTTTTATATAGTCCATTTGTTCTTCTATTATCTCTCCTTGATCTGTTTTCTAGGTCAGGTCAGTTGTTTTTGCTATAAGAGACCTTATATTTTCATCTATTTTTCAATATTTTGCTTTTGTTTTAATATTTTTGTTGGCTCCTGGAGCCATTATCTTCTTATTTAGCCCATCATTTTTTAGAGAGGGCAGCTAAGGCACAATGTAAAGAGTACTAGGCCTGGAGTCAAGAAGACCTGAGTTCAAATCTGGCCTCAGATAATTAATAGTGTGACCCTAGGCAAGTCACTTAAGCATGTTTGCCTCAGTTTCCTCATCTGTAAAATGAATTGAAGAAGGAAATGGCAAACTAATCCAGCATCTTTGCCCCCCAAATTCATAAGGGATCATGAGGAGTTGGATATGACTGAAACAAATGAAAAATAACATTTTTAGTGATTCTGGGGCTTGACTAATATTTAAAGCTTTTTTAGAATTTTAAAATGTTTTATTCCAATTACATGTTAAAATCTTTTTCATTTAAATTTTTTTGAATTCCAGGTTCTCTCCTTCCCTTTTCCCCATACTGAGGAAACAAGCAATTTGATACAGATTATAGATGAGCAGTCATGCAGAATATATTTCCATATTAGTCAAATTGTAAAAGAAAATACAGACCAAAAAAAAAAAAACCTCCAAGGAAAATAAAGAAAAAAGGACACTTCAATTTGCATTCAGAATCCATCAGTTCTTTCTCTGGAGATGAATAGCAGTTTTCATCTTTAGTCCTTTGGAATTGTATTAGATCATCATATTGCTGAGAATAGCTAAGTCATTCACAGCTGATCATATCTATTGCTGTTAATGTATACAGTGTTAATCTGGTTGAACCCCTTTTTCTTAGCTGTGAATTCTTTTTCCTTATCTTTCTTCCATAGTATTCTTTCGTTTTCCATTTATTTTTCGGCATTTTCATTTCATTAAGAAAATCATTTGCTCTTCTTCTTGCTTCTCTTCCTCCTCCTCATCCTCCTCCTTCTCCTCCTCCTCCACCTCCTCCTCCTCCTTCTCCTTCTTCTCCTCTTCCTTACCATCACCACCATCATCTTCCTCCTCCTCCTCCTCCTCCTCCTCCTGCTCCTGCTCCTGCCGCTGCTGCTTCTCCCTCAGTTCCCGTGGAGCGGACCATCCTGGTGCCTCTCTTGTGAAGCGGCGGCTGAGGAGACTCCCGGACTCGCCATGGCCGACGAAAAGCCGAAGGAAGGAGTCAAGACTGAAAACAACGACCACATTAATTTGAAGGTGGCAGGACCAAGATGGCTTGGTGGTGCAATTTAAGATTAAGAGGCACATACCACTTAGTAAACTAATGAAAGCCTATTGTGAACGACAGGGCTTGTCAATGAGGCAGATCAGATTCCGATTTGATGGGCAACCAATCAATGAAACAGACACACCTGCATAGTTGGAAATGGAGGATGAAGATACATTTGATGTATTCCAGCAGCAGACAGGAGGCGCTTACTGAAAAGAGAATCTACAACTCTGCTCCAGAACTGTGCTCCCAAGGAAAACAATACATTCACAATTAGAAAACCAAGATTGGGTTCATCCACATCCTGAATACTGCAGTATAGCTTTCTCTCTTCCTTCATTCCCTTCCCCATTCCTTTATTGTACATAAAGTAACTGGTGTATGTGCACAGGAAAAAAAAAAGAAAATAATTTTAAATAATTATGAAAACTATTTTTTCATCTCTTTTAGAAAGTTTACAGACAGCTAGGTGATACAGTAGATAGAGTGCAGGGCCTGGAATTAGGGAGACATGAGTTCAAATCTAATCATGGGCACTTATTAGCTGTGTGAACCTAAGAGCATCATTTAATCTCATTTGCCTCTGTTTCTTCTATGTAAAATGAGCTGGAGAAAAATGGCAAACCACTCCAGTATCTTTGCCAAGAAAATCCTAAAAGGGGTCAAAATGAGTCAGACACAACAGAAAAAATGACTAAACAACAAAAGGAAGTCCAGTCGAACTTCTGTTTAGACTGTCTTTTTTTTTGAGTCTTTGTTTATAGATGTTTTGAAATCATTCACTTATTCTAAGTTTGTTACTTGAGTATTCCTGTCATTCTAATAGCTTTTGATGGTGGAATTCCCCAGATCTCTCTGTCTGACCTGAGCTGGAAAATGACACTGTGAATTTGTTCTTGTATTTGCCATTCACTACTCAGGTCCAGAGCACTTGCTATGTCTTTATGGTGCAGTTGTTGGTCAAACTTGTCTGTACTTTTTCTTGCCACTCTAGCAGTAATCTTAGCTGGTCTCTCCTGTTCTATCCTATACTGTAACCCTAAAAGGAGGCTCCTTTCTACTCCAGCAATAGTAAACTTCAGACAATAATGATGCAACAAATGTTAATCTTCTGAAAAATGCATATCCTCATGGTAGGTTTTGAGATATTCAGACTCAAACAATTCTAGAGTGTTTTGTATTTAACTTCTGTTGGCAATTTCAGGGGACTTTAAGGGATCATTTCCTCCTAAGTAATTCTTCAGATCTTTCCAGCAGTTACTTTCCACTTGGAAGGAGATGAACAAGGTATTCTTATAGATGTGCTTGATGGCCTCATGGCCTATGAATTACACATAATCTAGTCACTAGAAAGGAAAAGTCACTGAAGCCCAATACATGAAACTCCTTCTAGAAGGTAAGAGGAAAGGCAGGATTAGGGGTAGCAGGGGCCTGAGACAAGCAGGAGGGTGGTCTGAGGTTCATGTATGCCAACAGCAAATTCAGTCTGTGGACATCTTTGTACATGCATAGATGGATTTAGTCCCCATTTATTTCAGGTGAAAAAAATGATGGTAGTCTACTTACTCCATATAAGTCTTCTCACACCGCCAATGATATGAAATAGTAAATTCCTCTTTCTTCATCTCTTTTTCTTCCCTAAGCTATTTCTTTCTGTTTCTTTAATTTTTTTTTTACTTTTTAATATAATAAAACTGTCCTCAAAGTCTCCATATTATCTATTCCTTCTTGGATCTTTGAACTCAGAAAAGTTCTGAGGGAACATGTGTTTTTCTCCTTTATTAGAATATGAACACTTCATCACATAATCCTTTTCACATGCTTGAAAGCATATATTTCAGCACGTTTCTGTTCTGGAGTCAAAGTATCTACTCAAGAGTGGAATATTCATCACGAATAACTGGAATTCTTCTATCCTCTTCTGTATTAGCACCTGAATCACAGAATGGTAGGGATGACTACATCAGGTACTGTTTAAAATGTACTTAGCACGATGGCTGGCACAGAGCAGGCACTTAAATTCTTACTCCATTTCATTCATTAATATGACATTTCCCCCCCCCCCTAAAATACTATTCTGCTATTCTAGTTCAGTTATAATGAGTTGTTTCACCTTAGCTTCTAGCTTCTAGAATATTAGCTACCAGAACTTAAGTGATATTGACTGTGGCACATTAGTATATCTACTATTCCTTCCTTTTTTTCTTTTTGTAATTCTTTTTTGAACTGGAGGCTCTGGAATTTGGTTAAGAAATTTTCTGGAGTTTACAATATGGAGCTTCTGTGAGGAACTGGCAAGTGTGCTTTTTTCTATTTCCATTTCATACCCAAGTCTCTATAGTTATGGTCAGTTTTCATCTGTAATTTCTTGAAATATGGTATCTAAGCTTTTTGTAGTTAAGGTTTTCTAGTAGTATGGTGAGATTTAAATCACTTCTCCCTGCCATATCTTCCAGGTTATTTGTTTTTTTTTTTTAAATTAATTTATTAGTTTAGTTTCAGTTGACAAGATTCAATTCCATAGTTCCTTGATTTTCAAATTTCCTTTACTTCCCTCCCCCCTCCCCTCATGACATCATATAGTACAGTATAGGGTCTGCAAATGCATTCATATTAAACATTATTCCAATTACAAAGGCATATTGTACTGGGTGGGATGAAAGATGGTAAGGAAGAAGTACAACCAAACAATGAGAAGAACAAGATCATTTAGTTTGCTTCCATCAGGATTCAGGCTCAGTTCTATCTAGTTATATCTCTGGATGGCACATTTCTCACTTTCTTGAGTCATTCGGGATTAACTTATATCACTGCATTGCTGAAAAGAGTCCAGTCTGTCATAGTTGGGTCTAAGGATATGAATAGGAAGTTTTCAGAGAAAGAAATTAAAGATATCTATAAGCATATGAAGAAATGCTCTAAATCACTATTAATTAGAGAAATGCAAATCAAAACAACTCTGAGATACCACATCTCTCCAGTCAGATTGGCTAAGATGACAAAACAGGTTATTTGTTTTTGAAAGGAGATGGCTTACATTTTAAGATCTATATTTGTCTCATTATTTTCTTCTAATATGCTTTGGCTGTCGCATAGAGATACTGATCTCTCTCTGGTCCTATCTACTTTGCAATTAGTTTGTTATGTGAGAAACTTTTTTGCACCTAAGCTGTTTATTCCCTATCTAGTTCTTTCTACTACAGAAGTCAGTTTCTTTCCAATTCTGTCCTCTAGAAATGATCATATATATATATATTTCATATATATATGCATATATATATATGAAATATTCTTATTTCATAACATCAAGGAATTAAAATAGAATTTGTAAAAAATAAAAGCTGGGCTTTTATTTGGGACTCCCCCTAGGGCTTCTTAATCTTGCTTAGAAGAGAAATGTTTTGGGTTGAGGACTGTGGGAGAAAATGTACAGTCATATCTTGAAGGTGAACAAAGAGTCCCATAACACCTGGCACAATATAGTGACTTCAGAAACTTCAGGAAGGTTCTCTTGTCCTCTGGACTTTGTGAGGAGAAAAGAGAGTGCAGGTAGGTGGTTCTTCTTGGCATCCTGTCCCAATATGTTGCTCCCAGGCACCCAAAGTCTTATCTGAACTCAAGGCCTCTAGAAATAAAAAATGCTAGAGCTGGAAGAGACCTGAGAATGTGGAATTTCAGTGTTCAAAGGGATCAAATGATCCTTAGATCATAGAATGTCAGACTGGGAAGAATCTCCTGGAAGGGTAGAGCTCCACTGATTGTCCTAGCCACTTAAATGAATCACCTTTTTTAGGAAAAAACACTTCCTGATAAAATAAAAAATAATCACCAAAGGTGAACAAGGACCTCTTTGCTTTTTAGAATTCAGTTTTGTTGTCAGAAGTATTTTCTACCTCTCCTCTGCCCTTCCTCAGATACACCATACCTCTCCCTATTCACTAAGAAATAAAGAAAAGCAAACACCTTAAAAATAAGTATAGCAAGCAAAACAAGTTCCTGTATTGGCCTCGTCCAAAAAATTTGCCTCAATTTGCTTTCTGAATTTCTCTCTGCTAGCTCTCCGTGATGAGGCCTCCAGGAACTGTGTTTGGACATTTTTTTCCTCTCTTTTTTATTTTTTAGTTTATGTCATTCATTTCCACAAGATTTTGAGTTAGAAATTTTCTCCCCATTTTCCCCTACCAACCACCTCAAAATAGTGATCCCACTGAATATCCCCTCCCCTAATCTGCTTTCTCCCATATCTTCCCCCATCCCCCCTCTGACTTTCCAGTAGGGCATAATAGATCTCTATGCCCCAGTGCCTGTATATCTCATTTCCCAGTTACATGTAAGTTAATATTAATAATAACTATATATATATATATATATACATATATATATATATATATATATATATATATATATAAAACATTTGATTTTAGAACTTTGAATTCCAGATTCTTTCTCTTCCTCACTCGTTACCCACCCTTACTGGGAAGATAAGCAATTCAATATAGGTTGTACATGTGTAACTAGGCAAAACATTTCCATAGGGGATATATTGTAAAAGACTGACGATATCTCCCTCCATCTTACCCTACCCCCATTTGTTCTATTATCTACTTTGATCCTGTCCCTTTTCGAAAGTGGGTGCTTCCAACTTCCCTTCCTGCCATCTTGCCCTCCCTTGCACTATACCCTCTCTCATCCCCTTCCCCCCTACTCTCCTGTAGGGTGACATACCTTATTTAGTGTGTATATCATTCCCTTCTTAAGCCAAATTCAATGAGAATAAGGTTGTCTCATTCCCTTTTGCCTTCCTGTTCTTCCCCTCCATTGTAACAGTTTTCCCTTGCCTCTTCTTCTTCCCTTGCTCTGGCACCTGGTCATGTACCCCAGGACCTCCACCCTAGGAAGAGATCCAGATCCAAGCAGGTTAAAGCAAGAGGGATTACCCCTCAAACTGGTTGCTTGTTCCCCTTACAATCTGCAAGCCAGGAGCTCTGGAGCATCCATGAGGCAGTGGCTGCCGCACCTCAGCCACTTCTCCCTCCAGAAGGCAGAGGCCAGACCCACTACCGGACCTCCTGTTCCCACAAAGTCCACACTGACCTCTCACTTTATCTTTGGCATTTATGTGTTGATAATTCTGGAAACCACCACAGCTGTTGGTGATCCACTCTCCCTGAGTCCCTCCAGCTGGTGGTGGATTGTGGCGCCCTGAGGCTAAAACTTTGGGCTCACATGGGGCTGGGCTCTGCTCCCAGGATGCTGCAATGGACCCTTATTGTCTGCCTGCTGAGCTGCCTTCAGCGGGAGGTTTGTTTCTCTCTGCCACTTTGTGGGTTCTATAGCCCTAAAGTTTGTTTAGAGTAATTTTATAGGTGTTTGAGGTGGTTATGGAGAGAGCATATAGAATTTTCCTGCTTCTTTGCCACTATCTTGGCTCTGCCACCCCATTTTCTCCCTTTTTAAACCCCGTTTTTCCTGGATTTTTCACTTGTGAAAATTCATTCTTTGTTAAGAAAGGGAGAATGGCTTTTTTTTTTTGTCCGACATCTTAGCTTGGAGGCGGTAGCAACAGGAGTACCTGAAGCCTCACCATGCCTCCCAAGGACGATAAGAAGAAGAACGATGCTGGCAAGTCGGCCAAGAAGGACAAAGATCCCATGAACAAATCTGGGGGCAAGGCTAAGAAGAAGTGGTCCAAGGGAAAAGTTCGAGACAAGCTCAACAATCTGGTTCTATTTGACAAAGCGACTTACGACAAACTCTGCAAGGAGGTCCCCAACTATAAACTTATCACCCCTGCAGTAGTCTCAGAGAGACTGAAGATCCGGGGTTCTCTAGCCCGAGCAGCTCTCCAGGAACTGCTCAGTAAAGGTCTGATTAAGCTGGTTTCCAAACATAGAGCCCACGTAATATATACCAGGAACACCAAGGGTGGAGATGCTCCAGCTGCTGAAGATGCATGAAATGGTTCAACATTTCTGTGTAGATTTTCAAAAATAAACTTAAAATTGGACTAAGAAAAAAAAAGAAAGGGAGAATGGAGCCAAATGAAATGCTGGATTTGTGAACTGATGTACAAAATGAATTCTTTCAGTCAATACAGAAATTCAGACTAAATTGTCACCAGTGAAATTAATTCATACACTTTAATTTTGTCAAAAGAGATATGATAAAAGTTAAGATTTAATAGCAGTAGAGTGAAAATGGAGCTGGCTTCACTCTGCAGTGCCTGGCCCTGGGTCACATATTAATGTTACACATTTACAGGAGCAAAGCTGGGAAATAGAAGAAAATGGCTGCTCTGGACACTGAAGGAAGTTTATTGAAATAAGTATCAAAGTGTCATTTGGACAGTCATCCCAGTTGGAATCCTCTTAAAGCCTTCCAAGAGCTGATTGTTACATTTTTCAGGAGATTTTCAATGTGGTGAATAAACAGGGCACAGTTTAACCAGCTCCTGCACACATACTGTTATTCGTGACTTGGAAGTATTGGTGTCTGCCCAGGGGACCAAAATTTTCACAGGACAGGAGCTGATTCATTATTGGTTTTGCACCTTCAGTGCTTGGAGCAATACCTGGAACTTGGTAGGGGGTGATGAAATATTTACTGAACAATTAGGGAGCATTTCAGAATATAAGGGGGTCTTTGTTGACATTGTGTTCAACCAAGATACTGCAATTCCCTGAAAATTTTGTGGAGTTCCCACACTTTTGTGGCTCATCCTGATATTATGACTTTACTGGGTCATCCAGGTTACTAAAACCTGGTATTACATTTCCGTCTTTGAACCAGAAACAGTGAAAGTAATGTTTAAATGATGTTCTTCTCCCTCTTTCTTTCCCCTCTACTATAGTGTGTTTTTATGCCTCTTCTAATGACATACTTTACCTTTTTCTGTCTCATCCTTTCCTTTTATCCCATTAAAGACCATTGGATCCCCTTAATAAGGTTTTTTTTAATCGTCAGGTAAGTTCTTTCATATCCACACCCTCTATCTATGTATAACCCTTTTAAAGGTCATGATAATCATATAAATTTCAATATTGACAGTTATCAGCTTTGCATATAGAGATGTGAACATTTTGCTCTTGTTGCATCCCAAGTTGTGTGCATGAGTGTGTGTGTGTGTGTGTGTGTGTATGTACGTATGTATGTGTGAGTCTGTGTTTTCCTAGTTTACCTTTTATGTCTTTCTTGAGTCTTGTAATTGGAGATCAGGTTTTACATTGAGCTCTGGCTTTTTCATCAGGAAAGTCTGGAAGTCCCTTATTTCATTAAATGACCATCTCCTTGCCTGAAAGATTATGCTCAGCTTTGCCCGGAAGTTAATCCTTGGTTGTAGTCCTAGCTCTCTTGCCTTATGAAATATCAAATTACACTTCCTCTAATCTTTTAATGTAGAAGCTGCTAGGTCCTGTGTGATCCTAACTGTAGTTCCACGATATTTGAATGGTTTCTTTTTGGCTGCTTGCAGTATTTTTTCCTTAATGTTGTAATTCTGGAATTTGGCTACTATATTTCTTGGAGTTTTCAATTTGGGATCTCTTTCAGGAGGAGTCTGATGAATTCTTTCCATAACTATTTCATCTTCTGATTCCAGGACTTCAGGACAGTTTTCTTTGACAGTCTCTTGGAGGATGTTGTCCAGGCTGCTCTTTTCATCATGGCTTTCTGGTAGACCAATAATTCTTAAGTTATCTCTCCTGGATCTCCTGGATCAGTGAGATATTTTACACTTTCCTCCAATTTTTCAATCTTCATGTTTTGTTTGATTGACTCTTAGTGCATCATAGAGCTCTGAGTTTCAATTTGACTGATTCTAACTTTTAGCACATTATAGTCTTCAATTAGTTTTTGAAGGTCCTTTTTTAGGGAGGTATTTTCTCCAATTACTTCACTAATTTTACTTTTTAAGATTTGTTTTCTTCGTGAAACTTTTTTTCCAATTTGGTCTCTGCCTCCCTGATTTGGTCTTTAAAATCTTTCTTAAGCTCCTCCAAGAATGCTTTTTGGGCTTGAGACCACTTCATATTTCCTTCTGTGGTCTCAGGTGTGAGTAAAGAGTCCAAGTTGTCCTCTGTATTTGGTTGTTCTTGACCTACATAATAAGCTCACATCAATTTTCTTGCCTTCCCTTTTTCTTCTCAGCTTCCTTCCTTCCCATTGTAATTTCCTATTTACTAATTTCTCAGGCTGTGAGCTAAGGGCTTGAATGCTGTAGCTTCTAGGTGTCTAGTTTGAGGTTAAGGCAGGAATCTCAGGAGGTATGCTAACGCACACAGAGTAATCTGAGGGGGAGGGGTGGTCTGGCCACTGCAGATTTCTGCCTCTGTACCCCTGGGCTACAGATCAGGAAGGCTTTTGCTGGTCAAGTGAGGTGGGGCTTGTTGAGACCCCTCCCCCTCTTCACTTCAGACTCCTTGCTGTCTCAGTTATACCCCTTCTTGATGACTCCCAAGCCTGAGACTATTTCCACTACCTTAGGATTTCACTCTGGGTACGACACTTATCTTTGGGTTTTCTAGGTCAGGGAGGGGTAATCGGAGCTGCCAGAGTTTACTTTGTCATTCTGGCTCCTGACAAAACAGGCAGGTGATTTCTAAACTTCCAGGCTGGGGTCTGATAGCCCCAGGAGAAACTGATGTCTTGCTGGGTGCCCTGAGCCCTCTCTTACCTGGCTCCAATGATTCCTCCTGTCCCCTGGTGAGATGCTGGTGAGACGGCTGTGATTCATCCTTAGGATGGGTGATTCAGCCAGCTGGGGCTCCTCTCTCTGGTGTAGTCTGCTTGTCTGCTTTCAAGTCTGAACTGTACAGACCCCACATGCTCCACATTCCCCCTGTCCGGACCCACTGGGCACTTTCCTGGGCTGGATTCTGCCATCCTTTGTCCCCCAGAGGATTCTGTCACCCCAAAATCTGTTCAAATTCACTTTTTAAGGTTTAGTGACAGGATTCACGGAGGAGCTTAGAGAAGTTACTGCTTCCTTTCCACCATCTTGGCTCCGTGGTATTACATTTCTAGCCTTTCTAAACAAGATTTTTACCGGACTTTTAGAACATTTGACTACCCACTCGCTGTTCTGGTAGGCGGAAGGGACTCAAATGACATTGCTGATTTGTGAAGTAAAAGCAAGTAATGAATTCCTTCAGTGTAAATAGGAGCCTAGACTCCATCACAGGAGATATTATATAGGTTAGGACTTAATAACAGTGGAGACAGCACTGAGCAGGCGTCACACTACAGTCTACCTGATCCTCCACTTAAATATTAATGTTACTCAATAATACTTCCATTCACAAGAGCAAAATTTGGAAGACATAAGTCAAAGAAAATGGCTGAGCTCCACTTAGAAGAAAATTTGTGAAATAAAACACCAAAGTTTGACCAAGACAGTGGTGTGCCAAAGCCTGCTCACAGAGCATCTTATAGTCTTCCAGGACTGAGTGTTAGACTTCAGGGATTTCCCATGCTGGTTGTGAAGTCAGTTGGTCTGATAGGAAGCATTTGTTAAGTATTTACTATGTTCTAGGTAGAACTTGGTGGTCCAAGAGGGAGAGTGCTTGGCCTGGAGTCAGGAAGACTCATCTTCCTGAGTTCAAATATGGTCAGTAACCTTAACTGTAAACTCTAACCCTAAATTTAGAAATTTGAGTTACTACACATAGTAATCAACTCTTTATTATCAAGTTTGATTATTCCTCAGCCAGTGTACATGTATCTCATGTTAGAGCACAAGAAAAACAGGGAAGTAAAAAAATCCGGGATTTTCAAGCCTCTGAAGCTTGTCTATTTCATCATTATTTTTCATACAGAAAGACTTCAGTTTGATTCATCTCCTAAAAATCTTTCACAGCATCATATCTTCTATAGAAATTTATATATGGGGGCAGCTAGGTGGCGCAGTGAAGGAGGAATGGCCCTGGAGTCAGGAGGACCTGAGTTCAAATCTGACCTCAGACACTTAATACTTACTAGCCTTGTGACCTTAGGCAAGTCACTTAACCTCAATTGCCCTGCATTCCTTCCTCAAAAAAGAAAAAAAAAGAAATTTAGATATGCTTTTTTCTTTGGTTCAGCCACTACAAACTTATACATTGCAGCACATCCCAAGGGTAAAATAAATTCTGTAATAATATAAAACGATGGTGTGACCCTGGACAAGTCACAGAACTTTGCTTGCCTCAGTTTCTTCATCTATAATACGAGGTGGAAAGGGAAATGGCAAACCACTCCAGTATCTTTGCTAAGAGAACCTCAAATAGGATCAAGAAGATTCAGACATAACTCTAATGACTGAACATCAACACTATGAGAAGTTAAACTTTATTGCATCTTGTTCTTATTGTGCTGGTCTCCAGTTCTGGGAAGAATGTTTGGAACAGGTTGAAAGTTTTTAGAAGATACTCATAAACTTATCATTTGGCTCCATTCAATTACATTGATTGTAATTATCATTTTACAAATTCCTAACTAAAATTAAAAAGTTAAACATTTTTAATATTTCTGAATAAAATCCATTATTTTTATCATTTATTTTTAGAAATCAAAGCAAACTAGAAGTTGTTGCTCAAGAACTTGCCTCTAAAATAATGGAAATTGGTACAATACTGGGACAGAAGTGAGTGCTTTGTAGTTTGGGAGCTGCTACTCCTACATCATATTATCATCCACTTTTTTATTTTGGGAGGGAGGAGGGCAGGGCAATTGAGGTTAAGTGACTTGCCCAAGGTCACAAGACTAGTAAGTGTTAAGTGTCTGAGGCTGGATTTGAACTCAGATCCTCCTGACTCCAGGGCTAGTGCTCTATTCACTGTGCCACCTAGCAACCCCTGCTCATCCACTTTTACATAGAGATTTTTCCTTATTCTTTTGCCAATTATTTTATAAAGAGATTGTCATTGTTGTTTATTTCTTTCAGTCATTTTTTATTCTTCATGACCTCATTTGGAATTTTCTTGGCAAAGATACTGAAGTGGTTTGCCATTACTTTCTCCAGCTCATTTTACAGATGAAGAAACTGAGTCAATCAGGGTTTAAATGCCCAGGGTCACAGGTCTGTTAGTAACTGAGGCAAAATTTTTACTCGGGTCTCCCTGATTCCAGGAATGTGCTTAATTTCTTAATTCCTAAATTAATTAAACAACATTAATTTCTTGGAAGGTTTTGCTTTGGTGATTGACTTTCTCAAAGAACTTCCTTAAACTCAATTGTATTGTAGTCACCATCAACTAACATTGGGACAACACAAAAATTAATCAATATATCCTACACACTTTGGCAAATTTAAACATTGCCACTGGAAAGCATGAATCTCTAGTAGGTTTAAGTCAAATAAATCTGAAGATATTTCATTTAATAAAATAATACATGCAGTATTCTTCCTAGGAATATGTTGCAAGAAAATGTAATTCAGCAGATGAACTTAGATCTTTTCTCATACAGAAGGAATGATAAAAAAACACATTTTTAGCTCTGTTTCTTTATTTGAACCCTCAAATTAGCCTTATGAGGAAATTACTTGATGGTGGATAAATGGGAGAAAATGGAATTATTTAAATGAATTTGTAAGCCGCAGAACAGATTTAAATGATTTTCTGCATATTTGTAGACAACAACATACAATTAAACACTATTCCAATCACTGCAACTATAGACTAGGCTAAAGAAAGAGTCACCATTATGGGTTTCTGTTTAGCCAAAGTTGAAAGAACTTTGAATATAATAAGCAAACTTTAAATGAGGGAGAAATCAATTAACAAGAGATCAATTATCTAATATAATGAAACTAAATTTATTGAAAGAAGAGTCGGTCAATGGAAATTCAAGTTTCTTTGTAAAATCATGATTTTATCTTTGTAAAATCATGAATTTCAACCATGATTACATGGACAAAAAAAGTTAAGTAAAAGTTAAGGAAAGTATTCTGAAAATAAATTAGTTGGAATAAATTATGGAATTTGTGATAAAGGGTAATGTCTGTACCATTATTATTTTCGAATTACAAGCTAGAATGCTTTTTTTCAATAAACTTGGATGTGTTCATATAGGTATGCATATTTTTTATAAAGAGAAACTGTCATCAAATATCTTTACCAGAACACTATTTGACTGAGAATTTACCAGTGTTAAAGCCTATTAAAAGAAAACAAAACTATGACTTTACAATATACAGATCTAAAGAGTAATGTAGCTTCTACTGTAATCATTGTATTAAGTAATGGAGCTCAGATTCAGTTATGACTCCTCTGCCTCCAGCCAATCACTATGAATTTATTAATCACCTCTTAAGAGCCAAACACTTTACTAATTCCTGGGCATACAAAGAAAGGCAAAAGACAGTCTGCCTTTGCAGAGTTCACAGTCTAATGAAGGAGGTAATGTTAAAAAAAAAAAAAAGAGGGGGCAGACTGGTGGCACAGTGAATAGAGCACCAGCCCTGGAGTCAGGAGGACCTGAGTTCAAATCTGGCCTCAGACACTTAACATTTACTTAACATTTTACTAGCTGTGTGACCTTTGGCAAATCACCCCAATTGCCCTGCCTTCCCCCCTCAAAAAAAAATAAAACCACAGCTATGTCCCCAAAAGATATGTAGAGAATCAATCAGACATAATAAGATTGGTAAGGCTTTAGAATGAAGGGCAAATAGGAAATGCTTCCTATATAAGGTGGTATTTTAGGCGCTACTTGATGGAATCCAGGGAAGTCTGGAGGCAGAGAGGAGGAAGTAGACATTCCCAGGCACAGAGGACAACCAGAGAAAATGGGTAATGGTGAGAGGTGGAGTTTCTTGTTCATGAAATAGCAAAGAGACCAGTGTTAGTGAATCAAATAGTAATGGGAGTGATGGATGAGGACAAGGCTTTAAGGTTTATAAAAATGGCACAGGGAAGGCAGATTGTTGAGATCTTTGAACATGAAAGGATTTTATATTTGATCCTGCAGGTGATTATTGAAGTTTATTGAGAGTGTGTGTGGTGAGAGAGGGTGAAGGGAGGTGACGTGATCACACCTTCATTTTAGAAAAATTACAATGTGAATAGAGTAGAGAATGGACTTGAATAAGCAGAGACTGGAGATGGAAACCAGCTGTCAGGTAATTATAAGAGTCCAGGCTACAAATGATAAAGACTTGCAGTGGCCTTGTGACAGTGTGAGAGGAGAAAATGGGATGTATGTGAGAGATGTTTTAAAGGTCTAATCAACAGACTTTGAGAACAGCCTGAATCTAGGATGTATGTGTGAGAAAGTGAGGGGCCAAGTCACCTATGTTTATGGTCTAGGTGAATGTTGGTGCCCTCTGCTGTAATGGGGAAGATAGGAAAACAGTAGTGTTTACTGGAAAAGGTGAGTTCAATTTTGGGAATGATGAATTTAATATGTCTGTGTAGGAAGAAAATAAGCATTTGGTAAGTACCTACAGTGTGGTAAGAATTATTCTAGCTAAGTTACAAACATCCCCTCAATTGATCCTCATAATGGCTCTGTGAAATAGATGCTGCTATTATGTTCACTGTTCATTTGAATAAACTGAGGTAGACAGAAGGTAGGTGACTTGTCCAGACTTCCTGAGCAAGTATCTAAAGCCAGATTTGAACTCAAGTCTAGCCTGATCCCAAGGACACATCACTGAAGATGTCCAATACATGCTTAATGGTTTGATACTAGAGATCAATTGAAATGTCAGGCCAGGATAAGTAGATCTGGGGATCATCGGCAAAGAGATGTTAACCGAATCCATGAAAGCAGATGACATCACCAAATGGAATATTATAGAGGGAAAAGAGTAGAGGGCTCAGGACAAGCCCTGTGGGACACCCATGGAGAGAGAGCCTGACCTGGATGAAGAGATTGCAAAGGATTTTGAGAAGGTGTGGGCAGAGAGGTAGAAAGAGAACCAGGAGAGAGAAGTGCCATGAAAATGGAGACAGAAGAGAGTCTCAAATAGAAGAGGGTGCTGAAAAATGTAAAAGAGGACAGAGAGGTCAAGAAGGATGAGCCCTGAGAAAAGGCCATTAGATTTGGCAGTGAGAAAAAGGTTAGTAACTTTGGGAAGAGCATTTTCTGTTGAATGATAGGCCAAAGCCAGACTATAAAGGCTTAAGATGAGATCAAGAGGAGAAGAAGTGAAGACCCCTGGTGCAGACAGTCTTCTCAAGGAGTCACAAAAGTAAGGAGAGAAATGAAATAATAGGGAGGGGAAGATGAATGGGCCAAGTGAGGGTTTTTGAGGATTGGTGTCTGCCTCACACAGCCACCCCTCTACCCAGTGTACCTTCATTTTTAACAAAGCTGTCCCTCTTTGCTTTTTCACCATTAACCTTTTCAAGTATGTGGTCCACATGTTAGGCCCCAATTCCCTCTCCACCCACTCATTACTGTTAGCTCCTAATATAGGATCACAGTCTTAGAAAGTCCCTCAGAAGCCATCTATTTTGCTCCCACTCCCCAGGTTAAGGGAAATAGAATAACTTGTACAATGTCCTATTAAGGACACTGGAAAGAATACCCCAGGCCATCAAGTCTAAACCTCTTCAACATTGAACCACCTGAAGACCTACAGGATCATGTAAGGGCCTTTGTTTCTGTCATTGAATGACATTCACAACCTGGCTATGCTCCACCTTTCTAACTTTCCATCACAGATATTATTCCTCTTCACATATTTTAAGGCCCCAAAATCCTGGTCTTCTCTTTCTTCTCACATGACACTTTATTTCCCATATACATTCCTTTGTGAAAGTAGTCATCCGTGTCTGGGATGCCCTCTTCACCTCTGCCTCATTTCCTTCAGAGCTCAGATAAGTTGCCACCTCTTCCCATCTCAAGAGCAATTTGACCTGTGCTTCCCATCTCATCCTGCAACTTGTCTTCAATCAGATCTTGAGTCTTATTTGGGAAGAACAGTGGCACATTCCACTCTGTGATGAACATTCTCATACTTTGTCATATTGTGCACATCTCGGTGATTCTGAATCCCTTTAGACCATTATCCAAATTCTGTTCTCTATTATTTAATTCCTTCTCCCTATCCGCCTCAACCCTCCAATATCAAAGTACCAAATAAACACCCCCACCCCTTCCAATGGACCCTGTGAAATGCTTTTTCCACAAACAACAAAATTTCCTTCATTCTAAATCTGTTCCTTTCCCACTCCTCCCATCTACTAACTATAGCTCAAGCCTGCCCCACAAAGATATAGCTTCCCTGGCCACCTTCTCCACTCTTGGCTATACTTTTATACATTACTCTCAGCTCATGTATCTATGAAGGGGAGTTGGAATATTCATTTCTCCCCAAATATCTCCCTCATTAACATCTCCTCCTTTGAGGTTCATGCTTTTCATACCTACCATGCAATCAAAATCCTGGTAGCTGTTGTCTATAGACCCTGCCCACTCCACTTTCCTTTCTCAGTGAGTTTGATAAATGGCTCCCATTTCCCCCCTTATCCAACTCCTGCCCTCATAGAAATGGACTTTTGTAGAGGACCACAGGCCAGTGGGACTCTGACTCTGATGGCTGAATAAGCCCTCTCAGCTGAAGAGCCTGCTATAGGACCTGGATCAGTTCTCCATCCCCCAGGAAGGAGCTCAAACTCACAGGTGTGAGCATTATGTCCTCCAGATAAACATGGTATACACCCCCTGCATGGGAACAAAGAAGTGTGAAATGTCCTCAGGGGAAAACAATTAGCAAGCTTCTATAAAAGCTTGTACATGCGGTAATAAAATCAGCTCTATTTTCTACCATTCTCAGAGTCCCATCTCTTTTGTGCACTCTCACAGACTCTGGGTAAGTAACTCTTTTTCAGCCCTGCTTCTGAGGGCAGGGATCCCCACAGACTTTAACTTACAAACTGACATTCCCTCAATCACCTTTAACCACTCAGTTTCTTAGCCTACTCATTTCCCAGGTCCTACTATTACATCCCATATTAGCCTCACTCAACAATGGCCATAACAGAGATTTTGCCATCTTCCACCAATACACCATCTCTATGTTCAAGAACCCCCAAATTCTCTTAATCTCTTGTTTTTCTACTTTTCCCTTTAACTTCCTTTACCAAACCTTTTTCTTCCTGTGTAATGTGCCCTCCAATTCACCTCTCAGTTTTCTCCCAGACCATCTCACTTGCATTAGACCCTTTATCCCCATCTTGCTTCCTTGGGGAACCATTTGAACTATAAACTTCTCTTCCCTTGTATCCCCAGCCTCCTTATCACTTCATTAATGATGTTTTGCCAAACCTCAGACTGGGATCTCTCCTTTCATTTGGCACTTGTACTCCTCCAACTGTGCTGCTGAGTGAAGGTGGAGAAAATCACAAGACTATTCCTGCTGGATCTACTACAAATTTATGTTGCACAGCTTCAACAGCACCCCCATTGCTGCTTAGAAATCCTACTTACCTCACTATCCCCACTCTCCATAGCAGCACTTCCAAACCTTTTCTTCCCTTCTCAAACTCCTCATGACCCCCCCCCAAGCTCTCAGCTAAAATTCATGTCTCATCTTTTACAGAAAGCAATTGAGGCCATTCACCCTGAGCTCTTTGTTCCCTCCTCTCCCTCATCTTAAATGAAGCAAATGCCTTCTGTCAGTGTCTCCCCTTTCACCACTATTTCACTTGATAAGGTATCCTTACACATTAATGAGTCCATGTTCTCTACCTGCTCAAGCAATCCTATTCTATCCTGTCTCCTCCAGCATGTTGTTTCCTCTATCATCCTCATTCTATCACTTATTTTAAATCTCCCAATCTGCTTCTATACTCTCATTCTATACTGTTTACAAACATGCTCATGTCTTCTCCATCCTCAAAAAACCATCACTTGTTTCTTCCATCCCCAATATATCTCTTCGGCCTTTTGTAGTTAAACTCTTTGAAAAGGTTGTCTGCAATAGGTGCTTCCACTTGCTTGTCCCTCTCTTCAAACTCTTTGCCTTCCAAACTTAGCATTCCACTGACACTATTGTCTTCAAAGTTATCACTGATCTCTTGGTGGTCAGATCCAATGATCTCTTCTTAGCTCTCCTTCTCAACCTCTCTTCAGCATTTTTTTTCCTTTTTGGAGGGTGAAGGCAGGGCAATTGGGGTTAAGTGACTTGCCCAGGGTCATACAGCTAATAAGTGTTAAGTGTCTGAGGCCATATTTGAACTCAGGTCTTCCTGCCTCCAGGGCCAGTGTTCTATTGACAGCACCACTTAGCCACCCCATCTCTGCAGCTTTTGACACTGCTGATCACCCTTTCCTCCTTGATAGTCTTTTTTTCCTAGTTTTTTTTTCTCTTTCTCTTTAGACACAGCCCTCTCCTCTGTTTCTCCTCCTATCAAGCTGACTGCTTCTTCTCATTCTCCTTTACTAGATCTTCATCCAGATCACACTCTATAACTCTAGATGTCATGCACAGTTCTATCTTTGACCCTCTTCTCTTCTCCCTTTATATTGTCTCCCTTGATGATCTCACCAACTTACACAGATTTAATAGCCACCTCTGTCCTGATCATTTTTAATTTTTCCCATCCTGCCCTAGCCTGTCTTCTCACCTTCACTTGCACCTTCAGCTGTCTTTCAGGAATTTGGGATGGGATTCCCAATATAAATCTTCAACTCAGTATTTCTAAAACCAAACTCCTCTGTCCTAAATCCCCTCCTGTCATTTATATTACTATAGACTCCACCATCACCTCTCAGTCCCTCAGACTAACAGCCTAGGTGTTATCCTTGACTGCTTACAGCCTCTCACTCCACAGGTCAAATCTATGTCCAAAGACTTTTGTTGCCACTTTCCTTAAGTCTCTCCACTCTGCCCCCTTTTTCTCCTCCAATAGCTCCACCCCTCCGCTGCAAGCTTTCATCACCTCAGACACCCACTGGTCCTGCATTGCAAGAACTTGTTCTTGTGTCCGCCTTTCCCCAAGTCCTTCCTCACTCCAATCCATCCTCCATTCAGCCACCAAAGTAGTTTTCCTAAAAGAGGTCTAACTTTGTCACCCCCCCAATTCAATAAACTCCGCCTCCATGTCACCTCAAAAATTAAATACAAAATCTTCTGCTTGGCATTCAGTGCCCTTTATAACCTAGACACCTCCTGTCTTTCCTATCTTACACTTTGCTCCCTTCCACTAATTCTTTGACCACGTGATAATGGCCTCCTTGCTGTTCCATGACCAAGATACTCCATCCCTTGACTCCAGTCATTTTCTCTCCCTGTACAACACGCCTGGAATTATTTTCCTCCTTACTTCTCACTACTGGCTCCTATGGTTTCTTAAAGTGGCACTCACATCTCGTCTTTGAGTTGAAGCCTCTCCCAAACCCTTTCAATTCTAGGGCCCCCCTCTTTAAATTAATTCCTATTCATCTTGTATTTTGTTTGCTTTTTGATTTTCTAATTAGATTGAGAGATAGCTGAGGCATGGAAGTCTTTTTCCTCCCACTTTCCCCACCCCCAATGCTGAGCACAGTGTATGGCCCAGAGCAGGCACTCAATAAATGCCTAATTTGGTCTAACGTGGTCCCTCTAATTATAAGACACCCACCCCACTGCCCTGCCCTTCATTTGTGTTCTGTATAGACGTGTATATGTGTATGTTTTTTATACCAGGGAGTGCCTCATGCTTGTCTACAATAGAAATTCAGAGTAAATGGTCACCATTGAAATGACCTTTTTCATTCTTAATCTCAGCAGAAGTGATGCAATGAAGGTTAACATATAATAGCAGTGGAGTGAAAATGGAGCAGGCTTCACTCTACAGTGCCTGAACCTGGGTAACATCAATTCCACATTCACAAGAGTAAGAAGAGGGAAAAACAAGAAAGTGTTTGGTCTGAACATTGTAGGTAGTTTATGAAATAAATATCAAAGTGTGATTAAGATAATCATACTAGTTGGAATCAGCTTCTAAAGGCTTCCAAGAACTGTTGTTAAGTTTTCAGGGGTTTTTCAAAGTTGCTGTTGTTTGTCCTTCCTTCTTGAATAGGACCATAGCATCAGGAAATTGATGCCATGATTTGCAAATGATTTGGATTTAAGTGAAAGAGAGCTGTGCAAAGTCACCAACCCCAATTTCTCTTCCAGTGTTTCCTGGGTCCAGTGACAAGATATAAATCAGGACAACTGGATGTGGCCTAGGATACAGCAGGACACCTTGGCCTTTTTAAGCTAAGGTCTTTTCCAGGTCTCAGTTTGACTGAGGCAACACCCGTTCAGTGATTAAGGTTAGGTAAGAAATGAGTTTGGGCCAGAAATCTTGATGGCTTTTCCCTACCAGATTGTTGTGTTTTGTTTTGTTTTGTTTCTTGAAGTAGGTAAAAGAGGTTATTCTTTGTCTTATTCCTTACCTAGATTTAATCCAGGTTGTTGATAAACAGCTATAGCACAAGTAATATTATTTTTTACTTGAAAAGAATTGGTGTCTGCCAAGGAATTCAAAATTCTTTCAAGACAGGAGCTGATTTATTTTCTTCTTTTTGCATCTGCTACACCCAGAATAATACTTGCAATTTAGTAGCAGCTTAAGAAACTTTTACTGAATAAAAACAAGCATTTTGGCATATTAACCTGGTCTCTATCGCCATCATGTGCCCAACCACAATATTGCACCTCACTGAAAACTGTCGAGTTCCCACCCTCTTAGTATCGTTCCAGATATAACAGCTAGTATTACATTTTAACACTTTCCAAACACTATTTTTACTGAACTTTTAGCACATTTGATTACTCACTCGCTACTTAGGTATACAGAAGGGATTCAAATGAAACTAATGACTTGTGAAGTAAAGCCAGTAATAAATTTTTTTTAGTGTAAATAGGAATTTAGACTCTCAGATGATATATGATGTAGGTTAAAACACAACAGCGGTGGAAACAG
Organism: Gymnobelideus leadbeateri; assembly: GCA_011680675.1. NCBI lineage: Eukaryota > Metazoa > Chordata > Mammalia > Diprotodontia > Petauridae > Gymnobelideus > Gymnobelideus leadbeateri. The sequence goes on along the minus strand of WOXC01006803.1, from coordinate 289,881 downwards.
CACTGAGCAAACATCACACTACAGTGTACCTGGTGTCTCAGTTAAATATAAATGTTATTTATTTAATGTTAATACTTTCATTCACAAGAGCAAAATTTGGAAGAAATAAGTCAAAGAAACTAGTCAAGCTCTACTTAGAAGGAAATTTGTGAAATAAAACCTCAAAGTTTGACTAAGATAGTGGTGTGCCCAAGCCTGAGGCTCCTACCAGCCTCTGAGACCTGAATGCTAGATTTTAGGAATTTTCCCTTTTGAATATGAAGTCAGCCTGTCAGACAGGAAACATTTGTTAAGTATCTATTATGTGGTAGGTACAGTTAGGTGGTCCAGTAGACAGATTGTTTGGCCTAGAGTCAGGAAGATTTACCTTCTTGAGTTCAAATCTGACCTCAGACACTTGCTAGCTGTGTAACCCTGGGCATGTCACTTCATGTTGTTTGCCTTCATTTCCTCATCTGTAAAATGAGCTGGAGAAGGCAGTGGCAAACCATTCCAGTATCTTTGCTAAGAGAATGATGGGGCCAAGAAGAATCAGACATGACATAGAAATTGAAATTTTTGCATCTTGTTCTTATTGTGCTGTTCTCCACTGGGAAGAATGTTTGGAATATATAGGACATTATTAGAAAATATTCCTGAATTCCTCATTTGGCACTATTCAAGTCATTGGTTCTAATTATCATTTAGCAATTTGCTAAATAAAATTTAAAAAAAACATTTAAAATGTATCTGAATAAAACCCATTCTATTTATCATTAATCTATTAAAAAAACAAACTAGAAGTTGTAGCTAAAGAACTTGACACTGAAATAATTAAAATTTGTCTAGCACAGGAACAAAAATGAGTGGTTTTTTTCTTTAGGAGCTGCTAGTACTATATGTCATACTCATACAGTATTACATATGAATTTTTGCTTATTTGTTTCCTAATTATGTTTTATAGAGAGATTGTTATTGTTCAGTTGTTTCAGTCATTTTTGATGCTTTGTGACCCCATTTGGGGTTTTCTTGGCAAAGATAATGAAGTGGTTAGCCATGTTCTTCTCCAGCTCATGTGACAAATGAGGAAAATGAAGCAAACAAGGTTAGGTGACTTGCCCAGGATCACAAGCTTGTAAATATCTGAGGTCAAATTTTAACTCGGGTCTTCCTGATTCTAGACCTGAGATTAACCAACATTAATTTCTTGGAAAGTTTTGTTTTAATGATTTACATTCTTGAAGAACTTTCCTTAAATTCAGTTACATTGAAGTCACCATCAACTAACATTCAGGAAGAACAAAAATTAATCAGTGTACCACACACACTTTGGAAAATTTGAGGATTGTTACTGGAAACCATGAATTTCAAGTAGATTCAAGTCAGATGAGTATAAAGATGTTTCATGTAATAAAATAATACATTTAATGTTCTTCCTAGGAATATGTTGTTAGAGAATATAATTCATCAGATGAACTTACACCTTTTCTCAGACAGAAGGAATGATGAAACCAGTTTTAGCTATTTTGCTTTATTAAAACCCTCTAATTGTGCTCACTTCGGCAGCACATATACTAAAATTGGAACGATGTAGAGAAGATTAGCATGGCCCCTGCTCAAGAATGACATGCAAATTTGTGAATCGTTCCATATTTTATTACTTTAGAGATTACTTTGAGGAATATGGGAAAATTGATACTATTGAAATAATTATAGATAGACAATCTCATAAAAATGGGGGAAGGGGGCTTGGTTTTGTTACATTTGATGACCATGATCCTGTGAATAAAATTGTATTGCAAAAATATCACACCATCAATGACACAGAAGTGAGAAAAGCTTTATCTAGACAAGAGATACAGGAAGTTGAGAGTTCTAGGAGCGGAAGAGAAGGAAACTTTGGCTTTGGGGATTCCCATGGTGGCTGTGGAAATTTTGGCCCAGGCCCAGGAAGCAATTTTAGAGGGAGATCTGATGGCTATGGAAGTGGTCGTGGATTTGGAGATGGTTACAATGGATACGGAGGAAGACCAGGAGGTGGCAGTTTTGGAGGTAGTCCTGGTTATGGAGGAGGAAGAGGAAGATATGGTGGTGGAGGAGCTGGCTATGGCAAGCAGGGTGGGGGCTACAGAGATGGTTATGACAACTATGGAGGAGACAATTATGGAAGTAGGAACTATAATGATTTTGGAAAATATAACCAGCAACCTTCAAACTATAGTCCAATGAAGATTGGAAACTGGTGGTAGCAGGAACATGGAGGGACCATATGGTGGAGGGAACTATGGTCCTGGAGGCAGTGGAGGAAGTGGGGGTTATGGAGGGAGGAACTGCTATTGAGCTTTTCTGCCTGTTGGCCATGGGCTTCACTGTATAAATAGGAAAGGATGAGAGCCCAAAGATAATAGAACAGCTTCAGGTTATTGAAATAACAATGTTAAGGAAACTCTTATCTCAGTCGTGAATAAATATGCAATGATTTGGCAGAAGACCTTAGAGCAGATGCAGAGAGCCATTTTGTGAATGGATTGGATTATTTAGCAACATTACCTTACTGTGGAGGAAGGATTGTAAAAAAAAAAAAAAACCAAGAAAAAACACAAAAAAAATTCCTTTGAGACAGTTTCTTAGCTTTTTAATTGTTGTTTCTTTCTAATGGTCTTTGTAAGAGTATAGAAGCATTGCTTCTTTGATAATGTTAAATTTGTAAGTTTCAGGTGACATGTGAAACCTTCTTTTTTAAGATTTTTCTCAAAACTTTGAAAAGCTATTAGCCAGGATCATGGTGTAATAAGACATAACTTTTTCGTTTAAAAATTTAAGTGCATGTATAGAGTAAAGACACTGTTGTACATTTATGATTTAATAAAATAATTCTAGAGGGAAAAATAAATAAAAATAATAAAAAAACATTTAAAAAAAACCCTTTAGCACTAAGTCTCAAAGGGTGAATCTGAGTGGATTCTGGAGTGACGGAGCCCCCTGGAAGATAGAGCGTGGCAGAGTCCAGCCCAGGAGGTTGCCCAGTGTGTCTGGACAGGTCGAGTGCAGAGCTCTTGGGGTCTGCACAGCTCAGACCTAAGAGCAGACAAGCAGACTACACCAGAGAGAGAAAAAGCCCCAGCCTGCAGACTTACCAAGGACTAATCACAGTCATCTTGCAGAGGTGAAGGATCATTGGAGCCAGGTAGGAGAGTCAGGCTCCCAGTGGAGAGAGTGGCTTCTCCGGGTGCATTCGGCCCCCAACCTGGAAGTTTAGAAACTGCCTGCCTGTATAATACAGGGGCTGGAATGGCAAAGTAAATTCTAGCTGCTCTGATCCTCCCATCCCTCCTTCATGAAGCAGAAAATCCAAAGATAAGTCTCCCACCCAGATTGAAATCCCAAGTTAATGGAAATAGCCTCAGGCTTGAGAGTCTCCAAGAAGGGGTGTAACTGAGACAGTCAGAAGTCTGAAGAGAAGAGAGGGAGGGGTCGAAACAAGCCCCACCTCACCTCACCAACAAAAACCTACTTATAGCCCAGGGGTATATAGGCAGAAATCTGAAGTGGTCAGACTCACCCCCACCTACACATCTACATTCCTCACTGATTTCCCTGACTTAGCCATAAACTAGCCACCCAGAGGTATTCAAAGTCAAGGATCAGGCCCTAAACTCATAGCCTGAGAAACTAAGAAACAGGAAGTCACAATGGGAAGGAAGCTGAGAAGGAGAAGGGGAAGGCAAGAAAGTCTATTCGAGCCTACTATGTAGGGGAAGAACAACTAAATACACAGGACAATATAGACTCTCTACCCACACCTGAGACCACAAAAGGAAACATGATCTGGTCTCAAGCCCAAATAGCATTCCTGGAGGAGCTTAAGAAAAAATTTAAAGACCAAATCAGGGAAGCAGTGACCAACTTGGAAAAAGTCTCAGTGAAGAAAACAAATCCTTAAAAAGTAAAATTAGTGAAGTAATTGGAGAAAATACCTCCCTAAAAAAGGAACTTCAAAAACTAACTGAAGACCATAATTCGCTAAAAATTAGATACAATCAAACTGAAACTCAGAACCCTATGATGCAGCAGGAGTCAATAAAAAAAATATCGAAAAATTGGAAGAAAATGTAAAATATCTCACTGGAAAAATAACTGATCTAGAGAACAGATCCAGGAGAGACAACTTAAGAATTATTGGTCTGCCAGAAAGCCACGATGAAAAAAGCAGTCTAGACAACATCCTCCAAGAGATTGTCAAAGAAAACTGTCCTGAGGTCCTGGAATCAGAAGATAAAATAGCTATTGATAGAATTCACCGGACTCCTCCTGAAAGAGATCCCAAACTGAAAACTCCAAGAAATATAGTAGGCAAATTCCAGAATTACAATATTAAGGAAAAAATACTGCAAGCAGCCAAAAAGAAACAATTCAAATATTGAAGAACTACAGTTCGGACCACACAGGACCTAGCAGCAGAGGGACTGGAAATTGATATTTCGTAGGGCAAGAGAGCTAGGATTACAACCAAGAATTAACTACCCGGCAAAACTGAGCATAATCTTTCAGGCAAGAAGATGGACGTTTAATGAAATAAGAGACTTCCAGACTTTCCTGATGAAAAAGCCAGAGCTCAATGGAAAATTTGACCTCCAATTACAAGACTCCAGAAAGATATAAAAAGGTAAACAAGGGAACACAGACTCACACATGCATAAGTGCACACACCCACACCCACAAAAACACACTCATTACTTGGGATGCAACAAGAGCAAAATGTTCACATCCCTATATGTGGAGCTGATAACTGTCAATATTCGAAATCTTTATGATTATCATGACCTTCTAAAGGGTTATACTTGGATAGAGGGTGTGGGTATGAATGCACTAACATGAAGTCTAAAAAAAAAAGACTATTAAGGGGATCAAAGAGACTGTAATGGGAAAAAGGAAAGGATGAGCTAGGAAAAGGTAAAATATGCCATCTGAAGAGGCATCAAAACACACTATAGAAGAGGGGAAAGAAAGAGGGAGAAGAACATCATTTAAATACTATTCTCACTGGTTCTGGTCCAAAGAGGGATCAAATTAATCAGTGAAGTTTAAGATTCTAATGTGAATAGACACATAAATTCATTAAATAGAGGAAAAGGAGGGAGGGAGAGGAGCACTGTTTGAAATTTACTCTCATTGGTTTGGAATCAAACGGGGAGTAATTTACTCTGATAAATATAAAATTTTATTGTGTCCTATAGATAGTGGAAGTGTAAGGCGGGGTGAAAAGGAGGAGACTAAAGGGGGGATGAGAAGGGAGGGAAATAGTAGTAAGGGGAGAGGGTAGGTTAAGAAGGGGGGTCACTGGGTGGGAACACTGAGGGAGGGGATGGTCTAAAAGGAAAACTTCAAGGAGGGGAAGGGAGAAGGAAGAAAAAAAACATAAACAGGGGAGGGAATAGGATGGAGGGAAAGAGACAGATAGTCATCATTACTGTGAATGTGAATGGGATGAACTCTCCCATAAAACAGAAGCAGATAACAGAATGGATTAAAAACCATAATCCTACAATATGCTGTCTACAAGAAACACATTTGAAACAAAGGGATACCCACAGGGTAAAGGTAAAAGGTTGGAGTAAAATTTATTATGCCTCAGCTAAAGTAAAAAAAGCAGGGGTAGCAATACTTATCTCAGATAAAGCAAAAGCAAAAATACATCTAATTAAAAGTGATAAAGAAGGAAACTATATCCTACTAAAAGGCACCATCGAGAATGAAGCAATATCACTACTTAATATATATGCACCAAGTGGTATAGCATCCAAATTCCTAGAGGAGAAGTTAAAGGAATCAGAGGAAGAAATAGATATCAAAACTATACTAGTGGGGGACCTTAATCTCCCCCTCTCTGAACTCAATAAATCTAACCTCAAAATAAACAAGAAAGAAGTTAAGGAGGTAAATAGAATCTTAGAGAGACTAGATATGATGGATCTCTGGAGAAAACTGAATGGGGATAAAAAGGAGTTTACTTTCTTCTCAGCAGTACATGGTACATACTCAAAAATAGACCATGTACTAGGGCATAAAAACCTCACAGTCCAGTGCAAAAAGGCAGAAATATTAAATGCATCATTCTCAGATCATGATGCAATAAAAATTATATGCAATAAAGGGCCAGGGAAAGATAGACTAAAAACTAATTGGAAATTAAACAATTTAATCCTAAAGAATGGATGGATCAAACAAGAAATTATAGAAACAATCAATAATTTCATTCAAGAGAATGATAATAATGAGACAACATACCAAAATTTGTGGGATGCACTAAAGGCAGTTCTCAGGGGAAGTTTTATATCCCTGAGTGCATACTTAATTAAAGCAGAGAGAAGGGAGGTCAATGAATTGGACATGCAATTGAAAAAGCTAGAAAAAGAACAAATTGAAAACCCCCAATTTAGTACTAAATTAGAAATATTGAAAACCAAAGGAGAGATTAATAAAATTGAAATTAAGAAAACTATTGAATTAATAAATAAAACTAAGAGCTGGTTTTATGAAAAAATCAACAAAATTGATAGCCCCTTAGTCATTTTGATAAAAAAAGAAAGAAGAAAACCAAATTATGAGCATCAAAAATGAAAAGGGTGAATCTACCTCCAATGAAGAGGAAATCAAAACAATAATTAGAAATTATTTTTCCCAATTGTATGCACATAAATATGACAATCTTAGTGAAATGGATGAATATTTACAAAATCACAAATTGCCCAGATTAACTGAAGAGGAAGTGAATTACCTAAATAATCCCATCTCAGAAAAAGAAATCAAACAAGCCATCAATGAACTCCCTAGGAAAAAATCTCCAGGGCCAGATGGGTTCACTAGTGAATTCTATCAAACATTTAAAGAACAATTGATTCCAATACTCTACAAACTATTTGGGAAAATTAGTGAAGAAGGAGTCCTACCAAATTCTTTCTATGACACAAATATGGTACTGATTCCTAAATCAGGAAGAGATAAGACAGAGAAAGAAAATTATAGACCCATTTCCCTCATGAATTTAAACACAAAAATTTTAAATAAAATATTAGCCAAAAGACTCCAATAACTTATCACAAAAATAATACACTTTGATCAGGTAGGATTCATTCCAGGAATGCAAGGATGGTTTAATATTAGGAAAACCATCAGTATAATTGAGCTGGCCACTGAAATTTCAAAATGGTGTGTCTCCTCAGCGGCTTCTAGCCCCTAGGGGAGGAAGGCGATGTGTTCCCCAAATACTGGTTCCAAAGTCCATAGGGCACTAACCTCTCACTTTGTCCTAAGCATATCTGTGTTGATAATTCTGGAATTGCCACAGCTGCTGATGTTCTGGAGTCCCTCCAGCCGGCTGCTGGCCCTGCTGCCCTGGGGCTAAAACCTCAGCTCGCACGGACCTGGGCTCGGCTCTCAGGCGCACTGGGCTGTTGGCTCCCAGAGCGCTGTGCTGGCCCTTCCTGCAGGGCTGCTGGGCTGTTCTCAGCAGGAGGTTAGCTTCTCTGTGTCGTTCTCTGGGTGCTGGGGCTCCAGAAGTTGTTCAGAGTCCCCTTTTACATGGTTTGGAGGTAATCTGGGGGGAGAGCACCTTGGAAGTGCTGTTTCTACTCTTCCATCTTGGCTTTGCCCCGCCCCCCCCACTCTTCTTTTCAAAGGAGACTACAGATTTGATTGGAGGTAGTTGAAGAATGACATAGAAGACACATGATTAGGTTCCACTTAAGATAAGAAGAGGTGGAATGTTATCTGAGTTCTGAAGGAAACGAAGGTAAAGGGCTATAGATAGGAAATAAAGGGTCATGTGTGAGGAAAGAGAAGGTCAATTTGTTTGGATCATAAAGTATGTGAAGGTTAATAATATCTGTGATGGAAATCTAGAAGAGTAGATTGTAGGCAGGTTATGAATACCATTCAGTCACAAAAACAACAGTCCCTAAGTGATCCTAGATGTCCTCAGCTTTTTCAGAGTTGAATGAATGAGGGACTGACAAGTACAGATGTGGAGTTTGGAAAATTCTATGGATCTGAGTGGATGAAGGATTGCCCACTAGAGAGGTGTTATGCAGGTAGATCAGTCAGGAAGTTACTGCAATTGTCCAGGTGAGAAAAGATGAGATTGCATCAGTCAGTGAGTCAATAAGAATTTACTAAACATATAACGTATTTCAGACACTCTGCAAAGTACTAGGAATATGAATAAAAGTTGAAATAAAGACTGTCTCTGCCTTCTAGTAGCTGTCTTAATAATGGGAGAAATAGTACAGAAAAAGCCAAAAAGCTGTTTTGAGTTGGGAAATTCTGTGGTAGTGCTGCTGGACAAAAATAATACATGGCTAGCCTGGGCCCTAGGAGGAGCCATCCAATCAGTTGGAGAGGTTTCAGAGGTGGACAGTACTTCCAAAGTATGAACTCAAGAGGAAAAGGCAATCTTTAAGATGAAATGCAGGATGAAGGAAGAGGGAGGGCAGTCCTTGAAGAACAGCCATCCCTGACACAGATAGGGGACTAAGTGTCCTATTAGAGTTACCATATTACATTTATGGCCTCATCTTGCAAGCTGGTCCTTTTCAGTGCTAAGCAGAGGGCCTTCTGTGGCAATAAACTGAAGATATTTGTGGGATCCAACCAGGATAAACAAAACATTCTTTTTTTTCTCTTTTGCATCATTCAAAATAAAATACAGGAAGAAATGATACTCATAGTAGCCTTCAGGTGGCATGAAATCCTTCTGGAATCTGTGTAAGCACCCACTCCTAATAGTCTAATCCCCTACTCTTTTGAGTAGAATTGAGGGATAGATCTTACCCATGAGGTTACTTACAAATATGTATCTACATGTTTTAGAGCTGATTCTTTTTACCTTTCCTCTAGACAAAAATGACACTAGAGACCTGCCATTCTTTTGAAAAATACTTATATTTAAATGAAGTTTTAAAAAATAGTTGCAGAAGTGTCCCTTTGCATTATTTTTTTTTGTCATATCCAGCACCCAATGTCATCTGGTCCAGAACCTGTACTACCTCAATGCCCCTGGCAATTCTATATCTTGGTATCAGTGAATAGGTCCAAAAATAGATTTCCTATGTCAGCTGGAGGATCTTAGTTTGGTACCCATTGCTGTCAAATTTTGGAGAGAGTAGTGCTAGTTCCAGACACTTCTTTAAAGTACTCATTCATATAAAATGGATGTTAGGATCAGACACAATGGTGAATTCTCATTAGTCATTTCCTGAAAAAAAAAAAAGAGGGACTTTAGTCTTATAAAGTGTCTGTTCCAGGGCTGCTTCTTTCTCAGGGTTTGCTGCTTTATAAGCATATATTGACATCATTACATCTAAAATTCTCCTGTACTTTCTTCAAAATAGATATCTGATATCATTACTTGAAAGATAGGGAGAATACTATAACTCCTACATTTTACAATCCATTCTCTTTGAAAATCAGATATCTGTAGATTCTTAACATTTCTTGCTGTAACTGTTATTTAAACATTATTATTGGCTTCTCTGCTTGATGCTGCTTCTGTTACCTTAGTTTCAATTTTTTAGGACAAATCCCAAATGAGTTTCACATAAATTTTATCAGTCCAACCTACTTCCTGAGGGACCTGTCCTTTGCAGACTCCTTTTCTCTTCAGTTTTCTGTCAATTCTCTCATGGCCTGGGTCATTACTGAGAAGGAATTTATTGATAATAGCTGTCTTTTCAAAGGTTTATACTTATGGGGAGCCAATTCTGGGGAATCCTGCTGAGAAAGAGTGGGAGTGCTGCCATCCCCAGACAGGGCTGAGAAAGAATCACTGACCCAGAGGCTTCAAGTGTATAAAAAGAGACGGGACTCTCAGAATGGTGAAAGTGAAGAGCCAACTTTATTACTCTGCATCCAGGCTTTTCTAGGACTCTTCTTAATTGCTTTCCCCTGCGGACATTAAATACTTCTTTGTCCCAGGCCATGGGTGTAAAAGCCATGCTTAGCTCGAGGACCTAATCCTCACACGTGTACCTTTGCACACTTTTCCTGGGGGATGGGGAACTGACCTATCAGCAGGCCAAACACCTGAGAGGGCTTGTTCAGCCGTCAGGGTCCCAGTCCCACTTGCCTGTCATCCTCAACATCTACTAAACAATTGGTTCCTATCTAGTGACCCGCCCCCCCATCACTGGAGGTCACCACCAGATTCTTTATATTTCTACTTTTCCCTCTCTTTCTCAAAGATGGAGATAGTTATCTGATCTCTTGAAATAGGATGTGTACAATCTTTATTTGTTCATGGCATTCAGGTAGTCTGATAATTCTTAAACTCTCTCTCCCTGATGACTTTTTTTCAGGTCAGTTACTTTTGATATTAAATACCTCACATTTTCTTCCATTGTTTCACATTCTTTTGACTTTTTTAATGTTTCTTGTAGTCTAAAAGAGATGTTAATTTGTTTTTTCATTGCTCATTTTCAGGGAAATACCCTGTGTGGGAGGATCCTGAGATGCCTTGAGAACTAATCACCAAAGAAATAATCATCAGAGTGGACAAAGTCAGAAATTTAATAATAAAGGAACATGAGAGGAATAAAAAACTGAAATTACTGAAGACTTCAGTCAGAAGAAAATTGAAAGACCTTCAACCTAAGCAGATAAATCAACAAGGAAAACTAACAGCCAAAGGACATGTGCTTCTAGATTAGAATGTGGAACCACAATATATTGATCCTGAATTATTTAAAAGGGAGATGAAAATTCTGACATCTGAATTTATATACTGTGGGGGAAAATGTGATTGGAAGAATAAAAACACTCGAGTCTGTGATAGAAATTTTCATCAGAGAAGCAAAAGACAGAGCAATTGATTTGGAATGCAAATGCACAAAAGCCAAGGACAATCTCAAAGAAGACAACCAGAAAAACAATAACTTTAAAAGGAAATATGCTCTGTTTTTAAGGAAAAGACACTGATCTTGAAATACTATGTGTAGATTATGAATCTTCCAGAAGAAAATGAAAAATTTTAAAAACTGAAAACCATAAGGTAAACAATAAGACAATGAAATTGCCCAGAACTTCTGAAAATAGAAACTGAAGTACCAATTATAATAATTTATAGATCAACTCTAGAACAAAACCCAGGGGTATAGCTATCTAAAGCCACTGAGGGTTAGGGGTGCTGGGACTCCAAAACAGCAACACATGAGTCCTGCCTGGATGAATTCAACCCAAGCCTTCCTTCAGCCAAAGAAAAACAAGGCTTATTAAAAAGGTGCCATATTGGCCAGACTCTTAAGGAATCTGAGCATTTGTGATGATTGTATTGAAAAGTGGGTCGGACTGGATCTGAGTCCCTTAAGGGAGTCCAATATAGATCTTATATACAGAAAGACTGTGGGAGAGATCTAGGGTTAGCCAAGTAGTCTGGGGTGATTGGAGGAAGGGTCTAGGGAAGATCTTGATGGGAGTGGCCAGTAGGCTAGGTTGACTGGAAGTTGGAGGTGAGGAACCAAGAGAATAAGGTTTCAATAGGACCAAGGGTGGGAAGTAACCAGATGAAATCTGGAGTTAATAAGACTGTGAAGGCCTGGGCTAGGTTAAGGGTAAGAGAGAATTGGGCACAGAGATAATGAAAGGCCAGGGGGTTATAGCCTCAGGCGAATGCCAGATCAAGTGGCAAAACTCAAGGAGAGTTCAAGGGGATTTCCAGAGTCAGTACCATGATACCAAAGTAGTTAAATATAAATATTAAAATCAGAAATAAATTCTCCAAGTGACCAAGGAAAAGACCTTAAAATCCAAATGAAAAGAATTGCAAAAGACATAAATCTATCCTGCACCCTAAGGGAATGGAATGACATGCTCAGAAAAACAAGTGGATACAGTCCAGAGTAAAATGCTTTTGGAGATTACCTATGAATGAAGACTGACATTAAATATTAAAGAGGTACCTAAGATAGTATTAGAAAGAAAACCAAACCTGAAGACATTATTTGAAGCTTTACTATCCCAGATAATTGAAATGTAGGGGGAGATATCAACAAAGCAAAGATATCAACAAGAAAGTAAGATAAAGGAAACCAGTAAGAGACTTATTTCTCAAGGAGACAAGGGTGAAGACAGAAAGAAATCTGGTGGATGTAATTTCAAGAGGCAGGCCTGGTATACTACTGACAGAACCTCACAACACTTTACTTACAGGTGAAAAAAAGCTTTGGTGGTATTATATTACAAAATATAAGGATGGGTGGAAGAGAGGAGGGAGCAGAGAAGAACAGAGAAGAGTGCGATATACGTAGGTCAAATTGAGGATTAACAAGGAGAGGAATAGATCTAATTAAAAGAGACAAATAAGGAAACTACATCCTGCTAAAAGGTACCATAGACAATGAAGTAAAATCAATATTAAACATATATGCACTAAATGGTGTAGCATTCAAGTTTCTAAATGAGAAATTAAATGAGTTACAGAAGGAAAATATTATAATTGGTATTTCAGTTTCTATATTCAGAAGTTTTGGGCAGTTTCATTGTCTTATTGTTTTCCTTATGGTTTTCAGATTTTTAAACTTTTCATTTTCTTCTGGAAGACTCATAATCCTTAAGTTTTCTCTACATATGGTGTCTTCAAGATCAGTGTCTTTTCCTTAGAAAGAGAACTTTGTGGTCATTCAGGAAGAGAATTAAATCATCTCATTAAAGATGAGAGGGTGAAGAGATAAAGGTAAAGACTAAAAAGGAATGAAGAAGAGGAAGGCCTTATTTCAGTTGTTAGAAGGAATTCCATTAATGAATGACCCTATGAGTAAAAGGAAATATTTGGTGAAGGGAGATGGGGACCATGTGCTGATCATCACATGTGGGAAATTGGTGCTTGAAAAGATTACTTATCTGTTCTCAGGAAAAAGGGAGTTGGAGATCCTTCAGAAAATAGCGGCCTCGAGGAAAAGACCAGAAATAAACAGAAAATTTGACTTTCAAATTAGAGAAAAGGGAGGTCAATGAATTGGACATGTAATTGAAAAAGCTAGAGAAAGAACAAATTGAAAATTCCCAATTTAATACTAAATTAGAAATATTAAAAATGAAAGGAGAGATTAATAAAATTGAAATTAATAAAGATATTGAATTAATAACTAAAATTAAGAGCTGGTTTTGTGAAAAAAAAACAATAAAATTGATAGACCCTTAGTCAATATGTTAAAAAAAGGAAGAAGAAAACCAAATTATGAGCATCAAAAATGAAAAGGGTGAATCTACCTCCAATGAAGAGGAAATCAAAACAATAATTAGAAATTATTTTTCCCAATTGTATGCACATAAATATGACAATCTTAGTGAAATGGATGAATATTTACAAAAATACAAGTTGCCCAGATTAACTGAAGAGGAAGTGAATTACCTCAATAACCCCAACTCAGAAAAAGAAATCAAAGAAGTCATCAATGAACTCCCTAGGAAAACATCCCCAGGGCCAGATGGGTTTACTAGTGAATTCTATAAAACATTTAAAGAACAATTGATTCCAATACTCTACAAACTATTTGGGAAAATTCGTGAAGAGGGAGTCCTACCAAATTCTTTCTATGACACAAATATAATACTAATTCCTAAATCAGGAAGACATAAAACAGAGAAACAAAATTATAGTCCAATTTCCCTCATGAATTTAGATGCAAAAAATTTAAATAAAATATTAGCCAAGAGACTACAACAACTTATCACAAGAATAAAACACTTTGGGATCTCGGGGGCAGAGCCAAGATGGCAGAGTAGAAACAGCGCATCCAAGCCACTCTGCCCCCAGATTACCTCCAAACTATGTAAAAGGGGACTCTGAACAACTTCTGGAGCCCCAGCACCCACAGAACGACACAGAGAAGCTAACCTCCCACCGAGGACAGCCCAGCAGCCCTGCGGGAAGGACCAGTGCAGTGGTCTGGGACCTGGCAGCCATGCAGTGCGCAGAGGGAGCTGAGCACAGGTCCAGTCTGCCTGAGTTGCGGTTTTAGCCCCAGGGTGGCAGGGCCAGCAGCTGGCTGGAGGGACCCCAGAACACCAACAGCTGTGGTGATTCCAGAATTATCAACATAGACATGCCTAGAATAAAGTGAGAGGTGAGTGTCCTATGGACTTTGGGACCTGTATTTGGGGAAATGCGTAGGCTCCCTCCCCTAGGGGCTAGAAGCCACTGAGGAGACACGTCATTTTGTAGTTTTCAGAGGCAGCTCCAGCTCCTGGCCTGCAATTAAGTGTAGGGAGATCCAGCGATCAATCTTGGGGGGGTAATCGCTCTTGCTTTAACCTCCCTGGATCTGGATTGTGATCTGGGGTGGAGGTCGTGGGTGGGTTGCCAGCTTGCCAGAAACGGAAGTTGCCGCCCACACATTCGGGACGAAAATTCCTCTATCTGGCCTTAAAGCCATACTGTGGCAACTAGCCCAAAAGTAAAGTAATTAAGTGGCAACATGCCAAGACAAAGGAAACAAATTAAACAGAAAAATGCAAACCTAGACTCCTGCTTTGGGGGCAAAGAGGGTCGAAGCATAGGGGAAGAGGACTGTGAGGTCAGAAGTCCTGCTCCAAAAGCCCCAGGGGAAAACATGAGCGGGTTGCAGGCCATAGAATACCTTAAGAAGGACTTTAAAAATCAAATAAGAGAAGTGGAGGAAAATTTGGAAAGAGAAATGAGAAGGATGCCGGAAAAGTATGGAATGAGGGTCAACAGCCTGACTGAGGAAAACAACACCTTAAAAAATAGACTAACTCAAATGGCAAAGGAGGCCCAAAAGGGCAATGAGGAGAAGAATGCCTTAGAAAGTCGAATTTGCCAGATGGAAAAAGAATCTCAAAAGTTCACTGAGGAGATTCATTCCTTCAGAGTTAGACTGGAGCAAATGGAAGCTAATGACTTTATGAGAAATCAAGATGCTGTTAAGCAGATCCAAACAAATGAAAGATTAGAAGGCAATGTGAAATATCTCATGGGAAAAACCACTGACCTGGAAAATAGATCCAGGAGAGACAATTTAAAAATTATTGGACTACCTGAAAGCCATGATCAAAGAAAGAACCTAGAAATCACCCTTCAAGAAATTCTCAAGGAAAATTGCCCTGATGTTTTAGATCCAGAGGGCAAAATAGAGGTTGAAAGAATCCACAGATCACCTCCTGAAAAAGATCCCAAAAAGAAAACTCCCAGGAATATTATAGCCAGGTTCCAGAATCCCCAGATCAAGGAGAAAATACTACAAGCAGCCAGGAAGAAACAATTTCAATATTGTGGAAACACAATCAGAATAGCCCAGGACCTGGCAGCTTCTACACTGAGGGATCAAAGGGCATGGAATATGATATTCCAGAGGGCAAAAGAGCTGGGAATGAACCCAAGGGTCACCTACCCAGCAAAACTGAGTATTTTGTTTCAGGGGAAAATATGGTCATTCAGTGGAATAGAGGACTTTCAAGCATTCTTGAGGAAAAAACCAGAATTGAATAGAAAATTTGACATCCAGAAACAAGAAGCAAGAGATGCCTGAGAAGGTAATCAGGGAAAAGAAATCAAAAGGAACTTATCAAAGTTGAACTATTTACATTCCTATATGGAAAACAATAACTGTGACTGATGAAATCTTTCTCACTATGAAAATAATGGAAGAAGGGTATATGGTCATATGAATACATATGTGAATGTGTGTGTATATGGTTACAGTTATATATGGATAGAGGGCATAGGTTGAATTTGTTGGGAAGGGAGGATACTCAAGGGGTGAAATTATGAGATGAGAGAGGAAAGTGGCAAGAGGAGATGGGGAGAGACAGGGTAGGGTAAACTATCTCATGTAGAAGAAGCAAGGGGAAGTGGTTGCAAGGGAGGGGAAGAATAGGAAGGCAAAAAGGCAAAACCACATTCTCATTGAATTTGGTTCTGGGAGAGAATGACATACATACTAAATGGGATATCTCAACCTGCAGCAGAATAGGGGGAAGGGGGATGAGAGGAGGGATGATGGATGGGGGGGGGCATCCTTGGGGGGAGGGGAGGTTGGAAGTACCCACTATAGAAGAGGGACAGGATCAAGTAGGGAATGGACCAGGTGGGGGGGTGGGATGAGTGGGAGAGAATTATAAGCAGCCTTGTACAATATATCTACTATGACAATGTTTTGCATAGCTAAACATGTACAACATATACAGAATTACTTATCTCCCCAGAGGGAATGGGTGACAAGGGAGGAAGGAAATGGATCTGAAACTCAAGGTCTTAAGATTAAATGTTTCAAATATATATAAATACTATTATTAATACTCAAAAAAAGAATAAAACACTTTGATCAGGTACGATTTATTTCAGGAATGCAAGGATTATTTAATATTCGGAAAACCATACATATTATTGATCGTATCAACAATAAAACTAGCAGAAACCACATGATTATCTCAATAGATGCAGAAAAGGCTTTTAACAAAGTACAACATTCATTCCTATAAAAAACACTAGAAAGTATAGAAATAAATGTAGCTTTCCTTAAAATAAGAGATAGCATCTATTTTAAACCATCAGCAAGTATTATATGTAATGGGGTTAAACTATAAGCATTTCCAATAAGATCAGGAGTGAAACAAGCGTGTCCACTATCACCCCTCTTATTCAGTGTGGTACTAGAAACGTTAGCAGTAGCAATTAGAGAAGAAAAAGCAATCAAAGGAATCAAATTATGCAAAGAAGAGACCAAGCTATCACTCTTTGCAGATGATATGATGATATACTTAAGGAACCCTAGAGAATCAAGTAAAAAAACTACTTGAGACAATAAATAAATTTGGCAAAGTTGCAGGATGTAAAATAAACCCACATAAATCCTCTGCATTCCTATATTTCTCTAATGAATTTCAACAGCAAGAGATAGAAAGAGAAATTCCATTTAAAGTCACCGTAGATATTATAAAATATTTGGGCATCTACCTGCCAAAACAAACCCAGGACCTATATGATCACAACTACAAAACACTTCTCACACAAATAACATTAGATCCAACTAATTGGAAAAAATATCAACTGCTTGTGGCTGGGTCGAGCTAATATAATAGAAATGACAATTTTACCCAAACTAAATTATATATTTAGTGCCATACCAATCAATTTACCAAAAAACTACTTTATAGTGTTAGACAAAATAGTAACAAAATTTGTTTGAAGAATAAACGGTCTAGAATATCAAGGGAATTAATGAAAAGAAATGCTATGGAAGGTGGACTAGCTATACCAGATTTTAATCTGTATTATATAGCAGCAGTCATCAAAACTGCTTGGTACTGGCAGAGGAGTAGAGTAGTGGATCAATGGAATAGATTGGGGGCAGGAGACCCAGCAGTTAATGAATATAGCAATCTATTGTTCAATAAACCCAAAGACCCAAGTTTTAGGGATAAGAATGCACTATTTGACAAAAACTGCTAGGAAAACTGTAATATAGTATGGCAGAAACTGGGCATAGACCATTATCTAACACCATATACCAAAATCAAGTCTAAATGGGTGCATGATCTAGGTATAAAAGATGATACTGTAAACAATATGGGAAAGCAAGGAATAGTTTACCTGTCAGATTTGTGGAGAGGGAAAGACTTTAGGACCAAACAAGAATCAGAGAGCATTATAACAGTGTCCTAGTACACTGTTGCCAAAGGTTTGTCTGAATCCAAGTGCTTTAGAAATCCAAAATCCTAGAGCTGGAGGAGATCTGAGGGCATGGGATGTGAGGGTTGGGGAACACTGAATGTCAAAGGATCTGTAGATCATAGATTGTTAGACTGGAAGGGACCTCAAGGTGAAGCTCTACTGATTATCCTACCCACCTAAATTAATTACTTTTTTAGGAAGAATACTTCTTGGCAGAATCAAAAAGCTATAACCAATTGTGAACAACAACTTCTTTGCTTTTTGGAATTCAATTTTGTTTCCAGGTGTATTTTCTGCCTCTTTTCTGCCCTTCCCCAAATACATCACACACACCATCCCATTAAAAAAGAAGTAAAGCACTTAGAAACATATAGAGTAAGCATAACAAGTTGCTCTATTAGCCATGTTTAAGAAAATGTGGATCAATCTGCATTCTGAATTTATCACCATTTTCTCTCTTAAAGCGGGTAGTATGATGCCTCATGAGTTCTCCAGGAATGGTGGGTGGTCATTTTCTTGATCACATTTTCTAAGCCGTTCAAAACTGAATTTTTATAATATTGTTATTATACAATTTTTTCCTAGTTTTGCTCACTTCACTTTACCAAAATTCATGTCTTCCTAAGTTTCTATAAAATAACTGACTTTATCACTTCTTTCAGAACAACAGTATTCAAACACTTTTATATGGTTTATATTGTTCCGATATTCCCCAGTTAATGGATACCCCCTTCTGATTGCAATAATTTGTCAATGTGGAAAAAAACTAGAAATATTTTGTACATATAGGTTTTTCCCTCTTTCTTTGGTATTTTTAGATTATACCAAAAGGAGCATGAAAAGTTATGCTTGGACTAAAAAAAATGCTGTGCTCTATGAGTAAAGCAAAATTGAAGTAGCTTAAAAGAAATGTATGATTCAAAAATTTAGAGAATCCACCTCAAGTATTCACATATACTATTTGTGCCTGACCTGTGCAGAGCATTCCAAGCTTGTATTGGTCTAATCAGCCAAACTTGGACACAATGTAACTTGACTCTAACATAGTGATGTCATATTAGTCTCCTTAGAGAACAAAGGATACCAACCCACCAAGAAATTAAAATATACACAAAGCTATTTTGCAGTCATTCTCTTCCCCAAAGCAGGATTTAGACAGGTGTCCACAAGAGAGTTTTGAGAGCTTCTGCTAGATGAGGCCACCCTATGTTTTAGTGGCTAGAAGGGTGATTATCTGCAGAATAAGGAGTGCCAGTAAACAGAGGGATGCATTCTTATCTATGCCAAGTCAATGAGTCAATAAGGATTTATTAAGCTTCTAGCAGGAGTTGATATATCTGACTTCTATCTCTGAGAAGTTATTACAAGTATGCCATTGGCCTGGAGCAGAGGCTGCCACAGCAAGTGAGGATGGCTCAATGCAGCCCATCACCACAAGATTCCAAAAGGCAGAGTCCATGGACTCCTTCAGCACTGGAAACATCCTATCTATTCTCTGGACTGGTATGTTCATTCACATAACCTGGTTGAGAGAAGAGTCATTCGATGAACTATTAATTTCCTGAGAATCTCAATACTTTGACGGTGACAGAGGAAACTGTGAATCTTGTTCATAAGGCTTAGAGATGAGGTAAGCAGAACCGATAACTTCTTAGAAAAGGTGATTAGTTAGACACCCAAAACATCCACTCCCCCATTTCCAAATCTATCACTGACTTGTAAACTGCACTCATTCATGGGCCGTTGATCTTAAATTTGAAGAAAAAAGCATGGCTACCTGCCCAATTCTTCCCTTGGTTCTCCTTTCACTGTGTTTGGGCTTAATCAGCATCTATCACACTATGCAGGGTAGATAAGAGTGTCAGATATAACCTGGACAGAGTTTCTACACATTTGGGGGGTTACTATAACCCAAGACGGACCCCAGGCAGAAGGCAGCACATTTTCAGTGCCACTTTCCTCCTCTAACTTTCTTCTGAAATACCTGGATACAATCCATGTCTGCTGTTTATTGAAGGGGGGAAGAGGAGGGGAGAAGGCATACTGGAAAAGCCTCTCCTGCAGGAAGGAATTCCAATATTGATCTCAGGAAGGAATACAGAGGTCACTTTGTGCACCTCTCCTGGGAATGTGGAGGCAGGTGGGGGAGGAGGGCTAAAGGAGTCCACTGAGGATTACTGTGCTCCTCCTGTGACACTTCATCTGGATTCTACCTTGCCTGGATTTCCTCTTTTCATTCCAGAGGAGGACAGTGCTGGCAAAGTTTGTAGAGCAGGAAAAGTTTTCAATATGGGCTCTAGGCAGGAGCCCCTCCCTTCAGACTGCAGAGGAAGTATCCAGAATCTATGAAGTCAGCATCACCTGATTCTAATCACCAGTTGCCATAAAGACTGGTCTGTTTCCAAGGAAACCCCACATGCTGAGTTGCTGGCTCTCATACTAGACAGATCTTTATCAGGCTCCTGTTTTTACCACTCCATCCCACAGGAGAGGTAGGCATCTGAATTACAAAATCTGTGTGAGAGCTTTTAAAAAAATGTATTGTTCCATCTATTTATTTATTTATTTTTACCAAGTATAGCACTGTATTAAATACCATTTTCTCAAAGGTAATTAAATGAGGTGAACTATAAGATAGTGACTGATACACTGTTGAGGCTTCATGAGCTCTAATGGTCATAGGTCTTTCCCCCCCCCCGCCGCTCCCCGCCTTAGGCTTATCTCTAAACACTAAGGAGAGATGTAGCTGGTGCCCTTTGGAGGGCACGACCTGCCAGTGTGAGTGGGGATGGGGACTCCAACCTAATACTGCACAGGGATCATGTCAGGTGATTTTCAAAGATTCCCTAGAGATGTCATTATTCCTGTCTTACAAGTAAAGAAACTGTGATTCTGAGAGGCTAGGAGACTTATCCTGGTCCCAAACCTATTAAGTGTCAAAGAAAGGACTGGAACCCTTCTGACTCCAAGTATACACCAGCCCCCATCTGCAGCACAACATGTACCTGGTTACCTTTTCCTTTTTATTAAACTTTCTACATTGCTCATTTTCTGCTTTTCCCCTCCCAAGAGATTCTCATATATAATGGAGAAAAACTGACCCTCACTGTGACCACATCTGAACGTATATTATTCTGTACCTCTAGTTGTCCACTTCTATACAAAGAGGAAGAAAGATCACATTCTTTCTTGAAGAAACATTAGATAGTATTACAATGCCAAGATCCATTGTGGGTATCATCTGTAACTATGTAAACCCATCAACATCTCATAGTTGCTTTAGGAGCTACTGTGCCCTTTCGGGGCATCCTTTGGGCTGTACTTAGCTAGGCTGGGCAGAGGATCCTGGCATGAGAACTACAAAGGACCTCACAGGCCATCTAGTCTAATCTCATTCCACAGCTGAGCAAACAGACACATAGGGAGTGAAATTGACTGGCCCAAGGGCACATAGGTGTAAAGCATAAGAAGAAGGATTTGAACGCGGATCTAGAGACACCACTGTTACCAGCCTTCTTTTCAGTGAACAACAAGGGGAGCCTTAGCTCCTACTCATCATTTCCCAGGGTACAGCAATACTTGGATTCTGTCTAGGTCGACACAAGGAAAGGGTAAAGTAACTTTATATTTCACAAAAACAATCAGGCTCACAACAAACAAACATAAGTCCGACTTTAGTTCACTTGATGAAAAATATAAGTCCTGGAGGAGGGGTGCTTGAGCTCATTATCTAACATATTGTAGCCATTTAATAAATCCTTGTAGGGTAGATTCAACCCATAAAGAGTGAAGACAAATCACCATTTCTCTCCAATGTCCTCCCCCTCCCCAAGGACCATACTAGAGGTAGAAGACTTCTAAAGACTATGCAGAGGGGAGAGTATGTTACATGATTTGGGCTATGGGGTATAATGATTGGTCAGGAAAAATAGCCGTTTTTTTCTGTACAATCACAGAAATACAGGCACACACACACACATACACACACACACACACACACACATTCCTAAAATTAATTCAAGCAGGCTAATTATTTCAGTTGCTAATCAAAGAGGAAGCACATTGTGGGGGTATCCTGAGCCATGACCAGCCACTCCAAAAAGCCTCAGGACTACCTCTAAAACCCATAAGGGATAGGCAAGCGAAGCCCTATGGGGAACTGCTGCCAGTGTGAATGTGGATTGGGAGAGCAGCTCCAAGCCTGATCTCATTTGATTCTCCACCCTCATGGGGTGATATTATTGTCTCTATTTTACAAAGGAAACTGAGGCTCCAAGAGTTCTGGTGTCCAAAGCCCCATGCTACAAGATAGGAAGCAAGCTGACAGAGGGCTCAGAGCCCTGGGCCTGGTGTCAGAAACAGCTGAGCTCAAACATGACCTCAGACATTTCCCAGGTCTGTGCCACTGCTGGAGGCTCTTCAGCTTTTCCTCCCTCCCTTTCCTCTCCTCCCAAAAGAGGATGGTAAGAGCACACACTTCACTGGTTTCTGGTGAGGATAACGAGAGGTAATATTGACCAGAGGCTTTCTTAGCCTTGAAGTACTTAAGAAATGCTAGCTAATGCCTACATTCTGAGGGCCCTTCAATCCTCAGTCCGTGTTGTTTCAGCCTCTCTTCCTTCTGACTATCTATGTTATACAGGCTCTCCCATCACTGATATCCCTTCTTCCAAATGGGCCTGCCAGGTCTAACACTCTGTTCTCTGGGTTATCCCCAAGACTGGACATTCTGTATTCCAAGCTCTCTAACAGCCTTGAAATTCTATGCCCTAGGGTACTGCCTTAATCTGACGTTCTAGGCTTTTGTTTCTTCTAAGATTTTTGAAAATAATTTGCATTTTAATCACTACAAATATCTTAGCAATGCAACAATTGAAAAGGACAAAGGTGATTCCATTCAAATCTTGTCAAATTAAAACCTTACTTTTTTTAAACAAATGCTTTATTAACTTCTGTTTTACATCATTCATTTCCGCCAGATTTTGAGTTACAATTATTTTTCCCCCCTGTTTTGCCCCTACCCACCATCCCAGAATAGCAGTCCCACAAGATATCGCTTCCTCCAATCTGCTCTCTCCCATATCTTCTCCCATACCCCCTTCGACTTTTCCATTAGAGGAAGGTGAATCTTTGTGTCCCAATGCCTGCACATCTTATCTCCCAATGACAAGCAAAAGAGTATTAATAATAGTATATATATATATATATATATATATAGTATATAATACTATATACAGTATATAATAGTATATATATAAATATATATATAGTATATAATAGTATATATGTATAAATATATATAGTATATAATAGTATATATATATATTTGAAACATTTAATCTTAAGACCTCGAATTTCAGATCCATTTCCTTCCTCCCTTGTCATCCATTCCCTCTGGGAAGATAAGTAATTCAGTATATGTTGTACATGTCTAGCTATGCAAAACATTACCATAGTAGATATATTGTACAAGTCTGCTTATAATTACCACCCATTCATCCCACTCCCCACCTGGTCCATTCCCTACTTGATGCTGTCCCTCTTCTATAGTGGGTATTTCCAACCTCCCCTCCCCTCAAGGATGCCCTCCCATCCATCATCCCTCCTCCCCTCACCCTTCGCCCCTATTCTGCTGCAGGTTGAGATATCCCATTTAGTATGTATGTCATTCTCTCCCTGAACCAAATTCAATGAGAATGTGGATTTGCCTTTTTTTTCCCTTCCTATTCCTCCCCCTCCTTTGCAACCACTTCCCCTTGCTTCTTCTACATGAGATAGTTTACCCTACCCTGTCTTTCCCCATCTCCTCTTGCCACTTTCCTCTCTCACCTCATAATTTCATCCCTTGAGTATTCTCCCTTCCCAACAAATTCAACCTATGCCTCTATCCATATATAACTGTAACCATATACACACACATTCACATATGTATTCATATGACCACACACCCTTCTTCCATTATTTTCATAGTGAGAAAGATATCATCAGTCACAGTTATTGCTTTTCCATATAGGAATGTAAATAGTTCAACTTTGATAAGTTCCTTTTGATTTCTTTTCCCTGATTACCTTCTCAGGCATCTCTTCCTTCTTGTGTCTGGATGTCAAATTTTCTATTCAATTCTGGTTTTTTCCTCAAGAATGCTTGAAAGTCCTCTATTCCACTGAATGATCATATTTTCCCCTGAAACAAAATACTCAGTTTTGCTGGGTAGGTGACCCTTGGGTTCATTCCCAGCTCTGTTGCCCTTTGGAATATCATATTCCATGCCCTTCAATCCCTCAGTGTAGAAGCTGCCAGGTCCTGGGCTATTTGGATTGTGTTTCCACAATATTGAAATTGTTTCTTCCTGGCTGCTTGTAGTATTTTCTCCTTGATCTGGGGATTCTGGAACATGGCTATAATATTCCTGGGAGTTTTCTTTTTGGGATCTTTTTCAGGAGGTGATCTCTGGATTCTTTCAACCTCTATTTTGCCCTCTGGATCTAAAACATCAGGACAATTTTCCTTGAGAATTTCTTGAAGGGTGATTTCTAGGTTCTTTCTTTGATCATGGTTTCAGGTACTCCAATAATTTTTAAATTTTCTCTCCTGGATCTATTTTCCAGGTCAGTGGTTTTTCCCATGAGATATTTCACATTGCCTTCTAATCTTTCATTTTTTTGGATCTGTTTAACAGTATCTTGATTTCACATAAAGTCATTAGCTTCCATTTGCTCCAGTCTAACTCTGAAGGAATGAATCTCCTCAGTGAGCTTTTGAGATTCTTTTTCCATCTGGCAAATTGGACTTTCTAAGGCATTCTTCTCCTCATTGCCCTTTTGGGCCTCCTTTGCCATTTGAGTTAGTCTATTTTTTAAGGTGTTGTTTTCCTCAGTCAGGCTGTTGACCCTCATTTCATACTTTTCCTGCATCCTTCTCATTTCTCTTTCCAATTTTTCCTCCACTTCTCTTATTTGATTTTTAAAGTCCTTCTAAAGGTCCCCTATGGCCTGCAACCCGCTCATGTTTTCCCCTGGGGCTTTTGGAGCAGGACTTCTGACCTCACAGCCCTCCTCTCGCTCTGTGCTTCAATACCCTTTGCCCCCAAAATAAGAGTCTAAGGTTGCATTTTTCTGTTTAATTTGTTTCTTTTGCCTTGGCATGTTGCCACTTAATTACTTGACTTTTGGGCTAGTTGCCACAGTATGGCCTGGCGCCAGAAGGGAACTTTTGTCCTGAACATGTGGGGGGGGGGGGGCAACTTCCGTTTCTGGCAAGCTGGAAACCCACCCACGACCTCCATCCCAGATCATAATCCAGATCCAGGGAGGTTGATCACTGGATCTCCCTACAGTTCACAGGCCAAGAGCTGGAGCTGCCTCTGAAAACTACAAAATGGCATGTCTCCTCAGTGGTTTCTAGCCCCCAGGGGAGAAAGCCGACTCGTTCCCCAAATACTGATCCCAAAGTCCATAGGGCACTCACCTCTCACTTTATTCTAGGCATGTCTATGTTGATAATTCTGGAATCGCCACAGCTGCTGGTGTTCTGGGGTCCCTCCAGCCGGCTGCTGGCCCTGCCGCCCTGGAGCTAAAACCGCAACTCAGGCGGACCTGTGCTTGGCTCCCCGCACACTGCATGCTGTGCTGCCTGTGCTGTGTTGGTCCTTCCTACAGGGCTGGTGGGCTGTCCTCGGTGGGAGGTTAGCTTCTCTGTGTCTTTCTGTGGGTGTTGGGCCTCCAGAAGTTGTTCAGAGTCCCCCTTTACATAGTTTGGAGGTAGTCTGGGGGACGAGTGGCTTGGACGTTCTGTTTCTACTCTGCCATCTTGGCTCCACCTCCAAAACCTTACTTTTTAAAAAGTTTCTGCAGTCATTGCCAATTACAATAACATCAGTACTTGTATTACCTGATGATGCTACTGCATGGAATTGCTTTCTTGGTCTTCACTTTTCTTTTATTCATGTAAGCCACTCTGTTTTCATTTCTCTTTTGGGCTTTGTGTTGTATGACCTAAGTTTTCATTTAGAACAACAAAGGGCTGATATAAATTTTATTGAAATCAAGCTCTTTATCATAAATACTTTTGTCTGGTGTTTTCTAAATTATCCTGTCCCTGTCCTTACCTTCACCCAGGGAACAAAGAGGACATAAATTGTTGTTGTCATTGATGTTTTTTAACTACTTCTGGTTGATGATTTTGTGTTTTCCAAGAACTCTCTCATTGGTCAGGTAGATGGCACAGTGGATGGTGTGCCTGGCCTAACGTCAGGAAGATTCATCTTCCAGAGAGCAAATTCAGCCTCACATACTTCCTAGGTATGTGACCCTGGGCAAGTCACTTAACACCGTTGGCCTCAGTTCCTCATCTGAAAACGAGCTGGAGAAGGAAAGGGAAAATCCATCTAGTATCTCTGTCAAGAAAACCCTAAATGGGGTCATGAAGAGTTGGATATTACAAAACAACTACCACAACAAGAACTCTTTTCCAGGAAGGACAGCGAGGTGGCACTCGGTTTAGAATCCTAGATCTGGAAAAATACCTGGGTTCAAATCAGACCTCAGAGAATTAGTAAGTGTATGACCCTAGATAAATCACTTAACCTCTCTTAGCCTCAGTTTTCTCATGTATAAAATGAGGGAGATAATAGCACTTACCTTAAGGCTACATTGTAAAGATAAAATGAGATCCTATCTATTAGGCACTTTGCCAGCCTTAAAGGATTTTATCAATGTTTACTGTTATCAATGCTTATTTATCTTATTTGGGCCCTTCCAACTCTCAGATTCTGTGATGTTATGGCCACTCCTAGCTCTCCTCTTCTAAGTTGCAATGGCTCTTCTATTTCTGATATCCCTTCTTCTCAGCACTGGCATTCTCTTCCCTAACGCTATGCCCATTCCTGACATCCTGTGCTTTAAGGTCTCCCTTACTATGACAATATTTATTTTCAAGTTCTATCTCACAATTTCTCTTGATCTAAGATCCCTCCCATCACATTCTAGGATCCCATCCAAATCAAGCATCTTTGCCTCCATTTTCTCATCTTTGAAATTGGAATAACATGTTTATGGTGGGGGTGATATGAGATGAGAGACATAAAGCACTTTTTAAAACTTTAAATGTTCCTTCCAGGAGCCAAGACATCAGAGTAAGCAGTAAATCACTCTCACTCTCCCTTATCAGAAAATATCTCACCAGGAAAAATCCTGGAACAGCAGAGCTAACAGAAAAAAGGGGAGAAGCATTCTATTAGCCTGGAGGCTTGGGGTAGCAATGGGAAAGGTCCCTCTTCCTATGTTGGAAGGAGAATACGGTCCAGGACCAGAGGGATCCTGGCAAGATAGCAGCAAGCTCCACTTCAGTAAACCAATGGGAGATCCTAA
This sequence comes from Gymnobelideus leadbeateri, assembly GCA_011680675.1. Taxonomy (NCBI): domain Eukaryota; kingdom Metazoa; phylum Chordata; class Mammalia; order Diprotodontia; family Petauridae; genus Gymnobelideus; species Gymnobelideus leadbeateri. Next base: position 262,851 of record WOXC01006803.1, on the reverse strand, counting down.
GCCACAGAGCAAGCACTAGCACCAGGACCCCTGTGTGCCTTGGCAGAACCAGGGCAACTATCATATTCTAGATCAGAGAACCATCACCTGTGCCAGCAGGCAGGCATCCCCCAGCAGCCAACTTCCATTTGCTTCAGCACAGCCCTGGGTGAGGAGGTGTCCTCCGGTGGCAAGACCCTGTACCCCTGCAAGCTTCAGTATAGACCTGAGGAAACACAGAAAAACCCCATGTGGCCTCAGCACATTCCTGACACCACCACTAGGACCCCCACTCATCACCAGGTGAGTTGCGAGACTCCTACAACCTTCAGCTGCCAGCACTTGAAGCCCCAGAACACAAAACCAGTGACAAGGCCCCTGATCCCCAGCACAAGAAGCTTAGGACAGTGCTTCCTGTGATTCAGCAGGAAAGCTCAACTCTAAAAGCCAGAAATTAGGCAAATATCATGAGCAAAAAGCAGAAACAGAAAATTACCATATATTCTTTCAATGAGGCCAGGGAAAATAGAAGCACAAATTCAGAAAAGGACAGCATTGTCAGTATACCTAAATCTAAAACCTCAAAGAAGAATATGAACTGATCTCAAGTCCAAAAAGCCTTCTTGAAAAAAGTAAAGAAGGATTATAAAAGTCAAATAAGAGAGGTGAAAGGAAAACTGGAAAAAGAAATGAGACATATGCAAGAGAGAGTCAACAATTTGGAAAAAGAAGGACAAAAATTGAAAACAATTGCTTAAAAAATACAATTTGCCAGATGGAAAAAAGTCAACTGAAGAAAATAATTCCTTAAAAAGTATTATTGGTCAAATGGAAAAGAAGGCACAAAGTCTAATTGAAGAAAACAATTTGGTGGGGTTTTGGGGGGGTTGCTTTTTGGAGGGCAATTGGGGTTAAGCGACTTGTCCAGGGTCACATGGCTAGTTTTTGTGTTGTGTCTGAGGCTGGATCTGAACCCAGGTTTTCCTGACTCCAGCTGGTTCACTGCATCACTTATCCACCCCAAGAAAACAATTTGTTAAAAATTAGAATTGGGCAAGTGGAAACTAATGCTTCTATGAGAAATCAATAATCAGTCAAATAAAATCAAAAGAATGAAAAAATAAAGAAAACATAAAATACCTCATTGGAAAAACACCTGACCTGGAAAATAGATCCAGGAGAGATAATTTAAGAATGATTGGTTGACCTGAAAGGCACGAGGAAAAAAAGAGCCTGCAACAGCATCTTTCAAGAAATTATCAAGGAAAAACTGTCCTGCGGTCCTAGAGCCAGAGGGTAAAATAGGCATCAAAAGAATCCACCATTCACTTGCTGAAAGACATCCCAAAATTAAAATACCAAGAAATGTTGTAGCCAAATTCTGAAATTATCAGGTCAAGGGGAAAATACTGTAAAGCAGTCAGAAAGAAACAATTTAAGTACCGAATAACCATGGATTGTGCAGGACCTTGCAGCTTCTATATGGAGCATGGGATATGATATTCTTTAAGGCAAAGAAGCTTGGATTACAACCAAGGATCAACTACCCAGAAAAACTGAGCATAAACTTTCAGAGGAGGATATGGATATTCAATGAGATTTTGGACTTCCAAACATTCCTGATGAAAAAAACAAAGTTCAACAGAAAATTTAATCATCAAATACAAGGCTCAAGAGAAGCATAAAAAAGTAAATAAGAAAAGAAAAAAAATGTCATTTAATAAGGTTAAACGGTTTACTTCCTTACATAGGAAGAGTAACTCTTGAGAATTGTATCTTTATTATAGAAGGGCATACATAGACAGAAGGTGTGGATATAAGTTGACTTTGATGTGATTATAAACATAATTAATTAAGGGGGGGTAAAGATTGTACTGGGGGAAGAGTAAAGGAGGAGGAAGGAAAGGGTAAATTACATCTCATAAAATGGTACAAAAACCTATTAGAGTAGAGAGAAAAAAGAGAGAGAAGCAAGTATTGTTTGAACTTTACTCTCATTGGATTTGGCTCAAAGAGGGAATATCATACACACTCAATTGAGATATCTCTATACCCAGTTGGGTATAGAAATCTATCTTACCCTATAGGAAGTAGGAAAGGAAAGAGGGAAGAAAAGGGATGGGGCTGATGGAAGGGAGGGAAGAAGTAGTAGAGAAAAAGGCAAAGAAAAGGAATGGAGGCAGATAGAAGGAAGGGTAGACCGTGGCAGTTGGTGATCAGAAGCAAAATGCAGGTGAGGAGGAAAAAGGAGAGACAAAAATATAAACGGAGGAAAAATAGGATGGAAAGCAGGACACAGTTAGTAATCATAACTGTGAATGTGAATGTGATGAACTCTCCCTTAACATGAAAGTGTATAGCAGAGTGGATTAAAACCATAATCCCACAATATGTTGTTTACAAGAAACACATTTAAAAAATATGTGCCAGAATACATAAGCAAAATACATAAAAAGAAATTAATAATATAAAGAGAGAGGGAGGGTTTCCTAGTGAAAATCTATAAAGAATCTAGGAGAATGCTTATTCTTAGAACTGCATATTGAAACCATTGTTGGTACTTTCCAAGTTTCTTTAAAATTCTTTCCAAATTTATTTAAAACATTATGCAGGGCCAAGATGGTGGAGTAGAAACAGCTCATTCAAGCCACTCTGCCCCCAGATTCCCCCCAAACTATGTAAAAGGGGACACTGAACAACTTCTGGAGCCCCAGCACCCACAGAACAACACAGAGAAGCTAACCTCCCGCTGAGGACAGCCCAGCAGCCCTGCAGGAAGGACCAGTGCAGCAGTCTGGGAGCCGGCAGCATGCAACATGCAGAGCGCAGGAAGCGGAGACGAGCAGAACCCAGGTCCGCGTAAGCCGAGGTTTTAGCCCCAGGGCGGCAGGGCCAGCAGCCAGCTGGAGGAACCCCAGAACACCAGCAGCTGTGGCGACTCCAGAATTATCAACATAGACATACCTAGGACAAAGTAAGAGGTTAGTGTCCTATGGACTTTGGGACCTGTATTTGGGGAAATGCGTAGGCTCCCTCCCCTAGGGGCTAGAAGCCACTGAGGAGACACGTCATTTTGTAGTTTTCAGAGGCAGCTCCAGCTCCTGGCCTGCAATTAAGTGTAGGGAGATCCAGCGATCAATCTTGGGGGGGTAATCGCTCTTGCTTTAACCTCCCTGGATCTGGATTGTGATCTAGGGTGGAAGTCTTGGGTGGGTTTACAGCTTGCCAGAAACGGAAGTTGCCCCCCACACGTTCGGGATGAAAATTCCTCTATCTGGCCTTAAAGCCATAGTGTGGCAACAAGCCCAAAAGTCAAGTAATTAAGTGACAACATGCCAAGGCAAAGGAAACAGAAAAATGCAACCCTAGACTCCTATTTTGGGGGCATAGAGCAGGAAAAGGACTGTGAGGTCAGAAGTCCTGCTCCAAAAGCCCCAGGGGAAAACATGAGTGGGTTGCAGGCCATAGAGGACCTTAAGAAGGACTTAAAAATCAAATAAGAGAAGTGGAGGAAAAATTAGAAAGAGAAATGAGAAGGATGCAGGAAAAGTATGAAATGAGGGTCAACAGCCTGACTGAGGAAAACAACACTTTAAAAAATAGACTGACTCAAATGGCAAAGGAGGCCCAAAAGGGCAATGAGGAGAAGAATGCCTTAAAAGTCAAATTTGCCAGATGGAAAAAGAATCTCAAAAGTTCACTGAGGGGATTCATTCCTTCAGAGTTAGACTGGAGCAAATGGAAGCTAATGACTTTATGAGAAATCAAGATGCTGTTAAGCAGATCCAAACAAATGAAAGAGTAGAAGGCAATGTGAAATATCTCATGGGAAAAACCACTGACCTGGAAAATAGATCCAGGAGAGACAATTTAAAATTATTGGAGTACCTGAAAGCCATGATCAAAGAAAGAACCTAGAAATCAGCCTTCAAGAAATTCTCAAGGAAAATTGCCTGATGTTTTAGATCCAGAGGGCAAAATAGAGGTTGAAAGAATCCAGAGATCACCTCCTGAAAAAGATCCCAAAAAGAAAACTCCCGGGAATATTATAGCCAGGTTCCAGAATCCCCAGATCAAGGAGAAAATACTACAAGCAGCCAGGAAGAAACAATTTCAATATTGTGGAAACACAATCAGAATAGCCCAGGACCTGGCAGCTTCTACACTGAGGGATCGAAGGGCATGGAATATGATATTCCAGAGGGCAAAAGAACTGGGAATGAACCCAAGGGTCACCTACCCAGCAAAACTGAGTATTTTGTTTCAGGGGAAAATATGGTCATTCAGTGGAATAGAGGACTTTCAAGCATTCTTGAGGAAAAAACCAGAATTGAATAGAAAATTTGACATCCAGACACAAGAAACAAGAGATGCCTGAGAAGGTAATCAGGGAAAAGAAATCAAAAGGAACTTATCAAAGTTGAACTATTTACATTCCTATATGGAAAAGCAATAACTGTGACTGATGATATCTTTCTCACTATGAAAATAATGGAAGAAGGGTGTGTGGTCATATGAATACATATGTGAATGTGTGTGTATATGGATAGAGGGCATAGGTTGAATTTGTTGGGAAGGGAGAATACTCAAGGGATGAAATTATGAGGTGAGAGAGGAAAGTGGCAAGAGGAGATGGGGAAAGACAGGGTAGGGTAAACTATCTCATGTAGAAGAAGCAAGGGGAAGTGGTTGCAAAGGAGGGGGAGGAATAGGAAGGGAAAAAAAAGGAAAATCCACATTCTCATTGAATTTGGTTCAGGGAGAGAATGACATACATACTAAATGGGATATCTCAACCTGCAGCAGAACAGGGGGAAGGGGGATGAGAGGAGGGATGATTGATGGGGGGGGGGCATCCTTGGGGGTAGCGGAGGTTAGAAGTACCCACTATAGAAGAGGGACAGGATCATGTAGGGAATGGACCAGGTGGGGGGTGGGATGAGTGGGAGGGAATTATAAACAGCCTTGTACAATATATCTAATATGATAATGTTTTGCATAGCTAGACATGTACAACATATACTGAATTACCTATCTCCCCAGAGGGAATGGGTGGCAAGGGAGGAAGGAAATGGATCTGAAATTCGAGGTCTTAAGATTAAATGTTTCAAATATATATAAATACTATTATTAATACTCTTTTGCTTATAATTGGGAGATAAGATGGGCAGGCATTGGGACACAAAGATTCACCTTCCTCTAATGGAAAAGTCGATGGGGGTATGGGAGAAGGTATGGGAGAGAGCAGATTGGAGGAAGCGTTATCTTGTGGGACTGCTATTCTGGGAGGTTGGGTAGGGGAATAATGGGGGGAAAATGATTGTAACTCAAAATCTGGCGGAAATGAATGATGTAAAACAGAAGTTAATAAAGCATTTGTTTAAAAAAAAACATGATGCAGGTTCTGACTGTGATGGTAGTCTAATCATTGCTATTTATTAGTCTAATCATGGCTATTTATGTGGGGTTTTTTTTGGTAAATTTTGGTGAAAAGTATGCATTTCTCAAATAAAGAGCATTAACTAAATCCATTAAAAAAATACAGAATTGCATATCAACCTATAATTTTGTGCTTAAAGCAGGAATTTCTGGCCATATGTGGTCACATATTAGTTCAACTAAATATTTACCAGGGCTCTAAAGTGAAGTTTCTATTACTTGAGCTCTGCTGAAATGTAATCTTTAGTAGCCTCAACTAAAATACTGTCTTCCCTGTCCAAATCAAGAATGATTATATTGATAACCTCCATGCTGGAAATGTTGCTCAAATTGACCTCCCTGATTATAATTTCTTTTTATGTATTTTGCTTATGTATTCTGGCACATATTTTTCAAATACAGTTCTGCTTTTAATTATTGGCCTTTTATATTCAGAGCAAAATTATATACACGTTTGCTTCACTATAGAAGGGATAGGTGTTTCTATTATATGAGCTCTTCTGCTTATAGCACATTCAGTAGCCCTATCTTCTGTTAATTAAAAACTAACATTTGCTCAACTCTAAAGACCTTGAACATGGCCAAAATCTGCAAAGATCATTAAATCAAGCTAAGTTGTGAACTTCTAGTATGTAGGCATATAGTTAAGTATAGCAATTCAAACTGACTTGCATCCATCCAAAACAATTTCCTCCTACAACCTTATTTTTACTTGAAATTGACTAGAAGGATCATCAAACTGAAATTTGTCTCGTACACGAATTTAATGCCACTGGCTCAGCAAATACAAGATAGCTTGTTATGGGAAGGTGCCTTTTTGTTTTGTTTTTGTTTTTGCTTTTTTGTAACTGAAGAAATGCACTACCAAGTAGGAAGATGGATGTTGCCTAAAGGAGGAGGCCCTTTATTATTGCTGCAGAAACAAAAGCCTGGCTGAGTTGATTTACATTATTCTTTACTGAAATCCACATGATGCTTCTTGCTGGGTTTTTGTGTACATAAACATTGTCAAGCTGTGAAAGAAAGTGGCTGAAGGTGTGCTTTGTATGAAAGGTGAGCAATAAAGTATCCGTGTGTTCTCTGAAAAAAAAACACATTTGGAGCAGAGTTATACACACAGAGTAAGGTAAAAGGATGGAGCAGAATATATTATGCTTCAGCTGAAGTAGAAAAAAACAGGGGTAGCAATCCTGATCTCAGACAAAGCAAAAGGAAAAAGAGATCTAATTAAAAGGGATAAGGAAGGAAACTACATCCTGCTAAAAGGTACCATAGATAATGAAGTAATATCAATACATAACATACACGTACCAAGTGGCATAGCATCCAAATTCTTAGAGAAGTTAAATGAGTTACAAGAAGAAATAGTCAGCAAAGCAAGACCTCTCCCTCTCCCTCTCAGAACTATATAAATCTAACCACAAAATGAACAAGAACGAAATTAAGACAGGGGCAGGGGGAGGAGTCAAGATGGGAGAGTAAAAGCAGAAATTTGCTTGAGCCCTTCCTCCCAAACTCCTCCAAATAACTGTAAAAATTACTCTAAACAAATTTTATAGTAACAGAACACGCAAAATAACAGAGTGAAATGCACCTCTAGCTGAAGACAACCTGGCAGGGCAACAGGAAGGGTCTATCACCAAGCTGAAAGCACAGCAGGGGCAGCGCTGCTTCCGGAGCTCCAGGCCCACAGATGGTGGGGTGATCAAACTATAAATAAGGTGATATGATCAAAGTATAAATGCTTCTCCTTTGATCATATCACCTTAGAAGAACTGAAAATTCACAAGTGCCCAGAAGTAGCTCTGACAACAGTTGAGCAATACCCCAGAAATTTAGGACAGACTACTCTTCACTTTAGAAGCAGAGTCCTGATGGGGTCCTTGTGATGTATATATGTCTGTAGTATCAATTGTAACATCAGTTTGTAAGTGGGGTGCTTTGGGATCTATGTCTGTAAAATCAATTTGTAAAACCAGTCTGTAAGATCACATTTCCACCCCCCCAGCCTCAGAGCATTGACTCTGCCCCTTCCCCCTTCCAGCACTCTGCCCAGCAACAACTCATGACCTGTTTATCTCTGCTTGAAACAATAAGTTATGTAAATGTTATCTCCTTTAGTTAGAGTGGCCAGCCCCACCATAAATTCTTCAATACCTTATCTATAGGGTAACTCCTTAGTCAATTATATACCCACACTGTCTCTGATGACCTTGGTGGGTGACAGACTGGGCACTCTTTAGTGACCTGTCAGGCCTAAAACCACACCTCCAGCTAGCCCCCTCCCCCCTTGAGCTATTTCCTAGTGAATCATGGGCAATACACCTGTGCAGTTGATATTAAAAGTGTATGGTCCTTTGATCACTGACCACTCCTTAACTCCTCCCTGATCCCACCCTTACTCACCTAGTTAGCATAATGGACACCTTAAAACTATGCCTGTGACCCCTGGAAGTTTGCAGGTTCCATAAGAATCTAGCCTGCTGTCCTCGTACAGCATAACAATAAACTTTACAATTTTGGCTTCAAAGTTTGCTTGAGCCTAGTGAATTCCTTCCAGACTGGATGCCAGGGTGGATCCCTGGCAGAACCACTTAGCCTCCCCCGCTCCTTATCACCCTTCCCTCTTCAGTCCTACTTTGGCAAAGTGCTCTAAAGTCAAGTAATTGGCTAGGAAAATGAGCAAACAGAGGGAGGGGGATCAGACCATAGAATTTTTCTCTGGTGACAAAGATCAAAACATTGAAGCAGAAGAAGACAACAAAGTCAAAACTCCTTCATCAAAAGCCTCCCAGAAAAATATGAATTGGTTACAGCCCTTAGAAGAGCTTAAAAAGGATTTTGAAAATCCAGTGAGAGAAGTGGAGGAAAATTGGGAAGAGAAATGAGTGATGCAAGAAAATCATGAAAAACAAATCAACAGGTTGCTAAAGGATACTCAAAAACATACTGAAGAAAATAACAACTTAAAAATAGACTAACTCAAATGGGAAAAGAGGCCAAAAAAGCCAATGAGGAGAAGAATGCCTTAAAAAACTGAACTGGCCAAGTGGTAAAGGAGGTCCAAAAGCTGACTGAAGAAAATAATTGCTTCCAAATTAGAACAGAGCAAATGGAAACTAATGATTTTATGAGAAATCAAGATATCATAAAACAGACCCAAAAGAATGAAAAAAATAGAAGACAATGTGAAATATTTCATTGGAAAAACAACTAATCTGGAAAATAGATCCAGGAGAGATAATTTGACAATTATTGGACTACCTGAAAGCCATGATCAAAAAAACAGAGCCTAGACACGATCTTTCAAGAAATTATCAAGGAAAACTTCCCTGATATTCTAGAACTAGAGGGTAAAATAGAAATTGAAACAATCGACCCCTTCAAAAATATCCCAAAAAGAAAACTCCTAAAAATATTATAGCCAAATTCCAGATTTCCAGGGTCAAAGAGAAAACATTACAGGCAGTCAGGAAGAAATATTTCAAGTACTGTGGAAACAATCAGGATAACACAAGATCTATCAGCTTCTACATTAAGGGATCAAAGGGTTTGGAATATGATGTTCTGGAGGTCAAAGGAACTAGGATTAAAACCAAGAATCACCCTCCCAGTAAAACTGAGTATCATGTATCAGGGGAAAATATGGTCATTCAATGGAATAGAGGAATATCAAGCATTCTTTTTTATATTTGATATTTAATTTTAAAACTTTAAATCCCAGATCCATTCCCTTCATCACTTGTCACCCACTCCCACTGGGAAGATAAGCAATTCAGTATATGTCATACATGTATAGCTATGCAAAGCATTACCATAGTAGGTATATTGTAAAAGACTGGCTATATTTCCCTCCCACCCATCCCACCCCCCACTTGGTCCATTCCCTACTTTGATCCTGTCTCTTTTTAAAAGTGGGTACTTCCAACCTCCCCTATCCCAGAATGCCTTCCCCTCTATCATCCCCCCTCTCATCCCCCTTCCCTCTACTCTCCTGCAGGGTGAGATATCCCATTTAGTATGTATGTCATTCTCTCCCTGAGCCAAATTCAATGTGGATATGGTTTTGCCTTTTGGCCTTCCTGTTCTTCCCCTCCCCTGCAACTACTTCCCCTTGCCTCTTCTACATGAGATAGTTTACCCCAGTCCCTGTCTCTCCCCATCTCCTCTTGCCACATTCCTTTCTCACGTCTTAACTTCCCCCCTTAAGTATCATCCCTTACCACCAAATTTGACCTGTGCCCTCTATCAATGCATACCTGTAAACATATATACACACATTCACATATGTATTAATATGTCCATATACCCTTCTTCAATTATTTTCATACTGAGAAAGGTTTCATCAGTCACAGTTATTGTTTTTCCATATAGGAATGTAAGTTCAACTCTGATAAGTTCCTTTTGATTTCTTTTCCTTGATTACCTTCTCAAGCATCTCTTGCTTCTTGTGTCTGAATGTCAAATTTTCTGTTCAACTCTGGTTTTTTCCTCAAGAATGCTTGAAAGTCCTCTATTCCACTGAATGACCACATTTTCCCCTGAAACAAAATACTCAGTTTTGCTGGGTAGGTGACCCTTGGGTTCATTCCCAGCTCTTTTGCCCTCTGGAATATCATATTCCATGCCCTTCAATCCCTCAGTGTAGAAGCTGCCAGGTCCTATGCTATTCTGATTGTGTTTCCACAATACTGAAATTGTTTCTTCCTAGCTGCTTGTAGTATTTTCTCTTTGATCTGGGAATTCTGAAACCTGGCTATAATATTACTAGGAGTTTTCTTTTGGGTATCTTTTCAGGAGGTGATCTCTGGATTCTTCCAACCTCTATTTCCCCTCTCGGTCTAAAACATCAGGGCAATTTTCCTTGAGAATTTCTTGAAGGATGATTTCTAGGTTCTTTCTTTGATCATGGCTTTCAGGTAGTGCAATAATTTTTAAATTATCTCTCCTGGATCTATTTTCCAGGTCAGTGGTTTTTCCCATGAGATATTTCACATTGCCTTCTATTCTTTCATTTGTTTGGATCTGCTTAACAGCATCTTGATTTCTCATAAAGTCACTAGCTTCCATTTGCTCCAGTCTAACTCTGAAGGAATGAATCTCCTCAGTTGTGGTGAGCCAAAGAGGCCTGTCCCAGGACTCTGATAATTACCCTTATATCAGTGGACCTGCATGTCAAAGATCTCTTTGAGATGCGACTTTTCACTAAGTCTGCTCAGGAGTTCTTTTGATATAGGTTGCATTTAAAAGGATGGTATTTGAGTTCTGAGGCTAACAGGCTCTGCCCCAAGACATATCTGATTCTGCACTCAGGTATCTTTGGGTGGCCAGCTCTAAACATGTTGACTTTTGAGGATTGTGCTTCAGCCTTGAAGTCTGCTCTCAATTGTATCCGTTTATGACTGCGGCTGCATTAGCAGGTACCTGAGGCCTAGATCAAAGGGCTTACCCTAAGACTTTAGTCTCCTAGATAAGAAATCCTTATCAAATTATCTATTCCATGCTACTTCCAGGATACAACAGACTAAGGTAATGATTAGAAAACTTGAGTCCCCTTTCTTTGTCTCTTTGCTCTATAAAAACCTTTCCCTGAGTATCAATAAATGGAGTTCATGGTTCTTCCTTGAGCTACCCACATGGCCTGGTCGTTTCTTATTCATGTCTCTGAATCATGCTAAGTGCTGGACACTGAGCAGCCCACGGCACTCAGTGAGCTTTTGAGATTCTTTTTCCATTTGGCAAATTCAACTTTTTAAGGCATTTTTCTCCTCATTGCCTTTTTTAGTCTCTTTTGCCACTTGAGTTAGTCTACTTTTTGAGATATTATTTTCCTCAGTCAGGCTGTTGACTCTCATTTCATACTTTTCCTGCATCCTTCTCATTTCTCTTCCCAATTTTTCCTCCACTTCTCTTATTTGGTTTTTAAAATCCGTCTTAAGGTCCTCTATGGCCTGTAACTTGCTCGTGTTTTCATTTGGGGCTTTTGGAGAAGGAGTTCTGATCTCACTGTCCTCCTCCTGTTCCATGCTTTGATCCTCTTTGTCCCCAAAATAAGAGTCTAATGTTGAATTTTTCTGTTTATTTTCTTTCCTTTGCCTAGGCATGTTGCCACTTAATTACTTGACTTTTGGGCTTGTTGCCACAGTAGGACTCTGCCACCAGACAGGGGAGCTTCCATCCCAAACATTGGGGTCTTCTCAACTGCTGGAGGTATTAGTCGGGTGCCCTCCCTGAAGCCCCCACACACTCTGGCAAGCTGGACACACCCCCCCAGACCTTCACCCCAGACTGCAGTCCAGATCCTGGGAGGTTAAAGCAAGAGCGATTGCCCCTCAGACTGATCACTGGATCCCCCTATAGTCCAAAGGCTAGGAGCTGAAGCTGCAAAATGGCGTCTGTGCTGTGTCTCCTCAGCTGCTTCTAGCCCCCAAGGGAAGAAGCTGACGCACTCCCAAACACTGGTCCCAAAGTCCATAGGGCACTAACCTCTCACTTTGTGTTGGAAATTCTGTAAAAGCCACAGCTGCTGGTGTTCTGGGGTCCCTCCAGTCGGCTGCTGGCCAGGCCGCCCTGGGGCTAAAACCTCTGACTCATGCTGGTCCTGGGCTCAGCTCCCAGAGTGCTGTGCTGGCCGCTCCTTCCCGGACTGCCGGGCTGTAGGGCTGTCCTCAGCGGGAGGTTAGCTTCTCTGTGTCATTCTGTGGGTGCAGGAGCTCCAGAGGTTGTTCAGAGTCCCCGTTTACATGATTTTAAAGTGTTGTGGGTTGGAGCACCATGGAAGTGTTGTTTCTACTCTACCATCTTGGCTCCTCCCAATTTCAAGCATTCTTGATGAAAAGGCCAGAAGTGAACAGAAAATTTGACTTTCAAATACAATACTCAAGAGAAGCATGGAAGGTCAGTAGGAAAGAGAAATCATAAGGAACTTATTAACGTTGAACTATTTACATTCCTACACGGAAAGAAGACTTTTCTCAGTATTAGAATAGTTGAAGGGAATATGTATGGATGTATGCATAAATATATACACACATATGTATGTGTAGATGTATGTATAAATATATACACACATATGTGTGTATATGTATGTATATTTATATCTGCAATTGTGAATGTGTATATGCATATATATGTATATATTTGTGTGAATGTGTGTGTATATGTGTGTATGTATATATGAACAGAGAGCATAGGGTGAATTGAATATGAAGGGATGATGTCTAAAAACTAAAATTAAGGAGTGAGAGAGGAATATATTGGGAGAAGGGGAAAGGGAGAGATAGAATAGGTAAAATATCTCACATAACAGAGGCAAGAAAAAGGAGGTACAATGGGGGGGGAAGGAGCATAGAGGTAAAAAGGGAATGAGTCAACCTTACTATAATTGGATTTGGCTTAAGGAAGGAATAGCATACACACTCAATTGGGTATCTTACCCTACAGGAAAATAGGGGGGAAGGGGATAAGAGAGAGGATGACAGAAGAAAAGGTAGTCTGGGGGAGGGGATAGTCAGAAGCAAATACTTTTGAAAAGGGACAGGGTCAAAGGAGAAAATAGAACAAATAGGGGGCACAATAGGATGGAGGGAGATATAGTTAGGCTTTCGCAATATTACTACTATGGAAATGTTTTGCATAACTACACTTGTATAACCTATATTGAATTGCTTGTCTTCTCAATGGAGGGGGTGATGAGGAGGAAAGAAGGGAGAAAATTTAGAAGTCAAAGTTTTGAAAACAAATGTTAAAAAAATAGTTTTTACATGAAACTGGGAAATAAGATATACAGGCAATGGGATATAGCAATCCATCTTGTAGGGGCAGCTAGGTGGCACAGTGAATAGAGCACCAGCCCTTGAGTCAGAAGGATCTGAGTTCAAATCCAGTCTCAGACACTTGATCACACTTATTAGCTGTGTGACCTTGGGCAAATCACTTAACCCCAATTGCCTTGCCTTCACTCCTCAAAAAAAGAAATCCATCTTGCCCTACAAATAAGGGGTTATAGGGTAAGGGGTGGTGGTGCTGAGGAAGAAAGAAGAGAGGGCAGACTGGGGGAAGGGGTAATCAGGTGGCCTACCTGCAGGAGGAAGTGGTTTTGGACGAAGACAGAACCATAAAGTGCAAGGATTTCACCCTTATAGACCCTAGCCTGGGCTAGAAATCAGGTCCACAATGAGGATATCTGGTACCAGATGAAACTGGGAATTCCAAACTTGTGAATTTGTGACAACCACATATTTGACAGAGAACAACTTAATAAACCATTTGCGAGTTGGATGGGAAGGTGGGGAGGGGGCTAATGACCTTTGAAAGCAAAACTGTGGGTGTTTGAACTGCAGTTTTTAAATATATTCCTTTCTCTAGCTCATCGGCACAAATAAAACAAAACATCACTGGTTCAAACTACAGCATTTTTTTAAAAAATCTTCAGCTTTAATTCAGAACTTCAGGTTTAATTTTCTTTCTTTTTTAAAAAATGATTTAATTTTAATTTATTATAATTATTATAAATATATATGTATATATTTTATTTATTATTTTATTATATATTATAAATACTGTGTATACTATAAATATTATAATAAAATTAAATTTTAATTTTAAAAAGATTTTTAAAATGATTATTCCTGAGCCTTTTGGTTTACTGTATATTATAAACTTTTATGTTTAAAGAAAAAATATACATTTACAGATTGTTAAATTTTTAAGAGAAATTTTCTACTATGTATCTTGGCTTATTTTAAAATTTAATACAGGTTTTCCATTAGTACTGGTGGAAGTGAGGGTCAGTTTTAAAGCCCTTACTCCTGGCTTTGGGTTTTAGGGCAGTTGGTCCAGAAAATCTGGGAATTAGAAGAAATCTACTGAGTTTGTTTGTGTTTTTTTTTTAATATTTAAACAAATGCTTTATTAACTTCTGTTTTACATCATTCATTTCCGCCAGATTTTGAGTTACAATCATTTTCTCCCCCTGTTTTTCCCCTACCCACCCTCCCAGAATAGTAGTCCCACAAGATATCACTTCCTCCTATCTGCTCTCTCCCATACCTTCTCCCATACCCCCTTCGACTTTTCCATTAGAGGAAGGTGAATCTTTGTGTCCCAATGCCTGCACATCTTATCTCCCAATTACAAGCAAAAGAGTATTAATAATAGTATTTATATATATTTGAAACATTTAATCTTAAGACTTTGAATTTCAGATCCATTTCTTTCCTCCCTTGTCATCCATTCCCTCTGGGGAGATAAGTAATTCAGTATAAGTTGTACATGTCTAGCTATGCAAAACATTACCCTAGTAGATATATTGTAAAAGGCTGCTTATAATTCCCTCCCATCCACCCCACCCCCCCACCTGGTCCATTCCCTACTTTGATCCTGTTCCTCTTCAATAGTGGGTACTTTCAACTACCCCTCCCCCCAGAATGCCCTACCCTCCATCATCCACCCTCTCATCCCCCTTCCCCCTACTCTCCTGAAGGGTGAGATATCCCATTTATTATGTATGTCATTCTCTCCCTGAACCAAATTCAATGAGAATATGGTTTTGCCTTTTGGCCTTGCTATTCTTCCCCTCCCCTGCAGCCACTTGCCCTTGCTTCTTCTACATGAGATAGTTTACCCTACCCTGTCTCTCCCCATCTCCTCTTGCCACTTTCCTCTCTCACCTCATAATTTCATCCCTTAAGTATCATCCCTTCCCAAAAAATTCAATCTATGCCCTCTATCCATGTATAACTGTAAACATATATACACACATTCACATATGTATTCATATGCCCTTACACCCTTATTCCATCATTTTCATACTGAGAAAGGTTTCATCAGTAACAGTTATTGTTTTCCCATGTAGGAATGTAAATAGGTTAATTTTGATAAGTTCCTTTTGATTTCTTTTCCCTGATTACCTTCTCAGGCATCTCTTGCTTCTTGTGTCTGGATGTCAAATTTTCTATTCAACTGTGGTTTTTTCCTCAAGAATGCTTGAAAGTCCTCTATTCCACTGAATGACCATATTTTCCCCTGAAACGAAATGCTCAGTTTTGCTGGGTAGGTGACCCTTGGGTTCGTTCCCAGCTCTTTTGCCCTCTGGAATATCATATTCCACGCCCTTCTATCCCTCAGTGTAGAAGCTGCCAGGTCGTGTGCTATTCTGATTGTGTTTCCACAATATTGAAATTGTTTCTTCCTGGCTGCTTAGAGTATTTTCTTTTTGATCTGGGAATTCTGGAACCTGACTATAATAGTCCTGGGAGTTTTCTTTTTGGGATCTTTTTTCAAGAGGTGATCTTGGATTCTTTCAACCTCTATTTTGCCCTCTGGGTCTAAAACATCAGGGCAATTTTCCTTGGGAATTTCTTGGAGGGTGATTTCTACATTCTTTCTTTGATCATGGCTTTCAGGTAGTCCTATAATTTTAAAATTATCTCTCCTGGATCTATTTTCCAGGTCAGTGGTTCTTCCCATGAGATATTTCACATTGCCTTCTATTCTTTCAATTACTTAGATCTGTTTAACAGCATCTTGATTTCTCATAAAGTCATTACCTTCCATTTGCTCTAGTCTAACTCTGAAGGAATGAATCTCCTCAGTTAACTTTTGAGATTCTTTTTCCATCTGGCAAATTCAGCTTTTTAAGGCATTCTTCTCCTCATTGCCCTTTTGGGCCTCCTTTGCCAGTCTATTTTTAAGGTGTTATTTTCCTCAGTTAGGCTGTTGACTCTCATTTCATACTTTTCCTGTATCCTTCTCATTTCTCTTCCCAATTTTTCCTCCACTTCTCTTATTTGATTTTTAAACTCCTTCTTAAGGTCCTCTATGGCCTATAACCCACTCATATTTTCATTTGGGGCTTTTGGAGCAGGAGTTCTGACCTCACAGTCCTCCTCCTGTTCCATGCTTCCATCCTCTTTGCCCCAAAATAGGGATCTAATGTTGCATGTTTCTCTTTATTTTGTTTCCTTTGCCTAGGCATGTTGCCATTCAATTACTTGACTTTGGGGCTTTTTGCCACAGTAGGACTCTGCCACCAGACAGGGGAGCTACCATTCCAAATGTTGTGGTCTTCACAACTTCCAGTTCTAGCAAGTTGGATGCCCACCCCAGACCTCCCCCCCAGATCACAATCCAGATCCAAGCAGGTTAAAGCCAGAGTGATTAACCTCCAAGACTGATTGATGGATCTCCCTACAGTTTGCAGGTCAGGGCCTGGAGCTGCGACTGAAACTGAAAAATGGCATGTCTCCTGAGTGTTTTCTAGCACCCAAGGGAGGAAGCCGACGTATTCCCCAAATACTGGTCCCAAAGTACATAGGGCACTAACCTCTCACTTTGTCCTAGGCATGTCTATGTTGATAATTCTGTTATCGCCACAGCTGCTGGTGTTCTGCGGTTCCTCCAGCCAGCTGCTTGCCTGGCCACTCTGGGGCTAAAACTGCAGATCACGCGGGCCTGGGCTCTGCTCCCAGAGCACTGTGCTATTGGTTCCCAGCGCACTGCACTGGCTGCTCCTTGAAGGGCTGGTGGGCTGTCCTCAGAGGGAGGTTAGCTTCTCTGTGTTGTTCTGTGGGTGCTGGGGCTCCAGATCTTGTTCAGAGTCCCCTTTTACGTGGTTTGGAGGTGATCTGAGGGGATAGCACCTTGGATGTGCGGTTTCTACTCCGCCATCCAATATTTATTCCTTTTAAAAACACTAGAGAGCATAGGAATAAATGGAGTCTTCCTTAAAATGGCAAGTAGCATTTAATGAAAGCCATCAGCAAGCATTATATGTAATGGGGTTAAGCTAGAGTATTTCCAGTAAGATCAGGAGTGAAACAAAGATGTCCATTATCACCATTGTTGATTAATGTTGTACTAGAAATGTTAGATTTAGCAACAAAAGAAGAAATTGAAGGAATTAGATAGGCAAAGAAGAAACTAAGCTATTACTCTTCTTAGATGATGGGATGGTTGTAGCAGCAAGCACCCCAATATCCCCAGGGTAGCTGCCAACACAGGTTCTTAGATCTGCTTTTCAAAAGGAAAGCAACTCAAAATGGGTCAACAAGCTTACTTTAATCAAACAAACATATATTACCTAGTTCAGGGGGAAAAATGGTCAGCACCCCGAACTTCAGAGTTACAGAACTTACAGATCAAAGACAGGCTTCCAAACTGTCCAAACATTATATCAATACCAAATCACAGTTAACAGAGAGGGAAGCATCAACATCTGGGTTTTCAAAGCCAGGGGGCTCTCAACAACAGCTTCCCAGAGTCTCATCTGGTCAAATCACACAACACTTCTCAAAGTGAGCCCCAAAGCAAAGCCTCAAATCAGGGATTATATAGTCTTCTCCTGGCTCAGAGAATGTAACCACCCTTTTGATCCACTGTCCAATCACACAGCATCAAGGTGTGGTCATTCCTGAAAACCAAGCCTCCCACCACAGGCTCCATGTGACCACATTCAGCCTATTAGGAGGCAGAGCATATTTTCAAATCAAGGAAGGTTTTCAGAGTCTCTTAAAGCCAATCAAAGTCTCTTAAGCCAATCAAAGGGCCTAGGGGCAGGGAAGATCTTTAAATCTGCATTTCCATTACAATGGTACACTTAGAAAATCCTACAGAATCTACTAAAAAAAACTATATGAAATAATAAACTTTAGCAAAGTTGTAGGATATAAAATAAACCCATATTAATCATTGGCATTTCTAAATATTACTAACAAAGCCCAACAACGGGAGTGGCTAGGTGGTGCAGTGAGTAGAGTGTCGGCCCTGGAATCAGAAGGACCTGAGTTCGGATCCGGCCTCAGACACTTAACACAGACACAAACAAAAACCTAGCCTTGTGATCTTGGGCAAGTTACTTAACCCCAATTGCCCTTCAAAAAGAAAAACAAACAAACAAACAAACAAAAAACAAAGCCCAACAACAATAGATAGAAAGAGAAATTCCATTTAAAGTTTCTGTAGACAACATAAAATATTTGGAAGTCTAACTGCCAAGACATACACAGATATGAACACAATTACAAAACACTTTGCACACAAATAAAGTCAGATCTAAATAATTGTAAAAATCACAGTTGCTCATGGGTAGGCAGAACTAATATAATAATATATGTGTGTATACACACACACACACACACACACACATATATATATAATAAAAATAACCATTCTACCTAAGCTAATTTACTTTTTCAGTGCCATACCAATCAAACTACCAAAAATTATTTGGTAGAACTAGAAAAAATAATTACAAAATTCACCTGGAAGTACAAACTGTCCAGAATACAAAGGAAATTAATAAAAAGACATGCAATGGAGGTGGCCTTGCTGTACCAGAACTAAAACTAAATTACAAAGCAGTAATCAACAATGCTACTTGGTACTGGCTAAGAAATAGAGAGGTGGATCAGTGGAATAGGTTAGGTACACAAAACATAATAGTCAGTGATTATAGTAATCTACTATTTGACAAACCCAAGACTCCAGTTTCTGTGATAAGAACTCACTATTGAACAAAAACTGCTAGGAAATTTGGAAAAGAATATGGCAGAAACTAAGAATAGGCCAACATCATACACCATATGCCAAGATAAAGTCAAAATGGGTGCATGATTTAGATATAAAGGCTGAAACTATAAGCAAACTAGGAGAGAAAGGAAAAATTTACCTGTCAGATTTATGAAGAATGTAAGAATTGATGACTAAACAAGAGAATTCAACAAGTATTGACTCTATGAGACATAAGAATCAATTCAACAAAATTGAAAGATTAAAAAATTAGAAGAAAATATAAAATACCTCATTGGAAAAAACAACTGACCTAGAAAAATACATCCAGGAGAGATAGTTTAAGAAATACCCACTATTGAAGAGGGACAGGATCAAAGTAGGAAATGGACCAGGTGGGGAGTGGGATAGGTGGGAGGGAATTATAAGCAGCCTTGTACAATATATCTACTATGGTAATGTTTTGCATAGCTAGACATGTACAACACATACTGAATTACTTATCTTCCCAGAGGAAATGGGTGACAAGGGAGGAAGGGAATGTTTCAAATATATATATAAATACTATTATTAATACTATTTTTCATGTAATTGGGAGATAAGATGTGCAGGCATTAGGACACAGAGACTCACCTTGCTCTAATGGAAAAGTCGAGGGGGTATGGGAGAAGACATGGGAGAGAGTAGATCAGACTAGGGGATATCTTGTGAGACTGCTATTATGGGATGGTGGGTAGGGGAAAATGTGGAAAAAATTGTAACTCAAAATCTGGCAGAAATAAATGATGTAAAACAGAAGTTAATAAAGCATTTGTAAAAAATATTTAAAAATTAAAATAAAATAAAACCAAGACCTGGGTTGATAAAAAAAATAAATAAAAATAGATAAAACTTTGGTGGATTTGATTTAAAAAAGAAAGTAAAACAAATTACTAATACCAAAAATGAAAAAGGTGAATTTGCCACCAATGAAGAGGAAATAAAAACAATAATTTGGAGCTATTTTGTTTAATTGTATGCAGATAAATGTGACAATCTAAGTGAAAGTAATGAATATTTACAAAACTATAAATTGCCCAGATTAATAAAAGAGGAAAGAGATACTTAAATAACACCATTTCAGAAAAAGAAATTGAACAAGCCATCCAGGAACTCTCTAAGGAAATATCCCCAGGGCCAGATTGATTTACAAGTGAATTCTACCAAACATTTAAAGAACAATTAATTCTAATACTATATTAATTATGTGAGAAAACAGGTGCGGTAGGGGTCCAACCAAATTTCTTTTATGATACAATTGTGGTGCTGACACCTAAATAAAGAAGAGTCAAAAAAACAGAAATAGAATGGTAGTTACCCTAATGAATATCGATGGAAAAATTTGAAATAAAATATTAGTAAAGAGATACAGAAACTTATCACAAGGATAATACACTAAAACCAGATGGGATTAATACCAGAAATGTAGGGCTGGTTCACTATGAGGAAAACTATCAACATAATTGACTACATCACTAACAAAACCAAAAGAAATCATATTATTATCTCAATGGATAAAGAAAGAACTTTTGGGGTGGCTAGGTGGCAAAGTGAAGAGAACACAGACCCTGGAGTCAGGAGGATATGAGTTCAAATTCAGCCTCAGACACTTAACACATGCTAGCTGTGTGACCTTGGACAAGTTGCTTAATCCCAATTGCTCTGCGGCCCCCCCCCCCCCCCACCAAAAAAAGGAAAGAAAGAGCTTTTGACAAAATATAGCACCAATTACTATTAAAAAACAGTAGAGAACATAAGAATAAATGAAACTTTCCTTAAAATAAGTAGTATCTATCTAAAACCATCAGCAAGCAGTCTATGTAATGGGTATCATAAGCTAGAAGAATTCTCAAGATCAGGGGTGAAACAAGGGTGCCCAAGATCACCACTATAATTCAGTATTGAACTAGAAATATTAGCTTTAGCAATGAGAAGAAAAAGAAATTGAAAAAAATTAGAATAGACATCAAAGAAAGAAAACCATCAATCTTTGCTAATGGTATGATGGGATACTTAGAAAATCCTAGAGAATCAACTAAAAAAACTATTTGAAATAATTAACAACTCTAGCAAATTCACAGGATATAGAATAAACCTACATAAATCATCAGCATTTCCATATGCTACCAACAAACCCAAGCAGCAAGACGTAGAAAGAGAAATTCCATTTAAAATAACAGTAGAAGGGGGCGGCTAGGTGGCGCAGTGAATTGAGCGCCGGCCCTGGAATCAGAAGGCCCTGAGTTCGGAGCCGGCCTCCGACACTTAATCCATACGAACAAAAACCTAGCCGTGTAACCTTGGGCAAGTTACTTAACCCCAATTGCCCTAAAGGGGCGGCTAGGTGGCGCAGTGAGTAAGAGCGTCGGCCTTGGAGTTTGGATGACCCGAGATCAGATCCGGCCTCAGAAAATGAGCACCCACGCATAAATAAGGACTAGCCGTGTAACCTTGAGCAAGTTACTTAACCCCAATTGCTTTAAAAAAAATAAATAAATAACAGTAGAAGGCAGATGGTGCAGGAAAGGCAGGGACTAGCTTGAGCTCTCCCCCAAACACCTACAAATAATTTTGTTTGTTTATTCATTTTTGGAGGGGGGAAGGTGAGGCAACTAGGATTAAGTGACTAGCCTAAGGTCACATAGCTAGTTAAGTATCAAGTTTCTGAGGATAGATTTGACCTCAGGTCCTCCTGACTTCAGGGCTAGTGCTCTATTTACTATACCACCTAGCTTCCCCCCAAATACTTTTGGGGGAATTTATTTATTTTTAGTTTTCAACATTTATTTCCACAAGATTTTGAGTTACAAATTTTCCCTGTCTTTCCCCTACCCCCCACCCCAATACAGCCTACTGAATACTCTTTCCCCCAATCTGCTCTCTCATATCCTCCTCCATGCCCCCTCTAAGTTTCTAGTAGGACAAGATGTATTTCTATGCCCCAGTGCCTGTATATTTTATTTCCTAGATGCATGTAAAAATAATTTTTTAACATTTGTTTTTAAAACTTTGATTTCCATTGGGGGTGGCTAGGTGGCGCAGTGAGTAGAGTGCCAGCCCTGGAGTCAGAAGGACCTGAGCTTGAATGGGGCCTCAGACACTTAACACACACAAACAAAAACCTAGCTGTGTGACCTTGGGCAAGTTACTTAACCCCAATTGCCCTCCAAAAAGCAAAAAAAAAAAAAACAAAAACCCAAACTTGATTTCCAGATTCTTTCCCTTCTTTCCTCTTCACCCACCCACACTGGGAAGGCAAGTAATTCAAAACAGGTGGTACATGCGTAGTTATGCAAAATGTTTCCTTAGTGGTTATATTATGAAAGACTAACTACATTTCCCTCCATCCCATCCCGTTCCCCACTTATTCTATTTTCTACTTTGACCCCCTCCCTTTTCAAAAGTGTTTGCTTCTAACTAACTACCCTCTCCCCCAATCCACCCTCCCTTCTATCATTCCCCCTCTTATCCTCTTTCCCCCCTACTTTCCTGTAGGGTAAGGTACTCAATTGAGTGTGTATGTTATTCCTTCCTTAAGCATAATTCAACAAGAGTAAGGTTGACCCATTCCCTTTCATCTTCCTGCTCTTCCCCTCCATTGTAACAGTTTTCTCTTGCCTATTTTATGTGAGATGATTTACCCTATTCTATCTCTGCTTTTCTCCTTCTCACAATATATTCCCCTCTCTCCTCTTAATTTTATTTCTTAGATATCATCCCTTCCTATTCAACTGATCCTGTGCCCTCTGTCTATGTATACATGTACATATATACATACTCACATATATATTTATACACATATACACCCTCTTATACATACATATATATGTATGTGTACATATATACATATATATTCCCTTTAACTATCCTCATACCGAGAGAAGTCACATGTGTTACAATTATTTTTCCACGTAGGAATATAAATAGTTCAACTTTAATAAGTTCCTTATGATTTATTTTTCCTGTTTATCTTCTCATGGTTCTCTTGCTTCTTGAATTTGAAAGTCAAATTTTCTGGTCAGCTCTTGTTTTTTGATCAAGAATGCTTGAAAGTCCTTTATTTCATTGAATGACCATATTTTCCTCTGAAGCATTATACTCAGTTTTGCTGGGTAGGTGATTCTTGATTTTAATCCTAGCTCCTTTGACCTCCAGAATATCATAGTCCAAGTCCTTCAATCCCTTAATGTAGAAGGTGCTAGACCTTGTGTTATCCTGATTGTGTTACCACAATACTCAAATTGTTTCTTCCTGACTACATGTAATATTTTCTCCTTGACCTGGGAACTATGGAATTTGGCTATGATATTCCTAGGAGTTTTCTTTTTGGGATCTTTTTAAAGAGGTGATAAGTGAATTCTTTCCACTTCTATTTTGTCCTCTGGTTCTAGAATATCAGAGCAATTTTCCTTGAGAATTTCTCGAAGGATGATTTCTAGGCTCTTTTTTTGATCATGGTTTCAAGTAGTCTAATAATTTTTAAATTATCTCTCTTGGATCTATTTTCCAAGTCAGTGGTTTTTCCAATAAGATATTTCACATTGCCTTCTATTTTTTCATTTATTTGGATCTGTTTTATAGTATCATGATTTCTCATAAAGTCATTAGCTTCCATTTGTTCCAATCTAATTTTGAAGGAATTACTCTCTTAGTGAGTTTTTGAAATTCCTTTTCCATCTGACCAATTCAGCTTTTTAAGTCATTCTCTTCATTGCCTTTTTGGGCCTCTTTTGCCATTTGAGTTAGTCTATTTTAAGGTGCTATTTTCTTCAGTCAGGCTGTTGACACTCTTTTCATGATTTTCTTGTATCATTCTCATTTCTCTTCCCAATTTTTCCTCCACTTCTCTTACTTGATTTTCAAAATCCTTCTTGAGCTCCTCCATGGCCTACGACCAGTTCATGTTTTTCTTGGAAGCTTTTGATGGGGGAGTTTTGACTTTGTTGCCTTCTTCTTGTTCCATGTTTTGATCCTTTTCATCCCCCAAAAAAGATTCTATGGTTTAATCGCACTTCCTATGTTTGCTCATGTTGCCAGCCAATACTTGACTTTTGAGCTCTTTGCCAAAGTAGAACTCTGATTCCAAAGTGAAGAGAGCTGTGTCCCAAATTGCTGGGGTTTTCACAGTTGTTGTCAAAGCTATTGTCAGCTATGAAGAGGGAGCCCTCTCTACAGCCACCACAAGCTCTGGAACACTGGTGTTCCTCATCCCAGGACCACCACCCAAGACTGAGACCCAGATCCAAGCAGGTCAAAGCAAAAGCGATTATCCTCTGAATGGTCATTTGGTCTCCCTATGATCTGCAGGCCAGGAGCTCTGGAGGTAGCCACATATCAGCAACTGCAGCCACCACCACCTCTGCT
This sequence comes from Gymnobelideus leadbeateri, assembly GCA_011680675.1. NCBI lineage: Eukaryota > Metazoa > Chordata > Mammalia > Diprotodontia > Petauridae > Gymnobelideus > Gymnobelideus leadbeateri. The sequence continues at coordinate 238,521 of WOXC01006803.1, read as the reverse complement.
GCCCCAGGGGGAAGGGGCTGGACCATGCCCTTCTCTCACCCAGTTCCAACAGAGTTCCCTACTGACCTTTTACTTTCCTTTTTGAATTTATGGGTTGAGAAGTCTAGAAAGAGTCACAGGTGCCAGTGATTTGCTCTCCTGAAATCTGCTCTGGCTGGTTTGGGGCCCAAGTCTGGGCAAGCATGGCTCACACGGGACTGTGCTCTGCTCCCAGCTCAATGTGATAGACCCTTCCTGTCAGCCTTCCAGGCTGCCTTCAGTGGGATATTTGTTTCTCTCTGTAATTTTGTGGTTTCTGTAGCTCTAAAATTTTAGAGTCATTTTTTTACAGGTATAGGAGGTAGTTGGGGCAGGAGCTCAAACAAGTTCATGCATTTACTCCACCATCTTGGCTCTGCCCCATCAAATGCTTTTTCAAAATGACAATAAACAAATTCTAGAGTAGCAGATCCTACAAAAATATGAACTGAAACAAATTTCCAGCCCAAGACCTAGCAAACCCAGAGCGGGGCTTGGGGCAACTAAATCACTGGCAGTGGTGGCAGTTTCAAAACCTCTCAGGCCAGACATGAAAGATAATTTAGAAGGTCAGGAAGAAAGGTCTGTCACATCTAGGTGAGAATGGAGCACAGTCTAGTGCAGGATGTTCCAGTACAGCCTTAGCCACAGTAAACCAAGAACAGACCTTAGGAGTCACTGAATCAGCAGCAGCAATAGCAGCAGTTGCTTCTAAAGATCTCAGCCCACAGACAGAAAGGGGGTCGAACAACTACTCTAAAGGAGATTACAGGTATCCTTTTGCTAGCACTGAGTCAGAACTCTGTTGCTTTGCCCATACTCAGATCTGGATTACAGTCCCAGACAGCAGTCCCAGGGTGAGGAGGAGCACTAGCCACAAAAGAGCTTGTAATCACACTGGAACAGGGACCATTCTCATAGTTCCAGTGTAGAAAAGAGTGCTTGTGGCTGCCCACAGATCTGAGCACAGACTAGGAGAGGAGTAAACACCTCTCCTTAGATTATATAACCTTGGAAGAAGTGAGCACTTACAGTCCTTAGAGATATCTCTAAAAACAGCTGCACAAAGCCCCTGAAACTTAAACCAGTGTGCCCTCCACCTGAGAAGCATAGCCCTATATAACAAAAAGTTAAAAATCAAGTAATAGGCTGGGGAAATGAGCAAGCAACAAGAAAAAAAAACTCTGACTATAGAAAGAAACAATGGTGACAAGGAAGATCAAAACACACTCATCAGAAAACAACAAAGTCAAAGCACCTACATCCAAAGCCTACAAGAAAAATATAAACTGGTCACAGGCCATGGAAGTGCTCAGAAAGGATTTTGAAAATCACATAAGAGAGGCAGAGGAAAAATTGGGAAGAGAAATTAGAGTAATTCAAGAAAATCATGAAAAACAAGTCAATATCTTGGTAAAGGAGACACCAAAAAATACTGAAGAAAATAACACCTTAAAAATAGATTAGGTCAAATGGTAAAAGAGGCCAAAAAGTCAAAGAAGAGAAGAATGCCTTAAAAAGCAGAATTGGCCAAAAGGAAAAGAAGGTTCAAAAGCTCACTGAAGAAAATATTTTAATTAGAATAGAGCAAATGGGAGGTAATGACTTTATGAGAAATTAAGAGCCAATCAACAAAGCCTAAAGAATGAAAAAAAGAAGACAACATGAAATATCTCATTGGAAAAACCACTGACCTGGAAAATGGATCCAGAAAAGATCATTTAAAAACTATTGGACTACGAGAAAGCCATGATCAAAAAAGAGCCTAGACATCAGCTTCCAAGAAAAACGACCCTGATATTCTAGAACCAGAGAGTAAAATATGAATTGAAAGAATCCACAGATCATTTTCTGAAAGAGATCCCCAAATGAAAATTGCCAAGAATTAATAGCCAAATTCCAGAGTTCTCAGGTCAAGGACAAAATATTGCAAGCAGCCAGAAAGAAATTATACAAGTATCATGGAACTACAGTCTGGATAACACAAGATTTAGGAGCTTCTACATTAAAGGATCAAAGGGCTTGGAATATAATATTCCAGAGAGAAGAGGAGCTAGGATTAAAGCCAAGAATTACCTACCCAGCAAAACTGAGTACAATCCATCACGGTGGAAAATGGACATTCAATGAGATAGAGGACTTTCAAGCATTCTTGATGAAAACACCAGAGTTAAATAGAGTATTCTACTTTCAAACACAAGATTCAAGAGCAACATCAAAAGGTAAGCAGGAAAGGAAAATCATAAGGCTAAACTGTTTACTTTCTTATATGGAAAGATGATATTTGTAACTCAGAATGCCTTTCTCATTATTAGGGTGGTTAGAAGGAATATACATACATATATATATATATATATATATATATATATATATATATATATATATATATATATATATATATATATATATATATATATATATATATATATATAAAGAGGGCACAGGTGTGAGTTGAACATGAAGGGATGATATCTAAAAAATAAAATTAAGGGGAGAGAATAATATGCTGGGAGAAAGAGAAAGACAGAAGTAGAATGAGGTAAATTATCTCACATAAAAAAGGCAAGAAAAATTGTTTACAGTGCAAAGGAAGAGGGGGGAGCTGACGGGGAGTGAGTGAATCTTACTCATCAGAATTAGTTCAAAGAAGGAATAACATACATATGCATTGGATATATAAACCTCTTACCCTACAGGAAAATAGGGAGAAAAGGGGATAAGAGAATTGGGGTGCTTAATAGAAGGGAGGACAGATTGGGGGAGAGGTAGTCAGAAGCAAAACACTTTTGAGGAGGGACAGGGTGAAAGGAGAGAGAAAACAGAATAAATTGGGGAGAACAGGATGAAGGGAAATATAGTTACCAATAGCAAGTGTAAAAAAAAGTTTGAAGTAGTTTTGTCTGATAAAGGCCTCATTTCTCAAACATACAGAGAACTGAGACAAATTTATAAAAAATAAGAGCCATTCCCCAACTGATAAATGATACAAAAATACAATCAGTTTTTAGATGAAGTAAACAAAGCTTTCTATAGCCATATGAAAAAAATCCGTTAACTCACTGGTGATTGGAGAAATGCAAATTAAAGCATTTCTGAAGTACTACCTCATAGCTAATAGCTATGGCTATTACGCTAATAGCTATTGGCTAATAGGACAGAAAATGTAAATGACATTTGTGGGGAGTCAAAGAGGCCTGTTTCGGGACTCAGATATTAAATCCTAATGATGGACTTTAAAACAAGAATCTCTTTGAGATGCGACTTTTTGTTAAGTTAGCTCCTGAGTTCTTTGTTATGGGTTACACTTATAAGGATTTTATTTGAGTTCTGAGATCAAGATTTTAGTTATTGAGAGCCAAAATATCTGATTCAGCACACAGGTATCTTTGGGTGGTCAGCTCTAAACTTGAGGTCTTTTGAGGATAGCAGCTTTGGCTTTGAAGTTTGCTCTGAATTTTATCTGTTTATGACTGTGGCTGCATTAGGAGATACTGGAGGCCTAGGTCAAAGGTTTTACCCTAAGACTTTAGTCACCTAGATAACAAATCCTTATCAAATTATCTAATCTGTGTTACCTCCAGGATACAACAGGCTAAGATAATTATTAGAAAACTTGAGTCCCCTTCCTTTGTCTCTTTTGCTCTATAAAAACCTTGTCCTGAGAATCAATAAATGGAGTTCATTGTTCTTCCTTGAACTACCCACATGGCCTGGTCATTTCTTATTCATGTCTCCAGATAATGCTAAGTGCTGGACACTGAGCAGCCCACAGTAGACATTATTGGAGGGGGTGTAGGAAACATGGGAGACATTAATACGCTGTTGGTGGTGTTGCAAACGGATTTAACCATTCTGTAGAGCAACTTGGAACTATGCTCAAAGGGTTATAAAACGGTGCATACCCTTTAACCTAGCAATATGACTAGTAGGCCTGTATTTCAAAAGAGATGTAATATAAAAATACCTATATGTACAAAAATACAGCCCTTTTCTGGGGCAAAGAATTGCAAATTGAGGGGGTGCTGATCAATTGGGAAATGGCTAAACAAGTTGTGGTATTTGATTATGATGGAATATAATTGTGCTATAAGAAATTATGAGCAGGATTTTCTAAGAAAAGCCTGGAAAGACCTGTATGGGCTGATGCAAAGTGAAATGTGCTGTGTACAAAGTAACATCAATATTATAAGATGATCAGCTGTGAATGACTTAGTTATTCTCAGCACATCAATAATCCAAGACTACTCTGAAGGATTTATGGTGGAAAATGCTATCCATTCCCAGAGAAAGAACTGATGATGTCTGAATAGAGATTGAGGCATACTTTTTTTACTTTCTTCATTTTTTGAGGGGTTTTTTGTCTATATTTTCTTTCACAACATGACTATTATGGATATGTGTTGCATGACTACACATATATAACCTAGATAAAATTGCTTGCTTTCTCAATTAGAGGGGGTAGAGAAGGAGGAAGGGGAGAATTTGGAACTCGAAGTTTTACAAACAAATGGTAAAAATTGGTTTTTCATGTAACTGGGGGAAAATAAAATACTAAATAAATAAATAAAATTGGAAATAAAATCTTACCAAAAATGAATACTTAAAACTGCCTTTGTGTGTAATTGGGAAAAAATACTATAATTACAAAAGAAAACATAAGCAGAAAGTTGGCCAAGTGCTTAGAGCCCTGTGCCTGGAGTCAGAAACGGCTGAGTTCAAACATGACCTCTGACACTTTCCAGGTCTGTGCCATTGGGGGAGGATCTCCAGCTTTCCTTGCCTTCCTTTCCTCTCCTCCCAAATGAGGATAGTAAGGGCACCTACCTCACTAGTTTGTAGTGATAACAGGAGGCAATATTGGCCAAGGATTTTCCAACCTTAAAGCACAAAATAAATACTAGCTAGTGCCTATATTCTGAGGGCCCTTCAATCTGCAACAGCCCCTGTTGTTCCAGCCTCTCTTCCTTCTGACCTGCTATGCTGTAAGGGCTCTCCTATCACTGATATCCCTTCTTCCAAGTGGCCTGCCAGATCTATGCCTCTAATTCTCTGCATCATCTCCCAGACTAGGCATTCTGTATTCCAAACTCTCTGACAGCCCTGGCATTCTATGCCCTAGGGTTCCAACCCTAATCTGACATTCTAGACTTTTGCTTCTTTTAATATTTTTAAAAATAATTTTTAATTACTGCACATATCTTAACAATTCAGGGATTTCAAAGGACAAAGGTTATTCCATTCAGATTATCTTAAAACTTCACTTTAAAAAAATGAATTTATTTTAAATACAAAAATTTAAGTACACCAAAAGAAAATAAAAAGAAATATGAAAACTTTAATATAAAATAATAAATGGGAAAAAAGCATTACCATGTGCACAACAGAAGGTAAAAAAACTTACATTTTAGAAAGATTCTGCATTCATTTTCAATCATAATAACATCAAAACTTGTCTTACCTGATGATGGTACTACATGAATTACATTTTTAATCCTCATTTTTCCTTTATCCATATAAGCCACTCTGTTTTCATGTTCTCTTCTGTGTTTTGTGTTGCAGTATCTAAGTCTTAATTTGCAACAGTAACAAAGGCCTGATATAAATTTTATCGAAATAAAGTTTTTATTGTCAATATTTTCAGCTGGTGTTCCCTAAATTATTCGATCTTTGAATTTACGTTGGCCCCTGGAATAGAGAAGAAATATTGTTCTTTTTTAACTGCTTCTGATCCATAGCTCTGCATGGTCTAAAAATTCCCTCATTTGGCAGGTAGGTGACACAGTGGTGCCTAGTCTGAAGTTAGGAAGCCTCATCTTCTTGAGTTCAAATCCAGCCTCAGAAATTTACTAGCTGTGTGACCCTGGGCAAGTCACTTGAAGAGTCAGAACTCAACTAAAGGACAGTTCTTCCAAGGTGGTATGCTCTAAGTGGGGGTGTTCACTCCTCTCCTGGCCTGTGCTCTGCTCTTCGAGCCACCAAAAGCACTCTTTTCTGCCCTGGAATTGTGAGGAAGGTCCCTGCTCCACCATGACCCCCCCACTTTGATGTCCTCCTCAGCCCAGACCATGACCCGGGTCCGAGTCTGGGCAAAGCAACAGGGTCTTGCCCCGGGGCTGTCAAAGAGAGCCCTTCTGGTCCCGGGGCTGAAAGCTCGGGCAGCAGCCACTGCCCTGCCAAGGGGCCACCAAGACCAGCTGGGGAGGAGTGTCATGGCCTGCTCTGAGCTGCGCCACTCTCCCCCCTCACAGGACTTTCCTGCCCAACTTCTGAGGCCAGGGACTGGAAGTTGGTTTCATTCTGTCCTCCTGTGGGTTCTGCTGCTCCAGAATTGGTTTTAAGGCATTATTTGAAGGTGTTCAGAAGGGTTGGGGAGAGCACAGGCCTTGGCTCTGCCATCTTGGCTCTTGGCTCCACCTCCATAATGGTGGTTTCTAAAAAAAAAAAAAATCATTCCTGGAGGATGAATGCTGACAATGACTGAGATTGGATGGGAGGCAGTGTTGCATTGTGGGTAGAGAGCCCACCTAAAAGCCAGGAAGCCACTTTCAGATCCTGACTCTGACATTTCAGTTCTGCTGCCTGGGATAAGGAGCTTAACCTCTCTGTGCCCCAGGCAAGGCTAACAATTTAAGTGGCCAAGAAGAGGCTGACCTATATGTGCTGTGGCTCCCTTTGGCCCCTAATACAGCATCATAGGGGCCAACTCAAAAGGACCATGAGCAAGAATTTAGCAAAGAGTTTAAAGGCAATTTAGAAAAATTTCTCATTTATTTTAGCAAGGATTTATGATTTCTGTCTCTCAGTTTGTCCCTCCTAGTTTTCATAAAAAAAAAAAACCAAAACAAAATAAAACTCTCCCTACAAACATGTATAGTTCACAAAACAAATCCCCACATTGGTCACATCTGAAATTGTACGTGTCTCTGAATTATAAGTTAATCACATCTCTGATAGCACTCAGTGTTGTCTTCTGTCTTCAGTCTTTCAGATTTGGGGTTTATCATGGCATTGATCAGAGTTCTGTCCTTCACAATTGTCTTTTCTCTATAATGTTATCATCACTGTTTGATTTAGTTGGCTATTTCTTTTACTAACTTTGCTATGCATGAATTCAGACTGGTATTTCTTAGTTCCTCAGAGACTGCCCATTTTTTTTCATTTCTTATGACACAATAACATTCCATCACATTCATTTACCTCAATTTGCTTAGCCATCTACTAGTGGAAGAACACTACCTTTGCTTCCAATTTTTGGATACCATGAAAAGAGCCTTGCTATAAATATTTTTCTTTCTTTTTTTTTTTTTGGAGGGCAATTGGGGTTAAGTGACTTGCCCAAGGTGACTGAGCCACCTAGCTGCCCAACCTTGGTATAAATATTGTTGGGTCATTCAATCTATTTCCACTTTCTTGAATGTCTTTGAAGTACAAATACAGTCGTGGAATACCACGGTCAAAGGGCATCTACAAGGTCTACCTTTAGGGTCATGATTGCAAATTGCTTTCCAGAATGGCCAGGTCACTTTATCCCATCACCCAGAGTGCGTTTGCATTCTTCTTTATCCACAGATCCTAAAGTTGCATTAATTTAGTTTTTCTAATCGTCAATGATTTTGAGCATTTTTTCAAATGCTTGTAGGAAACTTAGACTTCTTTCTTTCAAAACTGTTTGCTGATATTTTGGACTACCTGTTGGGAAATTGATCCTAGTCTTATAAATTTGAATCTATTCCTTATGTAATTTAAATATGTGGCCTTTATCAGAAAAAAAAATTCTGCAAAATTTTTCTGCTCCCCTCATTATTTTTTCCATCATTTTACCTATAAGGGATTTGTGTCTGCAAAACCAGTATCTCATTTCTAATGTGGGTGCACTACTTTGAGACCTCTCTGACTGAATTTTCCACGTTGGCCCAGAAAACTCCTTATTGGGAAAATCATCTCACCCTCCAAGGTTCCATCAGCCTTGGTATTCCACTTCATCACCACCCTCTGTCCCTCTGATTGGAGGGCAGAACCATGAAGCCGAAAACCATGATATAAGGAGGTAGCACAGCTGAAATAATCTCATTTCTCAGGTGGCTATACTACTTTGGAACTTCCCTGATTTTCCTATCATTCCCCTGTGGAGGACCTTTCCTGATGCCTTACCCTACTTTTCAGCTTCCTTTGTGTTTTATCTTGTGACCCATGAGGGCTAGGACAGTCTTTTTTTTATGTATCCCTCGAGCTTAGCACAGTGCCTGGCACATAGTAGGCAATTATTAAATGTTTACTGGCTGACAGACTAATTTTATATAAGTATAGTTTTACATTTTATCTTCTATGCTCCTATCTGTTGCTTAATTAGTCCTGAACTCTTCCCCTATCCATAGATCTGAAAGGTAATTTCTTCCTTCGTGCTCTCATTTGGTTATGTTGTGACCATGTATATATAAGCCATGTATGTACTGGAGATTATCTTAGTATATGATATAATGTGTTGGTTCAAAACTATTTTTTGACAGACTCCTGTCCATTTTCCTAGTATTTTCTTCAATGTTGAGTCTTTCCCACAGTAAATGGAGTCTTTCAGTTTATCGAACACTATGTTACTGTGATCATTTGCTCCTGTATATTATATATCTTGATCTGTTTCACTGACAAACCTTTTAATTGCTTATGCAGTAAGTCATTTAATGATTATTTCTATAAAATACAGTTTGTAATCTTCTACTGATAGGCCCCTTCCTTTTCATTATTACCACTGAAATCCTTGACCTTTTATTTTTCTATATCATATTGGTTATTATTTCTCTAGTTCTACAAGGTATAACTCTGGCACTCTGATTGATAAAGTACGGTTTAAATAAATTAATTTAAATGGTGGTATAATTTTTATTGCAATGGCTCCACCTATCCATGAGCAACTAATATCTATCTCAGTATTCAATCTATCTTTATTTCAGCACAGTGTTTTATACTTGGATTCACCTTCTTGCATCTGGGTAAATGCACTTCCAAAAATTATACAGCTTCTGTAGTTACTTTGAGTACAGTTTCTCTTTCTAGGTCTTCCTACTGGGTTTATTTGGTGAAATACAGGAATGTTGGTGATTTAGGTGAATTAATTTAGGATCATGAAACTGCTGAATTTATCAATTACTTGAATAATTTATTTAACTCTTTTTTTGACAGCACTGAAAATTGATTTTTAATGATAAATTACAGCTTGGACACAGGGCAGGTAATGGGACAAGAGCTGGATTGTCTGTGGGCTTGCATTGTGTTGATGGTCTGCTTCAGGGCTGGGGCTCCAGGCCCAATGCCAGGTCTTCCCCAGAAGCTCTCAGCCTTGGGTATTGGCAATCTGGGAGGGCAGCAGGTCCTTTCTGTTGCAGGGGAAGCAGTAGGGTGGCTCCTTTAAACATAGTGTTGCTGTTGCTGCTGCTGTTTCTTGGTGGCTGCCTTGCTGGCCAGGTCCTTAGCCTTCTCAGTAGCTGCCAGAGCAGTTTCCTTTGCCTTTTCAGTTGCTTCCTTAGCTGTTTCAACAAGTGTCTTAGAAGGAGCTTCACCTTGCAGTTTGGCCAGGATGTATTCAAAGCCTTTGATGGTCTTGGTCACATTACTTTTGAATCTAGCTAGACCAAACTCCTGTACAGCTCTGGAGACCCCAAACAAATTGGAAGAGACCCAGGCCTCCCGGCGGATTTCAGTCCAGCCACTGTTTTCAGGGTTCACACAGTAAACACATCTTTCCTCCACCACCATCAGCCGGGCATGGTTGATGTTCCAGGTGAAAGTGGTCATGGTCTGGTTCTGTGGGTCCACAATAGAGTCCTTGAGGATGTACACCGAGTGGGCAACATTGGCAGGAAAGAAGCGCTCCGCCCAGCGGGGCATCCTGTTGGTCTTCGTTAGAAGCCGCCTGGACAGCAGCTGCTGATCAGGAGTTACCTCCCGGTGCACAATGTCCTCTGTCAGCACATGCTTGCTGTAGGGGTTAGGGTAACGTTGCCAAAAGGCAGCAAACACTTGGTCCCAGGAGCTCCGGAGCACGCTATGCCCCCAGGAAATACTTCACCATCGTCCCGGCGGGGGTCGGGGTCGGGGCAGTGTCAGGGGGCGCACAGCATCAGGGGGTGGGGGAGAGATAGGTCGCCGGGCTCGCGCTTTCCCTCACCATCCCAAAGCCGCCGTCGCTGCCGCCTCCACCACCACCGCCGCCATGAGGGGGTGTCCAATTTATTTAACTCTTTTTTTTTTTTGGAGGGCAATTGGGGTTAAGTAACTTGCCCAAGGTCACACGGCTAGGTTTTTGTTTGTGTGTGTGTTAAGTGTCTGAGGCCGGATCCGAACTCAGGTCCTTCTGACTCCAGGGCCAGCACTCTACTCACTGCGCCACCTAGCCGCCCCTATTTAACTCTTTACGGATGTCTAAAGAAGTCACCATATCACCTGTCAAAAGTGAGGCTCTTGTTCCTTTGTCCACCATTCCCTCTCTTTATCTTTCTTGTCTTATTGCAATAGCTAGCAGTTTAAAATATGTGAAATAATAGTGTCAATAATGAGCATCCTTCCTTAACAGTGGTTTTATTGACAATTTCAAGGTCCCTTACTTTTCTTCATTATACAATTGATGTGCTTGGTTTTAGATAGGTATTATTTACTAGATTAATGAAAGTTCCATTTATTACTAAGCTTTCTAGAATATCTAAGTTAAATGAGGGTTGGATTTTGTCAAAAAAGACTTTGGCATCTCTTAATATAGTCACATGTTTATTTTATTTATCTAATGAACATGATTTAATATATTTACAATCTGTCTTAAGTTGAATGATCCTTACATTTTCTGTGGATGCTACTGTTAAGTCATTTCAGTCATTTCTGACCCCATTTGGGGTTTTCTTGACAAAGATACTGGAGTGGTTTATCATTTCCTTCTCCAGCTCATTTTGTATAAATGATGAAACTGAGGGAAAACAGGGCTAAGTGACTTGCTCAGGGTCACATGTGACAGGCCAAGGCAGGGAGCCCTGCCGTCCTGCAGCAGGGCTTGAGAGAATGTGGGGACTCTGCCATCACCGAACAGGGTCGAGTTATCTACCCAGAGTTAAAGTGAGTCAAAAAGAGAGACGAGGACTCAAAGGACGGTGGAAAATAGAGTCTCATTTATTGTCTTGAGTGCAAGCCTTTTATAAGAGGCTTCCTAATGGCTTTCCCCTGTGGACAATGTGCACTACAGTGTTCCTAGGCCAGGGGAGAAAACACCACACTCATCTTGAGGATCCAATACTCACAACTGCATGCGTGAACTCTTCTCTGGGGGATTGGGAACCAATCCAGGCCATCAGCAGACCCAAACATCTTAGAGGGCTTGTTCAGCTGTCAGGGTCTGAGTCCCACTTTCCTGTGGTCCTCAACAGTCACAGAGATAGTAAGTTTCTGAGATCAGATTTGAACTCGAGTCTTCCTGACTCCAGGCCCAGCAGTATAAACCCAATATGGTCATAGTATATAATCTTTCAAATATGTCACCATTGCTGCCTTGATAACATTTTGCTTAAAAGTTGTGTCTATGTTCATTCAGTATATAGTTTTCTTTCTTTTCCTTACCTTTCCCTTCTTTAGGTATGAAGACCATGATTATATCATAGAAAGAGACTGGAAGAATGGCTGCTTTTCATTTAATTATGCCTTTGGCATCTCAATTTTCCTAGAGTCCTCAAATCAAATCTCACCTCCTTCAGGTCCCTGTTCTTCCCATATAATTGAGGCTCCTCCAAGATTATGTTTTTTTCTATTTTCTATGTAACAGATATATAACTATTTATTCACCTGTTTTCTCTGTCTTTTAAGCTCCTTTAGAGTAGTGACTGGTTTTGTTCTTTGCCTCTTTGACAGAGAGAGAGAGAGAGAGAGAGAGAGAGAGAGAGAGAGAGAGAGAGAAAGAGAGAGAAGAGACAGAGACACAGAGAGAATATTTTGAAGGGGCATCAGTAAAAATTATTGAAGCAATGACTAATTACTATATTTAATCCCTAAATTTTGAATGTGAAGAAGAACGTGATGATCATAAAAGTATAATTCTGGTGCCCTGGTTCCCTCTCACACAGAACTGTGTTTGAGGTGGGAGATTCAATCAGATGCTAACTCGGAATTGACAGGTTTGGGGACCTTTGTCTGAATTTGATTTTGGAGACTCCTGGGAATTAAAAGCCAGAAGAAAGGCATTTGTCCTGCATCTTGCAGCATGCAGGATGAAGTGCCCTTGGCAGGATTGAGTCTCCTCTGATTTTTACATCCTGGCTCTCCTGTCCTTCAGGGATTCTGGTACAATGAAGTAGGAGGAGAACTGAAGTCAGCAATGATGGGATGCTTGCTATTAACTGTAGCAGCAAGCACCCTATCATACCCAGGATGGCTGCCAACACAGGTTCTTAAATCTGCTTCTCCAACGGAAAGCAACTCAAAATGGGTTAACAATCTTACTTTAATCAATCAAACATATATCATTTTACCTAGTTCAGGGGGAAAAGTCAGCACCCTGAACTTCAGAGAATACAAACAGAAGTTACAACAGACAGAGAAAACAGATCAGCACACAGGGTTTCCCACTGTCTGACCATTACATCCATACCTAGTCAGTTACCAGAGAGGGAAGCACCAACATCTGGGTTTTCAAAGCCAGGAGGGGGCTCAACAGCTGCCAGAGTCTCATCTGGCCAAATCACACAACTCTTCCCAAAGTGAGCCCCAAAGCAAAACCTCACATCAGGATATACATAGCCTTCTCCTGGGTCAGAGACCATCACAACCCTCGTGACCCACTGCCCAATCACAAAGTAACAAGGTGTGGGTGTTCCAGAAGAACAAGCCTTCCACCACAAGCTCCAGGTGACCACATTCAGCCCAGTAGGGGGCAGAGCATATTCTCAAATCAGGGAAGGTTCTCAGTCAATTAAGCCTATCAAAGGGCCAAGGGGCAGGGAAGACCTTCAGATTCCCATTCCCATAACACTCACCCTGCTATTTTTCTTGAACACGAATGAACAGAGGAGGAAGAGACAGGAAAAACAAAAGTCTGAAGTCCCTAGCTATAATCAAAGCTGTCAAAGTTCATTTGTGTTATTTTCCTTCTAGTTAGGATTATGCCCTTTCCCCCTCCCTGCACTGTCCTGTATATATGTTTGGTATCTAGGTATAAACAAAGAATATTTGGTGACCACCAAAACCTTGTCTCATATGAGTAGTGCTTATCTACATCAAGATTTGATGAAAAGTTATGATCCCTTTCAGGAGACAAGAGTCATAGCCTGACTTCACTGAAGGCTGAAGAACAAAGTGGACCAGAAAGGAGGGAAGAGCAGGTGCAGATCTAATTTGGAACACCCACATATAGGAAAGCTGTACTTAAAAAATCACTAGGTATGTCGATATTTCCAAAACAACAGAAGCAGCTAAGCTGCAAAGTGGATAGGGCATAAGATTTTGAAAGAGAAAAAGCTAAGCTAGAGCCCTGTTTCAGGCACTACCTAACTGCCTGAACATGGGGAAATCACCTGACTTCTCTGTGCCTCGTTTTAGTCATCCATAAAATGAAGGTAATAAAATCCTCTCAATGAGAGGGTTTTTGTTAGGATCAAATGAGGTAACACATGCAAATCTTATTACATACAAACATATTACAAATTTTAAAAGGCTATTCAACTATAAGCATGTATCTAAGCAACTATAAGATTTGACATACCAGAGCCAAGAGAAATAAGGTACATAAGGTACATACCAAATAAGGTACATACCAAAGATTAATTACAAGGGATTCAAAAAGTACAGATTGCTTACCTTTTATGTATGTATGTATGTAAAATGTAAAACGTATGTCTAATATTGTTGTTAGTAATTGATTCATCCATAAGAAAGATTGGAGTAGGACATGGCTTTAAAAAGTAAAACTATTTAGGAACAGCTAAAAAGAGTAATTATTTTATACAAATGAGGTATGAGCCAAAGAGCCAACACAGTGGAATTAGATGGGGGAGGAAGGCCATTAGTTCCAGGAACCTACTTTCATCAGGAATGGGTTCAAGAGGGAACAATGCATATATATCTAGGAGAGTATAAAAGTCCCCTAAATTCAGAAAGAAATAAAACACTAAGGAGATATGGAGGGGGAGAGGATAAGGGAGGGATCTCTAGAGGTGAGGGTGAGGGAATAGGTTGAGAGGAGGGGGTATAGAAGTGTGTTTAGATTAATGGGAGGTGAGGAGAGGTTAAGAAACAGAAGAAAAAGTAGTGTTTAGAAGTAGAGGAGTCAAGAAGGACAGAAAATACACACAAACATAAAAACAAAGAGCAGAAGTAGGATTTATTTGGGAAAGTATATATCTATATCTATCTATCTATCTATCTATCTATCTATCTATCTATCTATCTATCTATATATGTGTGTGTGTTTTTATATATGTATGCCTGTGTATATATGTCTATGTGTATGTATATATCTATAAATATATATATACATACACACACACATACACACACACACACAAATATATTTGTGCTTAATTGTAGTTTCCTTGGAAGTTGGGGGGAGGTGGGGAGAGGAACAGGAAAAAAAGAACAAAGCAAAAAGAGCACACCAAAGAACAAAAGAAGACTTACAAGGAGTCAAAGAAAAGATGGACGGTTCTCAGCACAATTGTAAAGCCAAGCACAAGCAGCTTTCCAGAGGACTACTGCTCTGAACAGTTTTTCAAGCTTCTGATTACATGGTATAGTGAGCTCTCTATTTATTCAATAACAAATCAGAGCAAAACATTCACAGGAAATCAAGGTACAGCATTCACAATGTTACAACTTATCACAGAAAATCAAAATACAGCATCCACCACATCTCAACAACTTATCACAAAAATGGCCACATAGTTTTCACCAAAGTGGTCACATAGTTTTAAACAAAGTACATTCATTTAGTCAATGACAAAATCCTTAAGTCAACCACAAAGTGCAAAAGTCAAAGTTCTCCACCCCTAGGGCATGGTAAATCATAATCTTCTCAGTCAGTACACAGTATCAAAGTAAAGTCTACTTTCAGCTTGACTCAAGGCTGGCTCTCAGCTTCTAAGGTTCCTCTTCCATGGTCCCAGCTCCAACTGTCACCTGGGTTCAAAGGCAGGCAGCTCCCAGATCCTTATCCAGCTCCCCATGCAGTTCCTGCTCCACATTGGAGCTCACAGTGTCCAGTCCATCTCAAATCCTTCACAGTCTCTGTTCCTGGGAAGACAAGGCTTAACAAAGCCACAAGAACATTTGTACAAAATACTGGCACCACAGACATGCTTCCTCAGTCTTCTGCTGCTCCAGCTGGCCCTCAGAAATCCTCAGCAGCTCCAGATGGCCCTCAGAAGTCTGCAGCAGCTTTGTTCTCAAAATCAAAATCACTTTCTCCCATTCTCAAAATCAAAATCACTTTATCCACGACAATTCTAGTCCAGCAGCAGCAGCCCAGTCTTCAGGTGCTCATCCCAAGAAGTTCCAACTTTTCCAGCTGCGGTTTTTTCTTATATATAGTATTGCTCCTCCCTGTTCAGCCCCTTCCTGTTATGTCAGTAATAGGGGTTCATGCCTTCTGTTTCTTTAACAGAGGCTTAATTTGAAACTAGATGCTAAGTACCTGTCAGCTTAGCAATACAAAGGGATCTTCAAATTTCATTAGTATTACAACAATGCATAGTGTTTATTATATAGGATTTTTTGAAATGTAAATTCATTTCTATATATTTGGAATTCTCTCTTGTTCTGCTGTGCACATCACATGTTTTTTTCCCTTTTCTTATTCTGTATTTAATTTTCAATATTTAAGTGTATAATATCTTTCTTTTTCTCTTCCTATTGTATATTTAAGTTTTAACAATTAAAAAAATCATTAGGGGGATGTTTTCATAAAAACCTGATAATACTTATATGAATGGATACAAAGTGAAAAAAAAGAAGGAGAATGTCATACATAATAACAGCAATATTAAAATGATGCTCAACTGTGAAAGACTCAGCAACTCTAATCAATACTATGATCCAAGGCGTTTCCAAAGGACTCTTAATGAAAAATGCTATCCACATCCAATGAGAGGACTGATGAATTCTGAGTGCACACTTACTAGTTGTGTGACCTTGGGCAAGTCACTTAACCCCAATTCCCCTGCCTTCCTCCCTCCAAAAACCAAAAAAAAAAATAAGATCTGATAGAGATTTTAAATAATCCAATCTCAGAAAAAGAAAGAGGTCTATCTCTAAAGGAACTACAAAAAAAATCCCTATACCCAATATATTCACAGAAGAATGCTATCAAAACCCTAAAGAACAGTTAATATACACACTTTACAAATTTTTCTATGATTTTTTTTATTTTTGAGATGAATATTGTCTTACTACCTAAACAAAGGAAAGACAAAACTCAGAAAAAAACTATAGGCTAATGTCTCTAATGAATATTAACTCAAAATTTTTTAAACAATTTCCTACTGTTTACAGTGACTGATCCAAGGAAACATTACTTATGATCAACTGGGATACATGCTAGGGATGCAAGGATGGTTCAATATTAGGAAAACAATCAATATAATTTAATCATATTAAACACCAAACACAAACAATACAGTCATCTCAACAGAAAGTCTTTCACAAAGTATAACAATATTTTGTGCTAAAAACCTAAGATCATAAAAAGAATCTAAAACTAAAAGCACTCATAATTTGCAAATAATATCTGTTCCAGTGAATACAGGAGTGAAGCCAGGATGCCCACTCTCCCACTATTATTTTATATAGTAACAAATATATTAGTGATAGCGATAAGATAAGAGAAAGAATAAGGAATAAAGATAGGTGTAGAGGAGATAAAACTATCTCTGTTAGCTAATTATGTGATGGTTTAATTGGAAAAGAAGAAATAATTTGTAAAGATACTAAATGAGACAATTTTTTTAAATGAGACAATTAAGAGTCAGCAAAGTTGTAGGCTACAAAATAAATCCTCAAAAATCAATAGCAATTCAATATTATAATAACAATACAAAAGAAGCAATAATAGAAAAGGAAATCCCTTTCCAAATAACTACAAGAAGTATAAAATATCTGGTTTTAACTTACCCCCCCCAAAATGACTTGTATGATGCAATTACAAAACATTACTTTTTTTTAAAAAAGGAACACTCTAAATACCTAGAGGAATATTTTATGTTCATGGTTAGGCCCTGCCAATGTCATAAAAATCACAATACTACAAAAATTAAATTATACTATATTGTAATCAAATTACTAAGAGAATGCTTGACAAAGCTTGAAAAAATAACAAAATTTTGAAAAATAAAATATCTTGAATACCAAGGGAAATCATGAAAAGAAGGAAGGACAAAGGTATAAAAGAATTTTCAGACCTCCAACTATGTTTTAAAACAGCAGGTATCAAAAATATCTTGTATCAGTTAAAAAAAAAAAGATAACTAAATGAAGGAACCAGACAAAGGAGATTCAGAAAGAATTACAGATAAATTGGAAGACACACATTACCCAGGTGAAAATTCCTTACTTGACTAAAAAATGCAGGTAACAATGGAAAGTAGTCTACTAGAAATTATTCATAAACTGACACCTTAGACCACTCTCCACAATATGTTCTAAATTGATTCATGAACTTAATGTTAAAGATTATACAATAAAAAAATTTTTAAAAGAAAAATTGATCACATACCTTTTTATAGTTATAGGTAACAGATACGTTCTTAATCAAATAAGAGATAGAAGAAATGAATGAATCTAGGATAAGGAGGGTAGTGGTTTAATGAGAAAAAAATCTTTGCATTAAACTTCTCTGATAAGGGTTCGGTAATCAAGACAGATAAATAATTATACTTATTTTTATATATATATACATATATATATATATCCCTAACCCTTATCAGGGAAATTTGATAATATATAATTAAACATATAGTTATATATGTATAACTAATAACCATTTCCAAAAAGATCATAAGATTTGACCAAAACAATTCTCAAAAGTATTTATAACCATCTTAAAATGCTTCAAATCACTAATAATAAGAAATACGTAAATTAAAATAACTGTGTCTTCACATCATACCCCATTGATTGGCAAAAAATGACAAAAATGCAAAAAAAAATGACAAAAATGGCAGTGATGTTGTAGGAATTGTCAGGAGATAGACTAATACATGGCTGGTGGAGCTGTATTACGGCATTACTATTTTGGAAAGAAATTTGAAATTATGCAAATAAAATGACAAACATCTCCTTACATTTTGAACCAGAAACTCTGTAATTAGTCTTAAATCCCAAGGAAGCCTCCATTAAGAAAAAAGTTGGGACAGCTAGGTGGTACAGTGAATAGAGCACCACCCAGTCAGGAGGACCTGAATTCAAATCCGGCTTCAGACACTTAACACAAAAACTAGCCATGTGACCTTGGGCAAGTCACTTAACCCCAACTGCCCTCCAAAAAAAAGCCAAAATAAAAAAAAAAGAAATGGCAAAATAAATTGTTGTATATGAATGTAATGGAATGCTACTGCACTGTAATGAATGATGAATTTGATGAATACAGAGAAGCACTGGAAAGATTTACATGAATGGTTGCAGAGTAAAGTAAGCAGAGCCAAAACAAACAAATAAACCAATATACACAGTAACAACTTCAATGTAATGACACACCAAAAAAATCAAAAGTAAATCTCACAAAATTGTAAAGATCAGGCAGGACAAACTGCAATGAAGAGAGATGAGAAGGTACCCCCAATCTAACCACTCCTTGGTGTAGAAGGGAGGTCCACAGGGCTTACACATTGCATTTGTTTTTGGACTTTCTCAAGGTATCAGTCAGTTCTACTGAATTTTTTTTCTTTTTTTCCAACTTGCTTTTCAGATGGCTTTATTTAAGAGTTGGGAGATGAAAGAGATGTGGAACTAACAAACAGCAAACTTTCCAACTTCCCTCCGCCCATTCCCCTCAAAAAAATCTGTTTATGAATCTCTGAAATATTGATCCCACCCTTCCCTGTTCCGAAATACCCCCAGGATACAGATAGCTTAATCGTCCAACTCCCAGACCTTAAAACAATTTGTTGGTTTCCTCATCTCTAGTCTCTCACCTCCTCTGCCCAAGGATGGGCTAAGCCCTTCAGCTTGAATGCATGATTGAGCCCAGAGGGGGTAACTGGGAGAGAGGAAAATGCATCCCCCTCTGTGAAAGAAGGTGGAGAATAGAGAGTGGTGAAATGAGGGCCCCCATAACTGGGACGACTGAATGGAGGGCCTGGAGCTAGGGGAAAAGGCATAGGTCCACCAGGGAAGGAACAGCTGCCTCAAAATCTTCTCGGGGTGAATTGCTATTGCTGCGTTTGCCTTTCTGACGCCGGTTACAGAACCAAACTCGGACAGCATCTTTCTCAAGACTCAGGTCCTCAGCAATATTGCTGATCTGCTGAAGTGTGGGCTTGGGGTACTCGAGAAACATTGTTTCCAAGTTTCCCCGAACTCCATTCTCAAAGCTTGTACACTTCCTCTTTCTGGCCTGTTGAAGGACTGTCTCAGCCTTGCAAAGCTCCTGAAGGTGGTCGTTGTCATCTGCAGCTTCTAGCCACTTCTATAGCAGAGGTTGGAGCTTACACATATTCTTGAAGCTGAGCTATAGTGCCTCAAATCGACAGATGGTGGTCTGGCTAAAAACCTTGCCAAAGAGAGCCCCCAAAGTGATGCCCACATCAGCCTGGGTATAACCCAAAGTGATCCTCTGACACGTTAGCTCCTTGGCAGACTGCTCCAGTTCCTCTGGGGAAGGTGGCTCCTCATCTCCACTCTCCACGGGCTCAATCTTGGTGACTACAGCGCTGGGCTCTGGAGAGCTGCCCTTGGAAGGGCAGCCCCAGGACCGGCATCGACGTCGAGGACCGGGATCTCCTGATCAGGCTGAGCCATCACTCCCACATTGGGCTGAGGTTCACAGTAGACACCCACTCCCCACATATCGTACAAGGGGTGGTACGGGGCCATTCCCCACCCGTCGGGTCCTGGTCTGGTTCCAGCCCCACCCGGGTGGGCCTTGAAAGCCATACCAATTCCACATAGGGTCAGAAACTCTGGCCTGCCACCGCTGGGAGGTGTTGAGAAATATTCAGGAGCCAGGTCATGCGCGCTAAATTTTTTCTTCTCTAAAAACAAACACTATTTGTCATATAGGAGGGGTAAGGATACATGGGACTTTATGTCGATGTTAAGAAAGCAGCAATAGGGGCGGCTAGGTGGTGCAGTGAGTAGAGAGTCAGAAGGCCCTGGAGTCAGAAGGACCTGAGTTCAGATGCGGCCTCAGACACTTAACACACACAAACAAAAACCTAGCCGTGTGACCTTAAGTTACTTAACCCCAATTGTCCTCCAAAAAAAAGCAAAAGAAAAAGAAAAAGAAAAAAGAAAAGAAAACAGCAATAAAAGGTTACTGAAAAAAATACAAATTCATCTCATAGGATGAAGACTGACTGTGAGTAAAATTTAATGAGAAGATGTTTTGCACAATGGGGAGAGAGATAACCTCAACTCAGTCAGACTTGAGTTCATATCCTGACTCTGGCATACTGGCTCCATGACCTGGGATGGATAGCCTAAACTCTCCATGCCCCAGGAAATTCTGAGAGTTTTAAGTGGCAGAGGAAGTGCTGATCTACATGTGCTTTTACCTCTAAAATGAAATCGCAGATCTGGACTGAAGAGGACGAAGATTTGAAAGAATCTGCCATGTATTCTTAAGGCAATGTTTAGTTTTTAATTAGTTCTCATACCAACATTTATCATCTATGCCTCCAGTTTTACCTGTCCCCTCTCCACTTAGCCAAACTAAAATAAACTCTCCTTACAAACATGCTTAGTTCGAAAAACTAATCCCATTAGCCACATCTGAAAATGTATGTCTCTTTCTGCATTTAAATTAATCCCATCTCTGATGAGAGGTGAGCGTTATCATTCACTTTCAGTCTTTCACACTTGTGGCTTATCTTGACCTCAATCATTGTTCTAACACAGTATAAATGAGAACTAATATTATTATTATCGTTGGTGCTGCTGCTATTTTACTGCTGCTGCTGCTGCTGCTGCTGCTGCTGCTGCTGATGATGATGATGATGATGATTCTACTTACCAGCCAATAGGTCTGAATGAAATAAGTCCATGCAAATACAAAAGTGAGTCTAGAAAAAAAACAGCCTCCCCTCAGGGCTCTGTTCTGACTAGAACTGGATCTGCCTCTCAGACAATGTTGAGGAAACTACTACACAATCTTTCCTCAACATGGGATTCCTCAGTGCTGGGGAAATCCCCCCATTTCCTCAGAAAAAAAAGTTAAGGAAAAGGCTGGAAAAGAAAGAAATTGCTGCCTTATAGCTATAATGGATCTTCCAAATTCAACATATCCATAACAAAGATTCACAAGAAAACATCCTTCCCCTGAAATTCTTCCCTATTCTAACTTCCCCATCACCATCTGGGATAGTACCCCCTTTCCAGATGCCCTGAGCTCCCACCCTGGAAGACCTCAGCTGGTAAGGAAGCTTATACCTCATCCTGCCCAGAAAGAAAGCACCACTTTACTTCCTAGTCACTGGATAGAAACTATTCCCTATTGTCCGTTTTTCATTTTTCCCTGAGGTCTGGGCTCTTCTCTCACTAGAATAGAAGGTTACTTGGGACAGTGACTTTTTTCTTACTTGTATTTTTGAACTTAGAACTTAGCACAGTACCTGGCACATAGTAAGCCCTCAATAAATGCCAAGAATCAACTGATCTATCCATCCATCTGTCTAACTATGTAACTATCTATCTATTTAGGTGTGCCCTGGTGAGTATTTAAAAACCAGTCCTCTGAAAAATAGATGCACAATAAGTTTATTTTGTATTATTAACATCTCTACTTTCATAAGTCAAATCCATAAAATAAATCAATCTCAGATTGCAGCATTTGGTAAATTTTAAAGAGTAATTGCTCAGATTGAAAATTTAACAATTGGTTCTTATGTATGTTATCTGTCTCTCAGTCAATCTATATATCTGTGATTATATGTGTTACTGCCATTGAGGCAAATAGTACAATATTTCTCTGACTTCTAGTGTCTAAAAGGGAGATCACAACATGGTTTATGCCAGAACATAATTTTCTACCTCTATGATATCATCTAGCTATCCATATCAAGGCCATTACTCTCCCTCAGCTCCCATATGGCAAGTAAGATGAATTTTAGCATTTGTAAAGTGAATTTTTGTAATTACTTCTTAGAGTTCAGTTTCCCGGGATCCATGACCATAACAATCTCTTGTTCCCAGGTAATAGATAAGAGTTCTTTTGGTTATGATTCCAAACATCTCCACCACACTTATGCAGTGTTATATAAAGATAAATAATATAAACATTAGTGCTTAAATTATAAACATCCACTGAGACTGCACATTGAGATATAAGGATGAGGTGATGTAAACTTGTGAGGCTATTCATAGCACTATGCCTCTTTGTCTGTTGCCCAATAAAACAGGTGGTCATTGGTCAGTGAGTGGAGAACCTTGGGGTTTAATGGACAGACTGGAATATTGTGTATGCCTTGATTGGCCCCCATCGAGGCTTGGGGAGAGTCAGTGTTTGCCTCAACCAACCCCCATTGAGGCTTGACTGGATTTTGGGGGATTTACAACTTATGCCCATCTCGATTGAACCCATTAGGCATAGGGTTAGTTGCCCTCCTTCTTGATGGCCTCTGACTGATCCCTGAATATTTTATGCATATTTTCATTATTCTCAATGGGATAAGATCTACAACCTCTCAACCATGCCCTACCCCAGCACTTACAGCTCTTATGCATGTGACCTTTTTCTCTACTATAATATAAGCTCGCTGAGGACAGAGACTTTCTTGATTGCTTATATTTTTAGATTCAGCCATAAGTGTTGTATTTGGCCCTTAGAAGTCACTTAATAAATGTCAAATTTCTACCTATCTGCCAAATGATACTAAAGGGACCCATACTTCTTCATTACATTCCCTTCACCTTGATTGTAGAACTGAGCCATGAACTTCAAAAACTCCATTTAAGAAGATAGCTGAGGACATCTACTTGCTGTAGTACTTTGGGACTTCTCTGACTTTTTCATCATACCCCTGCATTATGTATCTAACCTATATTAACTTCTGGTTCACATCATTCATTTCCGCCAGATTTTGAGTTACAATTTTTCCTCGTTTTCCCACTACACACCACCCAAAAATAGCGGTCCCACTGGCTATCCCCTCCTCCAATCTACTCTCTCCCATATCTTCTCCCATACCCCCTTCGACTTTTCCAGTAGGGAATGGTAGATCTCTATGCCCCAATGCCTGTATATCATATTTCCCAATTACATGTGAAATAGTATTAATAATAGTTTTATATATTTTTAAACATTTGAATTTACAACTTTGAATTCCAGATTCATTTCCTTCCTCACTTCTCACCCACCCTTACTGGAGAGATAAGCAATTCAGTATGTGTTGTACATGTGTATCTTTGAAAAACATTACCATAGTAGATATGTTGTAAAAGATTGACTATATTTCCTTCCCTCCTATTCCACCTCCCACTCGCTCCACTCTCTACTTTGATCCTGTCTCCTTTCAAAAGTGGGTGCCTCCAACTTCCCTTCCCTCCAGCCTGTCCTCGCTTCCATCATCCCCCCTCTCATCCCTCTCCCCACTACTCTCCTGTAGGGTGAGATATCCTATTTACTATGTATGGCATTCTCTCCCTGAGCCAGATTCAATGAGAATAAGGTTTTGCCTTTTTGCCTTCCTGGTCTTCCCCTCCATTGCAACCACTTTCCCTTGCCTCTTCTATATGAGATAGTTTACCCCATTCTGTCTCTCCCCATCTCCTCCTGCCATATTCCTCTCTCACCTCTTTATTTCACCCTTTAAGCATCATCCCTTCCTATTAAAATGGTCCTGTACCCTCTATCTATGTATAGCTGTAAACATATATACACATATTCACATATGTATTCATATACCCATATACCCTCCTTCAACTATTTTCATACTGAGAAAAGTTTCATAAGTTACAATTATTGTTTTTCCATGTAGGGATGTAAACAGTTCAACTTTGATAAGGTCCTTATGATTTCTTTTCCCTGTTTACCTACTCAAGCTTTTCTTGCTTCTTGTGTCTGAATGTCAGATTTTCTATTCAATTCTGGTTTTTTCATCAAGAATCCTTGAAAGTCCTCTATTCCATTGAATAACCATATTTTCCCCTGAAACAAGATACTCAGTTTTGCTGGGTAGGTGATTCTTGGTGTTAATCCCAGCTCCTTTGCCCACAGGAATATCATATTCCAAGCCCTTCTATCCCAAAATGTAGAAGCTGCCAGATCCTGCACTATCCTGATTGTGTTTCCGCAGTATTCAAATTGTTTCTTCCTGGCTGCTTGTAAAATTTTTCCTTGATCTTGGAATTTTGGAACCGGGTTATAATATTCCTAGGAGTTTTCTTTTTGAGATCTTTTTCAGGAGGTGATCAGTGGATTCTTTTAACCTCTATTTTGCTCTCTGGTTCTAAAACATCAGGGCAGTTTTCCTTGAGAATTTCTTGGAGGATGATTTTTAGGTTCTTTCTTTGATCATGGTTTTCAGGTAGTCCAATAATTTTTAAATTCTGTATCCTGGATCTATTTTCCAGGTCAGTGGTTTTTCCCATGAGATATTTCACATTGCCTTCTACTCTTTCATTTGTTTGGATCTGTTTAGCAACACCTTGATTTCTCATAAAGTCACTTGCTTCCATTTGCTCCAGTCTGATTCTGAAGGAATGATTCTCCTCAGAGAGCTTTTGAGATTCTTTTTCCATCTGGAAAATTCGGCTTCTTGAGGCATTCTTTTCCTCATTGCCTTTTTGAGCCTCTTTTGCCATTTGAGTTAGTCTATTTTTTAAGGTGTTATTTTCCTCAGTCAGGCTGTTGACTCTCATTTCATAATTTTATTGCATCTTTATCATTTCTCTCCCCAATTTTTCCTCCACTTCCCTTTTTTGCTTCTTAAGGTCCTCTATGGCCTGTAGCCAGCTTGCATTTTCATTTGGGGCTTTTGGTGCAGGATTTCTGACCTCACAGTCCTCTTCCTGTTCCATGCTTTGATCCTCTTTGCCCCCCAAATAGGAGTCTAATGTGGAATTTTTCTTTTTATTTTGTTTCCTTTGCCTAAGCATGTTGCCACTCAATTACTTGACTTTTGGGCTTTTTGCCATAGTAGGACTCTGCCACCAGCCAGGGGAGCTTCTGTCCCAAATTCTGGGGTTTTCTCAGCTGCTAGAGGTATTAGTTGGGTGCCCTCTCTAAAGCCTCCACACACTCTGGCAAACTGGTCACACACCCCAAGACCTCCACCCTAGACCATAATCCAGATCCAAGCAGGTTAAAGCAAAAGCAATTACCCCCAAGACTGAACAAAGTTCATTTCTGCCATTTTCTTTCTTGTTAGAATTATTCCCTTTTCCCCTCCCTGCAGTATATATGTTCAGTACCTAGGTATAATCAAAGAAAATTTGGTGGCCACCAAAGCCTTGTCTGGCATGAATAGTGCTGGTCTACATCAAGATTTGGTGAAAAGTTATGATCCCTTTAAGGAGACAGGAGTAATTTCCTGACTTTACTGAGGGCTGAAGCACAAAGCGGGACAGAGAGGTGAGAAGAGCAGGTGCAGATCCAATTTGGAACACCCACATGTAGGAAAGCTGTACTTATCACTAGCTATGTCCATATTTCCAAACACCAGAAGCAGCTAAACTGCACAGTGAGTAGGTCACAGGCTCTGAACGAGAAAAACCTAAGCTGGAGGCCTGTTTCAGGCACTACCTAGCTGTTTGAACACAGGGAAATAACCTTGTTTCTGCCTCAATTTAATCATCTATAAAATGAAGGTAACAAAATACCCTAAATGAGAGGGATTTATTTTATGTAAAGAGATTTATACATCTTAAAATTTTATATAAGTATAAACTATGAGCATTATCATTACTGGTACCACTACCACCACCATTACTATTACAATTACTATTACTACTGCTGCTGCTGCTGCTACTACTACCACCACCACTACCACTACCACTAACACTACCATCACCACCACCACTGAAGGGATTAGAACAGCAAATAGTAGTGGCAATTGAGTGATCCACACTGACTCCCTCTTGTGACCTAGTTCCACAGCTAATACTATACCTTTCCTTTCTTTTGGAGGAGGGAGGACAGGGCAATTGGGGTTAAGTGACTTGTGCAAGGTCACATGGCTAGTAAGTGCTATGTGTCTGGGGCCACATTTGAACTCAGGTCCTCCTGACTCCAGGGCCAGTGCTCTATTCACTGCAGCACATAGCCATCCCGAAAATTTCCTTTTGTATGCAATTATGGGTACAGTCCAATTTCTGTCTTCTGAGAAAACTTTCTTCAACTGTGCGAATTATTTTTAAAAAACACTTTATTACATTGTTTGAACTCAGCCTTGAGTCGCTAGCAAGCTGAAACACCTCTATCTGCTGCTTAGGGATCCTTGACCCACTACTTAGGTTATTCTGATGCAATGAATTTGTTCCCAAGCTGGTTAATCAGTTATTGTTTCTGTGTTCCTTTGATTGAATATAGACATTTGGCGGGATGATGTGGGGTGGTGGGTCACTGCTTTTTTTGATTTCAGGGAATTATGCATTTTTACTCCCCCTCCAAACTTGAAAAGTCCCTAATCTTTCCTCCAATTACAAATCAGATTACCTAATTTTGTATTCCGGTTAATTGCTTTCTTTTACTTAACCGATATTATTTGATTGACTGTTTTTAAGATATAACAATCTGGAGGCAGCTAGGTGGCACAATGAGTAAAGAGTTGGCCCTCAAATCAGAAGGACCTGAGTTCAGATCTGGCCTCAGACACTTAAAGCACACACAAATAAAAACCTAGCCATGTGGGCTTGGGCAAGTTACTTAACCCCAATTGCCCTCCAAAAACAAACAAACAAACAAAAGATATAACAATCTGTTTCTCCCTGTATTCAGGGTCCAGTGCCAAAGGTGAGGAAGGCTTGGTACTGATTCATTAAGAAACTGACATACATTAATTAACAAATCAATATGCCCAGGAGCTCTAACCTTTGTTTCTCCAATCACTTCATCTTTTACGTGCCATACTCCTACTATTTCTCCTCCTCCTCATACTAGTACTACTACTATGATTGTTGTTAATATTATCATTATTATTATTTCCACAGATCTAGACTTAATTGAAACAAACCCCTCACACACATGACAAAGTGATCCTGGACAAGACCACCTTCCCATGGGATGCTCCTTCTGCCTGGAAATGGACTTGTTTCTCATAACATGTTTAGGAGGCTACCACAAGCTCTACTCAATATTAGAATGTTATAGACTATGAACCAACCCTCAGCTTCCTTACAAATGGAAGAGAAGAGGCTTAAGAAGAAGGAAATGGCTGCTTGCTAGTTTGAAATGAACGTCTTGGGGTGGCTAGGTGGCTCAGTGAATAGAGCACCGGCCCTGGAGTCAGGAGGACCTGAGTTCAAATTCGGCCTCAGCCACTTAACACTTACTAGCCATGTGACCTTGCGCAAGTCACTTAACCCCGATTGCCCTGCCTTCCCCCTCCAAAGAAAAGCAAAAAAAAAAAAAGAAAGAAAAAGAAAAAAAAATTAATGTCTCAAATTCATCACATTCACAAAACAACTCATTACCTTTCCCCTAAAGCTCATCCCTCTCCTCAACCTCCCTATCAATGTCTGGAACAGCACCACCCTTCTATCCACTCTGAGTGGCAGCTTCAAAGACATCTTCTGATAAGTGACATTAGACCTTATCTTGCCTGGAACCAAGCCTCCACTTCACCATCTAGACACTAACTCTAAGGTCTTTCCTCCCCTTAGTTTTTCAAGTTCTCCTGAGTTGCTTTGTCTTCCTCACTAGAATGGAAACACACTCAGGGGAGGGATTTTTCTTTCTTGTGTTTTTAAACTCAGAATTTTGTTTACAGTACCTAATCACCCAATACATTTTAACTATATTCTTATTTATCTACTTGAATTTATAATTAAGTTATGAAATCATGAAATGGGTTCAGAAAGCCTAGTTCTTTGGGTACTCACTGGGAGAGATCAAGATTGGCCGAGGGAAACAGGGTGGTAATTACACTTTAATAAGGCACAGAGACAAGCAATAAAAGTGGTACAGGGGCAGATGGTGGCATGAGGACAGGGAATGGGATGGTGAAGGAAAGCAGGCAGCCTAGGGAAGAGAATGGGAAGGAAGAGAGGCAGAGAATATTAGCCATGAAACTGGAGTTGGGAGCATTTGGCATAATGGACTTAATGGAGATGGAAGAGTGCTGGAGGGTGAGTGTAGGGAAGGAGTTTGAGTTTCATCTTTAAAAGATTCTTAGGCAAACAGACCAACTGCTCTCTGGGCCACCTTGGGGTTTGGTCATAAACATTTGCAAATTATCTCAAAGTTCTCAGTAAAACTTCAAAGTCATCATTCCAAAGTTATCAACAGGCTTTTGATTTCCTGCTGGTCTGAAACTACTGCAGTCTGTATTTTGTCAGAAATTTACACATCACAATAACAAAAGCCTTGACAAGCAACACCTAGAAGGTTTCTCCTGACTTGACACACATTCCCAGGATATAAATTTTAGTTGATACATGACATAATTTGTAAATTACATTCTTTTGATCTCTGTCATGATTTTTATGTGACTTTCAGATGCCCTTTGCGATCTTATTTCCTGATAAAGCTTACTATACTGACAAGAAAAGGAATGGTGGTCAGGCAACCAGGACAAGATATAGTTTTAATACATATCTACCTATGTATCTGTCACTGGCAAGTTCGTTGCCATTGAGGAAAGTTGCAGATCTTCATTGATATCTAGATTCTGTAAGGAATACTGTCATATTCTGGATGGGCAGGCCAAAAAGATTTCTTTCTCTTTATAATCTATGTAGCATCTATCCATCCTATGGTCCTCACTGTCCCTCAGCTCTCATATCCAATCAGCTCTCATATTTCATACTTACTAACTGCAAAACAACTTGGATAAGGATCTTCCTATCTAAGTGGCAACGAAGTTGTCAACAAGTATTTTATTAAGCGCCTACTAAATGAGAAGCCCTAGGCAAAGTGCTGGAGATACAAACACAATAATCTAAAAGCTCCTGCCTTTCAGTTAATTTAATCTTCTTGGAGGAGACAACATGTGCTTCTATAATTATGTACAAAATATAACCAAATGCAAGTTAATTATTTTGGGAAAGGACAAATTTCTCTAACATACAGGGGTCAGCACTCAGGCCTCAAGTAGGAAGAAGAATAATGTTGCCTGCCCTTTGAAAGAAAACTGGCTGAGTTGGAAATAGATTCCATTCCAAGAGCAAGCAGCATTCTTTGTAAAGACCTAAGTGGTCTTCCTGCTTCAAGTCGTTCTCCTCTCCATTCCATCCTCCACTCAACTACTGAAGTGACATTCTTGCATTGTGGTTTTGATTATGTCCATGTCACAATAAAAAATTTACATTGGCTTTCAAGTACACCTAGTGTCCAATCCAAATCACTCTGTTGTATACTACCATCTGTAAACACTTAAAATCTTATTTTTTTGCTTTCTGTTTTTGCTTTTTTGGGTTTTTTTGCTTTTTGGAGTGGGGGGAGGTAGGGCAATTGAGGTTAAGTGACTTGCCCAAGGTCACACAGCTAGTAAGTGCTAAATGTCTGAGGCGGTATTTGAACTCAGGTCCTCCTGACTCCAGGGCCAGTACTCTATTCACTGCACCACCTAGCCGCCCCAAAATCTAACTATTTAACGTAATAATTTATTATTCCACTTTGTATACTCTAAGATCCCGGAATGTTTGCCTTATTGCTCTTCTTCGCACACGACATTTCATTTTCCTTCTATAAGTCTTTATGATGGTTGTCAGTCCTTGCCTTGACTTCAATCTATCCTCACCTCTGCCTCTTCCCGTCCCGGAGTTTCCTTTGAAGTTCAGCTAAGCTGCCACTTCATTCAACTTAAGGATTTTCCTAGTACAATCTCATTTAGGAAAATTTAGAAATCTTCCCCCTTTTCCCCCAACAACGTGCATTTTCATTATATTTTATAAATAATTATGTATATACATGTTGTCTCCACCAACAGGATAGAAGCTCCTGGATGGCAGAGGCTATTTAATTATTGTCTTTATATCCCCAGAACCTAGCATCTGGCCTCAAAAAAGTACATGCTTAATAAATACTTTCTGACCACTTCTGCACCAATCAGAAAAATAAGACAGCCTAACACTTACATCTGCTGTCCAGAAAGAATATTGCGACATCTGGAAAAGTTTATATGAGAAAATAGTTTTGTGTTGGCTAGTTGGCACAGTGAATAGAGAACCAGCCATGGAGTCAGGAAGACCTGAGTTCAAATCCGGCCTCAGATGGCTGACACACTTACTAGCTATGAGACCTTAGGCAAGTCACTTAACCCCAACTGCCTTTCCTCTCCCTCCAAAAAGCAAAAAAAAAAAAAATAGTCTTGTGTCCATCTTGTTTCCAAATCCTAGTATTACACTGACAAAAGAAGAAGAAAAGAAGAAAACTCAAGGACCTTGAAATTAAGCAGATAAATCAACAGGGAAAATAATCATTGCAGAAGGAAATATGGCTTCCAGATCTATTAAATTAGTTAAGGCACCTAAGAAAAAACAACTCTACAACAAATAGTAATGACCCAAAATATAATGAGACAGAAAGCCCTGTGGAATTTGAGAACACAGAATTACAACATTCTGTTCCAGATTTAAAAGAAAATTAAAATCATGGTAGCAGAATTTATGTCCCACAGAGATACTGCAAAAAAATATAAAAAGTCAGAAATACTCAATGCATCCTTTAAACACTATAATGTGAAAAGAATGGAAACTGGTTCAGGGATCATGAACAAGAGATACAGATTCAAATGGAGATTTAACAATGAAATCTTAAATAATGAGTGGGCTAAATAATAAATCATAAAAATTATACCTATATAAAAGAAAATTACATGAAGGAATATACCAAAATTTCTGGGTTGTAGCTAGAGAAGTCCTCAGGGGAAAATCATATCCTCATAATCATATGTTAGGGGTGGCTAGGTAGCGCAGCGAATAGAGTATCGGTCCTGGAGTCAGGAGAATGTGAGTTCAAATCCAACCTCAGATACTTGACACACTTACCAGCCATGTGATCTTGGGCAAGTCACTTAACCCCAATTGCCCTACAAAAGGCAAATAAAATCATAATTAAATGTTAACAAAATAAAAAAGAGTAAATTAAACAACTGAATATGCATTTAAAACATCGGAGAATCAACAAACAAACCTAAAATAAGTACAAAAGAAGAGATTTTAAAATGAGAGGGGAAATACATAATTGGAAACAAAATATCATAGAAATGACCAATAAAACTAAAAGCTAGTTTTCTGAAAAGACTAATAAATTTGATAGAGCCTTGGTTAATATGATGAAAAGTAAGCAAGTAGAAAATCAAATCAATAAAATATCAAATGAACAAGGTTAAATGATGCTAAAATCAGAATAAATAAAAAGAATAATGAGAACATTTTATGTATAAATGTTAACAAAACTGAGAACAGAAAGCAAATAAGAGAAATACCTTCAAAAATTAAAAAAAAAAGTTTATTCCATCAGAATACCTGAGAAAGCTTTTAAATAATTTAATTTCAGAAAAGGAAATAGGTCTACACATAAAGAAATGACAAAATAATGCCTATACCTGATAGATTCATAGGAGAATCTAATCAAACTCCTAAAGAATAGTTACTACACACACTTTACAAATTTTTCTTAAAAAAACTGAAAAAGAAAGAACCCTATTAGAATCAATTTGTGAGACTATAGTCTCAATACCTAAACCAGGGAAAGATAAACTCAGAAAGGAAACTATAGGCTAATATCATTCATTTAAAATTTTAAACAAAATCTTGTCAGATTGCTGTGATTTATCCAAGAAATTATCCATTATGATCAACTGGGATTTCTACCAGGGATGCAAGGATGGTTCAATATTAGGAAAACAATCAATTAATATAATTAATCATATTAAACCCAAAACATCCCAAATGATACAGTCATCTTAACGGAGGAAGTCTTTCACAAAGTATAACAATCTTTTATGCTAAAAAACCTAATATGATAAAAAAAAAATCTAAAACTAAAAGCAGTCATCATATGTAACTAAAATATTTTCCAAAAAATACTGGAACGAATCAAGCAAGGATGCCCAATCTACCCACTATTATTTGACATAGTACTGGGAATGTTAGTGATAGCAATAAGAACAGAGAAAGGGGGTGCAGCTAGGTGGTGCAGTGAGTAAGAGTGCTGGCCCCAGAGTTGGGATGACCCAGGATCAGAACCGGCCTCAGAAAATGAGCACCCACACATAAATAATGATTGGCCATGCAACCTTGAGCAAGTTACTTAACCCCAATTGCTTTAAAAAAGAGAGAGAGAAAGTAAGTGAAGAAATAAAGATAGCTAAAGAAAAATCTATCCCCATTTGTTACCGATGTGACAGTTTAGTTAGAAAACACCACATTATCTGTAAAGATACTCATTGAAACAATAGTCAGTAAAGCTGTAGGCTACAAAAATCAATCCTCAAACTCGAGAGTACTTTAATGTTGCAATAATAACAAAACAAAAGAAGCAATAACTGAAAGGGGAATCCCATTGCAAAATAACTGCAAAGTGAAAAAAATATCTGGAGTTCAACATCCCAAAACACAAAAAAATGACTTGAACAGTTGCGATTAGTAAACAACACTCCTTCAAAAATCAAGGAACAATCTAAATACCTACGGGAATACTTGGTGCTCATGGCTAATGTCATAAAAATTTGAGAAAATTCATTCATATAATGTGAGAACAATAAAATTACCAAAAGAACACTTTACAGAGATTTTTATATAAAAATACAATTGGGAAAATTGTAAACTGGAAAATTTGGAAAAATAAAACATCTAGAATATTGAGGGAAATCATCAAAAGAGGTAAAGATAAAAGGGTAATAGCATTTGCAGACCTCAAACTATGTTTTAAAGCAGCAATCAACAAAATCATCTTGTGTTGGTTAATAAATGGAGAGAGCCAGAGACAGAAAGACAGAGAGAGAGAGAGAGAGAGAGAGAGAGAGAGAGAGAGAGAGAGAGAGAGAGAGAGATCAATGAAAGAGAAAAGGGAGATTCAGAAAGAATAGGACTATAGGGTGGCACAGTGAGTAAGAGCGCCACCAGGAGTCAGGATAAACTGGGATAGTTCCTAGCTTCATAAAATGAGCACTTACACATTAATAATGACTGGCCATGTAACCTTGAGCAAGTTATTTAATCCCAGTTGCTTAAAAATAGGACTATAAAGTGGAAAATGTACATTTCCTAGGTAAAAATTCCCTACTCGATTAAGAACCTCAGGGAACACTGGAAAGTAGTATGGAAGGAATTAGACTTAAACTAACACCTTTTGCCCCACTCCACAACATCTTCTAAATTAAAACATGACCTTAATATAAAGATCACACTATTAAAAAATTTAGAGAATAAATCATACACTTCTCATAGATGTGGGTAAGAGATGCATTTTTAACCAAATAAGAAAAAGAGTCAATTATAAATGATAAAGTAAATAACTTTTATTATCTGGAACTAAAAAGCTTCTTCACAGAAAATATTAATGAATTTAGGATAAGAAGGGAAGTGGTGGGGGCGGAGCCAAGATGGCGGAGTAGAAACAGCTCGTCCAAGCCTCTCTGCCCCCAGATTCTCCACAAACTATGTAAAAAAGGACTCTGAAAAACTTCTGGAGCCCCAGCACCCACAGAACGACACAGAGAAGCTAACCTCCCCCTGAGGACAGCCCATCACCCTGCAGGAAGGACCAGCGCAGCGGTCTGGGAGCCGGCAGCGTGCAGAGCACAGAGCGCAGGAGCTGAGCCGAGCCGAGCCCAGGTCCACGTGAGCCGAGGTTTTAGCCCCAGGGCGGCAGGGCCAGCAGCCGGCTGGAGGAACCCCAGAACACCAGGAACTGTGGCGACCCCAGAATTATCAACATAGACTTGCCTAGGACAAAGTAAGAGGTTAGTGTCCTATGGACTTTGGGACCTGTATTTGGGGAATGCGTCAGCTCCCTCCCCTGGGGGCTAGAAGCAGCTGAGGAGACACGCCATTGCGTAGTTTTCTTAGGCATTTCCGGCTCCCAGCCTACAAATCGTGGGGAGATCCAGCGATCTGTCTTGGGGGGTAATCGCTCTTGCTTTAACCTCCCTGGATCTGGATTGTGATCTAGGGTGGAAGTCGTGGGTGGGCTTACAGCTTGCCAGAAATGGAAGTTGCCCCCCACACGTTCAGGACGAAAATTCCTCTATCTGGCCTTAAAGCCATAGTGTGGCAACAAGCCCAAAAGTCAAGCAATTAAGTGGCAACATGCCAAGGCAAAGGAAACAGAAAAATGCAACCCTAGACTCCTATTTTGGGGGAATAGAGCGGGAAAAGGACTGTGAGGTCAGAAGTCCTGCTCCAAAAGCCCCAGGGGAAAACATGAGCGGGTTGCAGGCCAAAGAGGACCTTAAGAAGGACTTTAAAAATCAAATAAGAGAAGTGGAGGAAAAATTGGAAAGAGAAATGAGAAGGATGCAGGAAAGTATGAAATGAGGGTCAACAGCCTGACTGAGGAAAACAACACCTTAAAAAATAGACTAGCTCAAATGGCAAAGGAGGCCCAAAAGGGCAATGAGGAGAAGAATGCCTTAAAAAGTCGAATTTGCCAGATGGAAAAAGAATCTCAAAAGTTCACTGAGGAGATTCATTCCTTCAGAGTTAGACTGGAGCAAAATGGAAGCTAGTGACTTTATGAGAAATCAAGATGCTGTTAAGCAGATCCAAACAAACGAAAGATTAGAAGGCAATGTGAAATATCTCATGGGAAAAACCACTGACCTGGAGAATCGATCCAGGAGAGACAATTTAAAAATTATTGGACTACCTGAAAGCCATGACCAAGGAAAGAACCTAGAAATCACCCTTCAAGAAATTCTCAAGGAAAACTGCCCTGATGTTTTAGATCCAGAGGGCAAAATAGAGGTTGAAAGAATCCACAGATCACCTCCTGAAAAAGATCCCAAAAAGAAAACTCCAGAAATATTATAGCCAGGTTCCAGAATCCCCAGATCAAGGAGAAAATACTACAAGTGGCCAGGAAGAAACAATTTCAATATTGTGGAAACACAATCAGAATAGCCCAGGACCTGGCAGCTTCTACACTGAGGGATCAAGGGCATGGAATATGATATTCCAGAGGGCAAAAGAACTGGGAATGAACCCAAGGGTCACCTACCCAGCAAAACTGAGTATTTTGTTTCAGGGGAAACTATGGTCATTCAGTGGAATAGAGGACTTTCAAGCATTCTTGAGGAAAACACCAGAATTGAATAGAAAATTTGACATCCAGACACAAGAAGCAAGAGATGCCTGAGAAGGTAATCAGGGAAAAGAAATCAAAAGGAACTTATCAAAGTTGAAATATTTACATTCCTATATGGAAAAGCAATAACTGTGACTGATGATATCTTTCTCACTATGAAAATAATGGAAGAAGGGGGTGTGGTCATATGAATACATATGTGAATGTATGTGTATATGGTTACAGTTATATATGGATAGAGGGCATAGGTTGATTTTGTTGGGAACGGAGAGTACTCAAGGGATGAAATTATGAGGTGAGAGAAGAAAGTGGCAAGAGGAGATGGGGAGAGACATGGTAGGGTAAACTATCTCATGTAGGGAAGTGGGTGCAAAGGAGGGGGAGAATAAGGAAGGCTAAAAAGGCAAAACCACATTCACATTGAATTTGGTTCAGGGAGAAAATGACATACATACTAAATGGGATATCTCAACCTGCAGCAGGATAGGGGGAAGGGGGGATGAGAGGAGGAATGATGGATGGGAGGGCATCCTTGGGGTGAGGGGAGGTTGGAAGTACCCACTATAGAAGAGGGACAGGATCATGTAGGGAATGGACCAGGTGGGGGTGGGATGAGTGGGAGGGAATTATAAGCAGCCCTGTACAATATATCTACTATGATAATGTTTTGCATAGCTAGACATGTACAACATATACTGAATTACTTATATCCCAAGAAGGAATGGGTGACAAGGGAGGAAGGAAATGGATCTGAAATTCAAGGTCGTAACATTAAATGTTTCAAATATATATTTAAATACTATTATTAATACTCTTTTGCCTATAATTGGGAGATAAGATGTGCAGGCATTGGGACACAAAGATTCATCTTCCTCTAATGGAAAAGTCGATGGGGGTATGGGAGAAGGTATGGGAGAGAGCAGATTGGAGGAACCGATATCTTGTGGGACTGCTATTCTGGGAGGTTGTGTAGGGGAATAATGGGGGGAAAATGATTGTAACTCAAAACCTGGCGGAAATGAATGATGTAAAACAGAAGTTAATAAAGTATTTGTTTAAAAAAAAAAAGAAGGGAAGTGGTTTAAAGGGAAAAACATCATTGTGTCAAATTTCTTTGATAATGGTTAGGTATCCAAGATGTATGAACAATTACATATATTATTATATATGTGTATATATATATAATATGGTTATATTATGTATATATAAGTATATATGGATATATTTTATATATTATTTTTATTATATATGTAATTGTTTACACATCTTGGATACTTAACCCTTATCAGCGAAATTTGATAATATACAATTATGTACATAGTTATATGGTCAGTCGGTTGTTGTCCTTCCTTCTCAAAGTGGACCAAAATGACATCACTATGTTGGAGTTAAAGTACAATTTGTCTGACTCTGGATGATCAAAGGAATACAAGCTCAGAAGGCTTTATCAACAGATTGGGCACAAATAGTCCATATGAATATTGGGAGTGGAAATGGCTCTAAATTTGTGCATCTCCCATTTCTTTTGAACTATTGCAATTCTGTTTCACTCATAGAGAACCATGTGCATCTTCTTTGATGTGGGCACACCATGCTGAGAGATCCTTTGCCAGCGTCTCCCATTCCACACAATTGATTACAAAGTTCTTCAGAGAGACCTTGAGAGTGTCCTTGTATTGCTTCTTATGACCACCATGTGTGTACCTGCCTTGCACGAGTTCCCCATGAAATAGTTTTCTAGGAAAACATATGTTTGGCATTTGAACAATGTAGCCAACTCATTAGAGTTGTACCCTCTGCAGCAGAGTTTGAACGCTTCTTAGGTTAGCTCAGGAAAGAACCTCAGTGTCTGGCAACATGTCTTGCCAGGTGAGCTTCTGATGCTTCTTAAAACAATTCACATGGAAGTGATTCAGTTTCCTGGCATGGCGCTGGTAGACTGTCCAGGTTTGACAGCATAATGAGATAAACATAATATGTCTGTAGATCTTCAGTTTGGTAGGCAGCCTAATACCCCTTCTCTCCCACACTTTCCCTCAGAGCCTCTCAAACACTGAGCTAGTTCTGGCAATGCATGCATCAATCTCATCATGATGATGACTTTCATTTTCATCTATTACTTTTATTTTCCGCTTCTTTCTCAAAATCTTAATATAGATCCCAGTTAGAGACAATCTTTCTTCTCTGAGAAGTCACATCTCTTCTCTTCTTTATAAATGTTCATTTTCTTCACAGCCTTGGAAAGAATACTGCCAAGGTAAGTGAACTTATCCACAGCAGTCAGAATTTCTCCATTTGCTCTGACGGTTCCATATATAGATGGTGTGGTGCTAGCTGGTGGAGAACTTGTTTCCTTGGTGTTAATTGTTGAGCCAAAATTAGTACAAGCAGCATAAAATCAATCCATACATTACTGCAATTAAGTTTTAGAGGCTGCACTGTGTACACAATCATCTGCATATAAAAACCATGAGCCAACTCTCCCTCCACTTTGACCTTGGTTTGTACCCTTTTCAAGTTGAATAATTTACCATCAGTGTGGTAGATAACTCTGATATACTTTGTTCAATTTTATTGAAGTCATCTGACAACATTGCTAAGAATATCATTCTAAAAAGCATAGCCACAAGCAAACAGCCTTACTTCACAACATCGGTGGCTAGGAAAGTCTAAGAACATCATCCATTATCCAAAATCCGGGCAAGCATGCTGTCATGAAATTGATATACAATACTGATGAACCTCGCCCAGCAACTGAATTTTGACGTAGTTTTCCATAAGCCCTTATGACTGACAGTAGCAAAGGCCTTGGTCAGATCAAGGAATTTTGTGTACAGACTCTGTTCTGCTCCAGGCATTTCTTCTGGAGTTGTTGGGCAGCAAACACCACATCAACTTTTCCTCAGCCCTTTCTGAAGCCACACTGGATTCCATGTAGATAACTATCTTCTAGGTGAAGGAGCAGCCTGTTAAGGAGGACTCTGACAAGAATCTTGCCAGCAGTGACTAAAAGAGAATACCCCTGTGATTGTCACAGGACCATCTATTTCCTTTACTTTTCAAGAGATGGATGGATAATGGAAGCATCCTTGAACTCCTGGGGGATAACTTTCTCTTTCCATATAACCCCCCCACAAAATTTCAGTCAGCTTTTTATGAGAAATGGACCCCTTGCATTGTAAACCTCAGCTGGGATGATTGCCAAAGAAAAGTCTAATATTCAAAATCTCTTCTTCATTTGGAAATGTGACTAGAGAGAGATTCACTTTGACCTGAAGTATGTGATCAATGACTTCAGCATTGATTGATGATAGTCTTTGAGAGCATTATGGAAGTGCTCAGTCCATCTCTAACAGATCATGTACTTTTCATTAATTACTGTGACTCCATCAACATTGAGTAGTTGAGATTCACCATGGGTCTTTGACCTATAAATAGCCTTCAGGGCATCATAAAAGTGCTTTGGATTGTCACCATTAGCATGAAACTGAATTTCACCTTTCATCTCACTGAGCCAAGAATCCTACATCTCTCCAAGCTTCACTTGCAATTTACTTTTTTTAATATTGATTTGTTTATTTACTTTTAGTTTACAACATTCAGTTCCACAGTCCCTTGAGTTTCAAATTTTCTCCCCCTCTCTCTACTCCATCCCTCCCATCACAGCGGCATGCACTTGCATATAGGATCTACAAATATCTTCACATTAATCATTATTCAGGCTGTAAAGAGGGACTATAACAGATGGAATGATCAGTGGGAAAGAGTAAACAAAACAAAACAAGAAAAAGAAACACAGCAAGTAGTTTGTTTCAGTCTGCATTCAGACTCCACGTATTTTTATCTGGATGTGGATATCTTTTTCAATCGTGAGTCTTTTGGAGTTGTCTTATAACCTTACATTACTGAGAGGAGCCCAGTCTATTGAAATTAGTGGTCACGCATACATTGTGTCTGTGATTGTGTACAGATTCCCCTCGGTTCTACTCTTCTCTCTCAGCATCAGTTTATGTAAGTCTCTACAGGTTATTGTGAAATCCATCTGCTCCTCATTTCTTATAGCACAATAATATTCCATTGCATTCATATACCACAACTTGTTCAGCCATTACCCAATGGATGGGCATCCCCTTCATTTCCAATTCTTTGCCACCACAAAAAGAGCCACTATAAATATTTTTGTACATATGGGTCCACCTCCCCCTTCTCTGATCCCTTTGGGATATAACCCTAGAAGTGGTATTGCTTGGTCAAAGAATGTGCACTTATTTATAACCTTTTGGGCATAGTTCCAGATTGCTCTCCAGAATGGTTGGATCAGTTCACAACTCCACCAGCAATGCATTAGTGTCCCAATTTGCCCACATCCCCTCCAGCATTTGTCATTTTCTTGTTTTGTCATCTTAGCCAATCTGACTGGAGAGATGTGGTATCTCAGAGTTGTTTTGATTTGCATTTCTCTAATCAATAGTGATTTAGAGCATTTCTTCATATGCTTATAGATATCTTTCATTTCTTTCTCTGAAAACTACCTGTTGATATCCTTTGACCATTTATCAATTGGGGAATGACTTGTATTCTTATAGATTTGACTCAACTCTCTGCATATTTTAGAAATGAGGCCTTTATCAGAGACTCTGGTTTTAAAACTTATTTCCAGCTTTCCACTTCCCTCTTAATCTTGGTAACATTGGCTTTATTTGTACAGAAGCTTTCCAATTTAATGTAATCAAAATTATCTATTTTGCATTTTATAATGCTCTCTAATTCTTGTTTCATCATGAAGTCTTCCCCTCTCCAAAGATCTGACAGGTAAACTATCCCTTGCCCTCCCAGACTGCTTACACTATCAGCCCTTATACCTAGATCATGCACCCATTTCGACTTCATTTTGGTGTATTGTGTTAGATCTTTACATGTTCTAATTTTGCCTTAAGGCCAAATGAAATTAACCTTCGGTTGCATCCTGATACACAACACTTAGAATGGTTAAATGTTTGCTAGTCTGCCTCTTTAATCTGAGGGGGGAAATCCCGTTTTTACTTTTTATTATTTTGATTAATATTATTTTTAACAGCCTTTCCCACATTCAAACAAGGTTAGAATTGGATTGGAGGGTAGGAGGCCCTTAAACCTTAAAACTTCTGCTCACATTTTTCATGCAAATCTATTTTTTCTAATTTTTATCCTGGTATTTTTTGTATACTTTTTGACTTGCTATAAATACTGTATAAAGACAGCTGCATTGGGGGGTGGAGCCAAGATGGCGGAGTAGAAACAGCTCATCCAAGCCACTCTGCCCCCAGATTTCCCCCAAACTATGTAAAAGGGGACTCTGAACAACTTCTGGAGCCCCAGCACCCACAGAACGACACAGAGAAGCTAACCTCCCACTGAGGACAGCCCAGCAGCCCTGCAGGAAGGACCAGTGCAGCACTCTGGGAGCCTGCAGCGCAGCGCGCAGAGCACGGGGAGTGGAGCCCAGCAGAGCCCAGGTCCCCCTGAGCCGAGGTTTTAGCCCCAGGGCAGCAGGGCCAGCAGCCGGCTGGAGAGACCCCAGAACACCAGCAGCTGTGTCGACTCCAGAATTATCAACATAGACATGCCTAGGACAAAGTAAGAGGTTAGTGTCCTATGGACTTTGGGACCAGTATTTGGTGAATGTGTCGGCTCCCTCCCCTGGGGGCTAGAAGCCGCTGAGGACACATGCCATTTTGTAGTTTTCAGAGGCAGCTCCAGCTCCTGGCCTGCATGCTAACTGTAGGGAGATCCAGCGATCAGTCTTGGGGGGGGGGGGGAGGTAATCGCTCTTGCTATAACCTCCCTGGATCTGGATTGTGATCTGGGGTGGAAGTGGTGGGTGGGTTTACAGCTTGCCAGAAACGGAAGTTGCCCACACGTTCGGGACGAAAATTCCTCTATCTGGCCTTAAAGCCATAGTGTGGCAACAAGCCCAAAAGTCAAGTAATTAAGTGGCAACATGCCAAGGCAAAGGAAACAGAAAAATGCAACCCTAGACTCCTATTTTGGGGGCATAGAGGGGGAAAAGGACTGTGAGGTCAGAAGTCCTGCTCCAAAAGCCCCAGGGGAAAACATGAGCGGGTTGCAGGCCATAGAGGACCTTAAGAAGGACTTTAAAAATCAAATAAGAGAAGTGGAGGAAAAATTGGAAAGAGAAATGAGAAGGATGCAGGAAAAGTATGAAATGAGGGTCAACAGCCTGACTGAGGAAAACAATACCTTAAAAAATAGACTAACTCAAATGGCAAAGGAGGCCCAAAAGGGCAATGAGGAGAAGAATGCCTTAAAAAGTCGAATTTGCCAGATGGAAAAAGAATCTCAAAAGTTCACTGAGGAGATTCATTCCTTCAGAGTTAGACTGGAGCAAATGGAAGCTAATGAATTTATGAGAAATCAAGATGCTATTAAGCAGATCCAAACAAATGAAAGATTAGAAGGCAATGTGAAATATCTCCTGGGAAAAACCACTGACCTGCAAAATAGATCCAGGAGAGACAACTAAAAATTATCCGACTACCCAAAAGCCATGATCAAAGAACCTAGAAATCACCCTTCAAGAAATTCTCAAGGAAAATTGCCCTGATGTTTTAGATCCAGAGGGCAAAATAGAGGTTGAAAGAATCCACCGATCACCTCCTGAAAAAGATCCCCAAAAGAAAACTCCTAGGAATATTATAGCCAGGTTCAAGAATTCCCAGATCAAAGAGAAAATACTACAAGCAGTCAGGAAGAAACAATTCCAATATTGTGGAAACTCAATCAGAATAGCCCAGGACCTGGCAGCTTCTACACTGAGGGTTTGAAGGGCATGGAATATGATATTCCAGAGGGCAAAAGAGCTGGCATTGAAGCCAAGGGTCACCTACCCAGCAAAACTGAGTATCTTGTTTCAGGGGAAAATATGGTCATTCAGTGGAATAGAGGACTTTCAAGCATTCTTGAGGAAAAAACCAGAATTGAATAGAAAATTTTACATCCAGACATAAGAAGGAAGAGATGCCTGAGAAGGTAATCAGGGAAAAGAAATCAAAAGGAACTTATCAAAGTTGAACTATTTACATTCCTATATGGAAAAGCAATAACTGTGACTGATGATATCTTTCTCACTATCAAAATAATGGAAGAAGGGTGTGTGGTCACATGAATACATATGTGAATGTGTGTGTATATGGTTACAGTTACATATGGATAGAGGGCATAGGTTGAATTTGTTGGGAAGGGAGAATACTCAAGGGGTGAAATTATGAGGTGAGAGAGGAAAGTGGCAAGAGGAGATGGGGAGAGACAGGGTAGGGTAAACTATCTCATGTAGAAGAAGCAAGAGGAAGTAGTTGCAAGGGAGGGGGAAGAATAGGAAGGCAAAAAAGGCAAAACCACATTCTCATTGAATTTGGTTCAGGGAGAGAATGACATACATACTAAATGGGATATCTCAACCTGCAGCAGAATAGGGGGAAGATGGATGAGAGGAGGGATGATGGATGGGAGGGCATCCTTGAGGGGAGGGGAGGTTGGAAGTACCCACTATAAAAGAGGGACAGGATCTTGTAGGGAATGGACCAGGTGGGGGGTGGGATGAGTGGGAGGGAATTATAAGCAGCCTTGTACAATAT
The DNA here is from genome assembly GCA_011680675.1 of Gymnobelideus leadbeateri. Taxonomy (NCBI): domain Eukaryota; kingdom Metazoa; phylum Chordata; class Mammalia; order Diprotodontia; family Petauridae; genus Gymnobelideus; species Gymnobelideus leadbeateri. Next base: position 195,285 of record WOXC01006803.1, on the reverse strand, counting down.
ATCTACTATGATAATGTTTTGCATAGCTAGACATGTACAACATATACTGAATTACTTATCTCCCCAGAGGGAATGGGTGACAAGGGAAGAAGGAAATGGATCTGAAAGTCGAGGTCTTAAGATTAAATGTTTCAAATATATATAAATACTATTATTAATACTCTTTGCTTATAATTGGGAGATAAGATGTGCAGGCATTGGGACACAAAGATTCACCTTCCTCTAATGGAAAAGTCGAAGGGGGTATGGGAGAAGGTATGGGAGAGAGCAGATTGGAGGAAGCAATATCTTGTGGGACTGCTATTCTGGGAGGTTGGGTAGGGGAATAACAGGGGGAAATTATTGTAACTCAAAATCTGGTGGAACTGAATGATGTAAAACAGAAGTTAATAAAGCATTCGTTTAAAAAAAAGACAGCTGCATTACACCTAATTGTTTGTGCCACTTTGGCAATTTCATACCCGATGTTAAACATATCTTTAATATATTCCATAGGAAAAAAAGTGGAAATTGGGAAATGCTGGGTTCCTTCTTTTCCTACGTTCTCAGTTTTCTGTTTTCCTTCTGTTTCCCGTTCTATTACACAACCCTTTGGAAACCCAGGGTTACACTGTTCCAAATACACTAAATAAAATTCCTATAACTCTTCCTTCATAATAACAAACCATCTTTCTTTCACTATTTTCTTTAATACTTGAAAATATTGTTCCTGATCTTTGAACTGTACCCTATGCATTTGACCCATGGTGATAGAAGGCTTAAAAATCCCTGTATCAGCCTGGTGGAATAGAATGGCTAAAAATTGATTGAAAAAAGTTCCCTTACCCTGTGACTTGTAATTTTTGGAGCTCCTTCTGCTTGTAAGGGCCATCTCCACTGTGGACCTTCCTTTTAGGTTCCTATGTGTCTAACATGGGCGCCATTTGCTATGGGCTGTTCAGTGTCTAGCACTTAGCATGATTCAGAGACGTGAATAAGAAATGACCAGGCCATGTGGGTAGTTCAAGGAAGAACAATGAACTCCATTTATTGATTCTCAGGACAAGGTTTTTATAGAGCAAAAGATACAAAGGAAGGGGACTCAAGTATTCTTATCATTATCTTAGTCTGTTATATCCTGGAAGTAGCACAGAACAGATAATTTGATAAGGATTTCTTGTCTAGGAGACTAAAGTCCTAAGGTAAGACCTTTGATTTAGGCCTCAGGTACCTGCTAATGCAACCACTGTCATAAACAGATACAACTGAGAGCAAACTTCAAAGCCAAAGCTGCAATCCTCAAAAGACATCATGTTTAGAGCTGACCACCCAAAGATACCTGACTGCTGAATCAAATATTTTGGCTCTCAATAACTAAAATCCTGGGGTATAGCCTGTTGATCTCAGAACTCAAGTAACATCCTTACAAGTGTAACCCATAAGAAAGAACTCAGGAGCTAATTTGATGAAAAGTGGCATCTCAAAGACATTCTTGTTTAAAGTCCACTATTAGGATTTAATATTTGAGTTATGAACCAGGCTTCTTTGGTTTCCCAACACTCTACAAAGTAATTTTTGGTAGATTGATTGGTATGGCACTAAATACGCAATTTAATTTAGGTAAAATTGTCATTTTTATTATATTACCTCAGCCCAGCCACAAGCAATTAATGGTTTTTTTTTCCAATTAGTTAGATCTGACTTTATTTGTGTGAAAAGTGTTTTGTAATTGTGTTACTATAAGTCCTGGGTTTGCTTTGGCAGCTAGATTTCCAAATATTTTATAATGTCTACAGTAACTTTAAATGGGATTTCTCTTTTTATATCTTGTTGTTGGATTTTTTTAGAGATATATAGGAATGCCAAGGACTTGTGTGAGTTTATTTTATGTCCTGCAACTTTGCCAAATTTATTTATTATCTCAAGTAGTTTTGTACTTGAGTCTCTAGAATTCCCTAAGTATAGCATCATCTCTTCTGCAAAGAGTAATAGCTTAGGCTCTTCTTTGCCTAATTTGATTCCTTCAATTTCTTTTTCTTTTTTTATGGCTACTGCTAACATTCCTAGTACCAAACTGAATAAGAGGGGTGATAGTGGATATCATTGTTTCACCCCTGATGTTTTTGGAAATGCTTCTAGCTTATCCCCATTACATATAATACTTGCTGATGGTTTTAGATAGATGCTACTTATTTTAAGGAAGGTTCCATTTATTCTTATACATTCTTGTGTTTTTAATAGGAATGGGTGTTGTATTTTGTTAAAAGACTTTTCTGCATCTATTAAGATAATCATATAGTTTCTGCTAATTTTGTTGTTGATGCGATCAATTATACTGATATTTTTCCTGATATTTAACCACCCTTGCATTCCTGCAATGAATTCTACTTGATTAAAGTGTGCTATTCTCATGATGAGTTGTTGTAGCCTTTTTGCTAATATTTCATTTAGAATTTTTGCATCTATATTCATAAGGGAAATTGGTCTCTAATTTTCTTTCTTTGTATTGTCTTTTCCAGATTTAGGTGTCAGTACCATATTTGTGTCATGAAAAGAATTTGGTAGGACTCCTTCTTCTCCAATTTTCCAGAGTAGTTTGTTTAAAGTATTGGAGTCAATTGTTCTTTAAATGTTTGGTAGAATTCACTAGTAAAGCCACCTGGCCCTGGAGATTTTTTCTCAGGAAGTTCATTGATGGCTTATTCAATTTATTTTTCTGAGATGGAGTTATTTAAGTAGTTTATTTCCTCTTCAGTTAGTCTGGGCAAATTATATTTTTGAAAGTATTCATCCATTTTAATAAGATTGTCAAATTTACATACATACAATTGGGCAAACTAATTCCTAATTGTTATTTTAATTTCCTCTTCATTGGAGGTACATTCACCTTTTTCATTTTTGATACTCGTTATTTGGTTTTCTTCTTTCTTTTTTATCATATTTACTAAATGTCTATCAATTTAGTTGTTTTTTTTTCATAATACCAGCTCTTAGTCTTATTTATTAATTAAATAGTTTTCTTAAATTCTATTTTGTTAACCTCTCATTTGGTTTTCATTATGTTTAACTTACTATTTAATTGGGGATTTTTCAATTTGTTCTTTTTCTAGTTTTTCACTTACATGCCCAATTTATGGACCTCCCTTTTCTCTGTTTTATTTATGTGTGCATTCAGGGATATAAAACTTCTCCTAAGAAATACTTTTGCTGTAACCCACACATTTTGGTATGTTGTCTCATTGTTGTCATTCTCTTGAATGAAATTAGCTTTTGTTTCTATAATTTCTTTTTTGACCCACTCATTCTTTAGAATTAAGTAATTTAGTTTCCAATTAGTTTTTAATCTATCCTTCTATGGCCATTTATTACACATAATTTTTGTTGCATTATGATCTGAGAAGGATTCATTTAATATTTCTGCCTTTCTGCACTGAATTGTGAGATTTTTATGCCTTAGTACATGGTCAGTTTTTGTATATGTGCCATGTACTGCTGAGAAGAAGTATATTCCTTTTTATCCCCATTCAATTTTCTTCAGAGGTCTACCATAGCTATCTTCTCTCAACCTCCTTAACTTCTTTCTTGTTTGTTTTGAGGTTAGATTTATTAAGTTCAGAGAGAGGGAGATGGAAGTCCACCACTAGTATAGTTTTGCTATCTATTTCTCCCTCTAACATCCTTAACTTCTCCTTTAGGAATTTGGATGCTGTACCACTTAGTGAATAAATGTTTAGTAATGATATTGCTTCATATTTGATGGTGCCTTTTAGCAGGGTATAGTTTCATTCCTTATCTCTTTTAATTAGATCTATTTTTGCTTTTGCTTTGTTTGAGATAAGGATTGCTAACCCTGCTTTTTTTTTTTACTTTAGTTGAGGCATGATATATTTTACTCCAACCTTTTACCTTTTCCCTGTGTGTATCCCCCTGTTTCCAATGTGTTTCTTGTAAACAGCATATTGTAGGATTATGGTTTTTAATCCATTCTGCTATCCGCCTCTGTTTTGTGGGAGAGTTCATCCCATTCACATTCACAGTTCTGATTATTACCAGTATTTTTCCCTCCATCCTCTTCCCTCCCCTGTTTATGCTTTTATCTTTCCCCCTTCTCACATTCCCCCCTTAAGAGTTTTCCTTTTGATCACCACCTCCCTCAGAATTCCCTTCTTATCTTTTCCTACCCTTTCTCCTTACTACTTCTTCCCTCCCTTTTAACCTCACCTTTTCACCCTTTTCACCTTTTCTTAGCCCTTCCTCCTACCTACTGCCTGTAGCATATGATAGATTTTTATACTTAATGTAGTATGTTATTTCTTCGTCAAACCAAGATTGACAAGAATAAATCTCATGCAATGCTCCTTTCCCTCCCCTCTTTCCTTCTACTATGATAAGCTTTATGTCTCTTCTTGATAGAGTCCCATACTTAACTGACTATGTTATTCCTGCCTTGTACCAGAACCAGTGAGGGAAAAGCTCATATAATGTTCATCTCCCTCCCTTCTTTCCCTCTCCTATAATGTTTTTATGCCTCTTTGTATGGCGTAATTTACCCTTTTCTGCTTCTTTCTTTCCTCTTCTTTCATTATAGTTCCTTTGCAGCCCTTAATAAAGTTTTTTTTTTATCATCATTTTTGTGTAATTTATACCCACACTGTCTATTTATCTATATCCCTTTTAGACGTCACCATAAGTATAGCATTCTCGATATTTACAGGTATCAGCTTCCCATATGGGGATGTAAACCATTTGCTCTTATTAAATAACAAGGTGTGTGTGTGTGTGTGTGTGTGTGTGTGTGTGTGTGTGTGTGTGTGTTTTCCCTATTTACCTTTCTATGTTTCTCTTAAGTCTTGTAATTGGAGTTTGGATTTTCCATTGAGCTCAGGCTTTTTCATCAGGAAGGTCTGGAATTCCATTATATCATTGAATGACCATTTCCTTGCATGGAAGATTATGCTCAGTTTTGCTGGATCAGTGATCCTTGGTTGTAACCTGAGCTCTTTTGCCTTGCAAAAAAAAATCATATTCCAGTTCCTCCAATCTTTCATTGTAGAATCTGCCAGATCCTTTGCGATCCTCACTGTGGTTCCTCAATATTTGAATTGTTTCTTTTTGACTGCTTGTAGTATTTTCTCCTTTACCTGATAGTTCTGGAATTTGGCCACAGCATTTTGCAAACTTTTCAATTTGGGATCTCTTTCAGGAGGTGTCTGGTGGATTCTCTTGATTTCTATTTTACCCTCTGGTTCTAGGATCTCAGGGCAGTTTGCCTTGATGAGATCTTGGAAGATGTTGTCCAGGCTCATTTTTTCATCATGATTTTCTGGTAGACCAACAATTCTCAGATTTTTCTCTCCTTGATCTGTTTTCCAGGTCGGTTATTTTTCCATTGAGATACTTTTCCTCTTTTTCTAATTTTTCATTCGTGATATTTTCTTCGACTGATTCTTGGTGCTTCATAGAGTTATTCGCTTCAATTTGGTTGATTCTAGTTTTTATCGAATTGTTTTCCTCATTTAACTTTTGAAGCTCCTTCTCCATATGTTGAGATTTCATGTTTAGTTCACACATTTTTATTTTAAAGGAGCTGTTTTTTTTTCATTATAATGTTTTTCTAATTTTGCAATTTTGATTTTAAAAGAATTATTCATTTTCTCTTCTACCTCTCTAATTTGGTTTTCAAAGTTCTTTTTGAGCTCATGTAAGAATGCTTTCTGTGCTTGAGACCAGTTCAGATTCCCCTTTGAGGCTTCAGCTGAGGGTGTGAAGGCTGTCTCCTTCTGAATTTGGTGCCTCCCTCTCACAATAATAGGATTCTAGAGTCTTTGCCTTTGTAGTTTGTTTTATACTCATTTTGAGACAGGGCCTTGGCCACGCCCTTCCTCTAGGGTTCCCAAGACTTTACTGTTTAAAATTTTGCTCTGGGGCAATAATTACTGTGTATTCAGGGTCGGGGGGGTGGGGCACAACTGGAGCAGCCAGGGTTCACTCTGTGATCCTGGTCCCCAGAAGTTCAGCTAGGTGCTTTTTAAATTTCCAAGTTGTGAGTTGGTAGGCCCAGGAGTAGCTGCTGCCACTGCCAGGGGCCCTGCATTTGTCTCTTACACTGCTCAGTCATATCCAAGCCCTGTAGTGATAGGCCTTGGAATGGCCCTTGTGGTTGGTGGATCAACTTGCCAACATGCTGACCAGACCTTTTCCAGGCTTCCAAGCACCACATTGTCTGGGCCTCTGCAATTTACTTTTGATGGAGTTAAATGTTACATTCTTAGAGATGGTTGGTGTCCTGCTGGTAAACCCTTGGAATTCTTGTTTTTCATTTAGCAGCTTTTGAATTCCCCATCATTTTCATTGAACCAGTCTTGATGTTTGTGAGTATTCTGGACCAAATAAGTAAAGGAACTGCTGTACACCAAATCTCTGAAAGGTGCCCGTTCCTTTTCTGCTCCACTGTCGCCAACCAGTTGGCTCAGTTTTCCCTCTAAGTTAGTAACAAATTGTTCACACTTAGAGAAACATTCTTTTTTTTTTTTTTTTGCTTTTTGGAGGGCAATTGGGGTTAAGTAACTTGCTTGAGGTCACACGGCTAGGTTTTTGTTTGTGTGTGTTAAGTGTCTGAGGCCGGCTCCAAACTCAGGTCCTTCAGACTCCAGGGCCGACGCTCTACTCACTGCGCCACCTAGCCGCCCCCGAGAAACATTCTAATCTGTTGAAATTAGGTCTTCTGGTAGTTATCTTGCCTTGGAACAAGCACTTTTGCTGAATGTGACTATTTAGCTGCGAGAGGGTAAGTCTATGACTTGATGGGCCATACACCATTTCCATCACTTTCACATGCTGTCTGTTCTTCTTACAATGACATGTTGCCAATGTTTGCTTGAGGATGCATCATCAAAGTTTGATTGCACTTAGATAAATATAATGAAGTATTGGCAAAGAAAAAGTCAGGAGATGCATAAGTTTTCAGTTGTACGTGACAATTGCTAATGCTCTTTCCAACTCCATTCTACCCAAGGACTCCCTCCCTGCCAGGTCTGGTAGACTGTGCATATATTTGCATTAAAGTCACTCAGAATTATGAGTTTGCTCTCTATCGTATTAATGATGAGGGTTAGGGAGGAGCCAAGATGTCAAGGTAGAAACAGCACGTCCAAGGAACTCCAGCCCACACCACATCCAAACCATGTAAAAGGTGGATTCTGAACAACCTCTGGAGCTCCAGCACCCACAGAACAACACAGAGAAGCTGACCTCTCACTGAGGACAGCCCGGCAGCCTGGCAGGGAACAGCCAGCCCAGCTTGCTGGGAGCAGACAGCTTAGAGCTCTGGGAGCGGAGCCCAGGGCTGCATGAGTCATGGTTTTAGCCACAGGGCGACCTGGCCAGCAGCCGGCTGGAGGGACCCCAGAACTCCAGCAGCTGTGGCGATTCCAGAATTATCAGCACAGATATGCCTAGGATAAAGTGAGAGGTTAGGGCCCTATGGACTTTGGGACTAGTATTTAGGGAACACATTGGCTTTTTCCCCTGGGGGCAAGAAGCTGCTGAGGAGACACAGCACAGAGGCCATTTTGCAGCTTCAGTGGCAGCTTCAGCCCCTGGCCTGCAAACTGTAGGGAGACCCAGCAATCAGTCTTGGGGGGTAATCACTCTTGCTTTAACCTCCCTGGATCTGGATTGTGGTCTTGGGGGGCATGGGGTGGGTATCCAATTTGCCAGAGCCTGTGGAGGCTTCACAGAGGCCACCAACTAATACCACAGGAAGTTGTGAAGACCCTAATGTTTGGGATGGAAGCTCCCCTGTCTGGTGGCAGAGTCCTACTGTGGCAACAAGCCCAAAAGTCAAGTAAATAAGTGGCAACATGCCTAAGCAAAGGAAACAAAATAAACGGAAAAATGCAACATTAGACTCCTATTTAGGGGGCAAAGAGGATCAAAGCATGGAACAGGAGGAGGACTGTGAGGTCAGAAATCCTGCAACAAAAGCCCCAAATGAAAATACAAGAGGGTTACAGGCCATAGAGAACCTTAAGAAGGATTTTAAAAACCAAATAAGAGAAGTGGAGGAAAAATTGGGAAGAGAAATGAGAAGGGTGCAGGAAATGTATGAAATGAGAGTCTACAGCCTGACTGAGGAAAATAACACCTTAAAAGATAGACTAACTCAAATGGCAAAGGAGGCTCCAAAGGGCAATGAGGAGAAGAATGCCTTAAAATGCCGAATTTGCCAGATGGAAAAAGAATCTCAAAAGCTCACTGAGGAGATGCATTCCTTCAGAGTTGGACTGGAGCAAATGGAAGCTAGTGACTTTATGAGAAATCAAGATGCTGTTAAACAGATCCAAACAAATGAAAGAATAGAAGGCAATGTGAAATATCTCATGGGAAAAACTACTGACCTGCAAAATAGATCCAGGAGAGATAATTTAAAAATTATTGCACTACCTGAAAGCCATGATCAAAGAAAGAACCTAGAAATCATCCTTCAAGAAATTCTCAAGGAAAATTGCCCTGATATTTTAGATCCAGAGGGCAAAATAGAGGTTGAAAGAATCTACCGATCACCTCCTGAAAAAGATCCCCAAAAGAAAACTCCTAGGAATATTATAGCCAGGTTCAAGAATTCCCAGATCAAAGAGAAAATACTACAAGCAGCCAGGAAGAAACAATTCCAATATTGTGGAAACTCAATCAGAATAGCCCAGGACCTGGCAGCTTCTACACTGAGGGACTGAAGGGCATGAAATATGATATCCCAGAGGGCAAAAGAGCTGGCATTGAAGCCAAGGGTCACCTACCAAGCAAAACTGAGTATCTTATTTCAGGGGAAAATATGGTCATTCAGTGGAATAGAGGACTTTCAAGCATTCTTGAGGAAAAAACCGAGTTGAATAGAAAATTTGACATTCAGACACAAGAAGTAAGAGATGCTTGAGAAGGTAATCAGGGAAAAGAAATCAAAAGGAACTTATCAAAGTTGAACCACTTATATTCTTACATGGAAAAACAATAACTGTGTCTGATGAAAACTTTCTCAGTATAAAAATAATTGAAGAAGGATATATGGGCATATGAATACATATGTGAATGTGTGTATATATGTTTACAGGTATACATGGATAGAGGGCACATGTCGAATTTGGTGGGAAGGTATGATACTTAAGGGGTGAAGTTAAGAGGTGAGAGAGGAATGTGGCAAAAGAAGATGGGGAGAGACAGGGTAGGGAAAACTATCTCATGTAGAAGAGGCAAGGGGAAGTAGTTGCAGGGGAGGGGAAGAACAGGAAGGCCAAAAGGTAAAACCATATTCTCATTGAATTTTGCTCGGGGAGAGAATGACATACATAATAAATGGGATATCTCACCCTGCAGGAGAGTAGGGGGAAGGGGGATGAGAGGGGAATGATGAAGGGGAGGGCATTCTGGGGGGAGGGGAGGTTGGAAGTACCCACTATTGAAGAGGGACAGGATCAAAGTAGGGAATGGACCAGGTAGGGGCTGGGATGGGTGGGAGGGAAACATAAGCAGTCTTTTACAATATATCTACTATGGTAATGTTTTGCATAGCTATATATGTACAAAACATACTGAATTGCTTATCTTCCCAAAGGGAGTGGGTGACAAGGGAGGAAGTGAATGGATCTGGGATTCAAAGTTTTAAAATTAAATGTTTCAAATATATATAAATACTATTATTAATACTATTTTGCATGTAATTGAGAGATAAGATGTGCAGGCATTGGGGCACAGAGATTCACCTTGCCCTAATGGTAAAGTCAAAGGGGGTATGGGAGAAGATATGGGAGAGAGCAGATTGGATGAAGGGATATCTTGTGGGACTGCTATTCTGGGGTGGTGGGTAGGGGAAAAAGGTAACTCAAAATCTGGCGGAATTGAATGATGTAACCAGATGTTAATAAAGAATTTCTTTAATTGAAAAAAAGAAGAAAAAAATTCAGCAAATACATGGAAATATTGAAAAATGTAGTATTCTTCATCTTCTCACATCAGATTAAATGAAACAAGAGTTGTAAAATGCTTAGCTTATTATTGTGATTATATATCTTCTTTGGGACCTTGCTTGTCCTTTGTAATTCTACAATATTTACTTTCCATTGCTTTATAGTTTTTTTCCCCATTTACATTGATTTAGTCCTGTATACATGGCTTTCTTGGCTCTCCTTACTTCAGTTTATAGAAGTCCATGTATCTCTTTCCATGCTTTTCTGGATTCATCATGTTCATCATTTCTTACAGCATGGCAATATTCCATTACATTTATGTGCCACACTTTGCTTAACCATCTTCCAATCGATGAGCATCTGCTTTGTTTCCAATTCTTTGATATCACAAAAAGAGCTGCTATAAATATTTTAGTAAATATAAAAAAATGATGAGGGTCTCCAGGTCTTCATAAAATTTTTCTTTCACCCCATTAGGGTTTGTCATGGTAGGAACATATGCACTGATGATGGCAGAATGGCACTTGCTCACAGGTGGAAATCACATTGTCACGAATCTGTCATTCCCTCCTTTTGGTAGGCATACAAACTTGTTGACTACCTTAGTTTTGATTGCAAAACCTAGGGAAGCTTCATGACACTCCCCTTCACTGTGGTCACTCCAGAAAAAAAAAATGGGTTCAACTCCAACTTCTATAAGATCACCTTCATTTGCCATTCAAGGCTGTTTCATTCAAGGCTGCTATTCAGATGTGATACCTGCTGCTCCCTCTTGTGACAAGAGTGGTTCGTCTTTCTACGAGATTTCATCTTGTCAACAAGTGTGCACACATCCCATGATGGTGAGTAAAATCATCTTTTCAAAAGGTTTTGTACATTTTTGTGTCTTTAGAATGCATGGTGGGATCACTGCTTGCCCTGGTAAGCAGGCCAGGGTTGGGAGAAGTAGTCAGTTTTTAGGATACCTTTTCTAGTCCCTTCTTCACACCAGGAGGTGAGCAGTGTAATACTTTAAAAAGTTGTTCAGACACCTAGGGGGCTGCCAAATCCCATTGCTGTTTCCAGTGAGAAGACCACCCTGTGGCCTGGGTCACCTACATGCAGGATTGTGACTACTGCTCCCAGTGTTTCTGCACCTGTTGCTTAATCACTTGCCTATTGCCACAGCACTTGGAAATAGGTAAAAATTATAAAATTGTACGGGTGAGGTCTTTTGATTCACACATAAGTTGCATTTAAATGAGGCAGAGTTGTGTGAAGTTGATGGCCTCATTCTCTTCTAGTCATATAGTTATATACATATAACTAATACCTATTCCCCAATAGATAAATAGTCAAAAGAGATGAAGAAACAGTTATCAAAAGAACTACAAAGTATTCACCATCAAATGAAAAAGTCTTCAAATCACTAATAAGAGAAATAAAAATTAAAAAAAAAAACTTTAAGGCTTCCCCTCATACCCTACCAGGTGGCAAAAATGACCAAAAATAGCAATACTGTTGGAGGGATTGTCAGAAGACAGGCAGACTAATACATTGTTGGTGGTGTTCTGTAATGGCATAGTTCTTTTGGGAAGAATTTTGGAATCATGAAAATAGTGATTCAAAAGTACATGTCCTTTGGACCAAAGGCTCTGAATTAGGCTTATTGTCCAAGGAAGCTATCGATTGGGAAAAAAGTTCCTGTATGTGCCAAAATATTTACAGCAGCAGTTTCTGTGATAGCTAAGAACTGCTAATCAAGTAGATACCTACCAAATTCTTGGAGTTCTTCAAGCCTCACATTAATTACCACCTTCTACATGTCCCTGTTCTTGCCATCCCACTGAGGCTTCTCTTTCCAGATTATCTACCTTCTATTAGCTTTGTATCAGACATGTAGCTATTTACATGTTTTCACCACCATTAGATTTTAGCTCATTGAAAGTAGAGATTGTTTTTTGTACTTTTGCCTCTTTCACAGAGACAAAGAGAGAAAAACAGAGAGACAGAGATAGAGAGACAGACAGAAATAGAGACAGAGAGACAAAGGCAGAGAGACAGAGAGATTGTAAAGTATGTCAGATTGAAGCAATTATTATTTATGATACTCAATTTGTGTATCACCTATAAACTTTGGAAGAGATGCCATTATGAAAGAATAATCCTGGTTCCCAGGTTCCCAGTCATTACAGTTTTGTTTTATAGAAGAGAAACTACATCAGATACTAATTAATATTTGATAGGATTGGTGGCATCTGTTTGAACTTGTCTTTCGTGACTTCTGGGAAGTCAGAAAGGATACATTTATCCTGTAATTTGCACCATGCCTAAGGAAGTGCCACTGGAAGCACTGAGCCACCTCTGATTTCTACATACTGATATTCCTGTCCTCAAGGACTTTGGTTCAGTGCAGAAGAAACAGGGTTGAAGCCATAAATGATGGGATGGGGGGGCAGAGTCAAGAGGGCATAGTAGAAACAGGACTTCTGTGGGGCTCCTGCTTCCACCTCCTCCAATTCATGTAAAAATGAGTCTAAACAAACTTTGGAGGTACAGAACCCAGAAAGTGACAGAGAGAAGTTAACGTCCTGCTGAAGATAGGACAGCAGGATGGCAGGACAGGGCCAGCACAGTGTTCTGGGAGCCAAGCACAGCCCAGTATGAGCTGGAAGTTTTAGATTCAGGGTGGCCACAACCAGTGGCTGGAGGGTCTTCATATCACCAGCAGCTGTGGCAGTTTCCAGAATTATCAACCCATAGATGATAAGGACAAAATGAGAGTTCAGTGCAGTGTGGACTTTGGGAACAGGGAGTTCAGGAGTGTGGTCCTGCCTTCACACCCTGGAGGGAAAAGCTACTGAGGTGCTGTGGCCGTGCAGATGCCTCAATGTGGTTTCTTCAGAGCTCCTGGCCTACAGATTGTAGGGGGACCAAGAGACCAGTCTGAGGGGAAAGCACTCTTGCTTTAATTTCCTTGGATCTGGATCACTGTCTAGGGTGGAGGTCCTGTGGTGCGTGACCAATTTACCAGAGTGTGTGGAGGCTTCAGAGAAGGCACACAATTAATAACTCCAGCAGCTGAGAAAACCCCAGCATTGGGGATAAAGCTCCACTCTCTGGTAGCAGAGATCTACTGTGGCAAAAAGCCCAAAAGTTAAGTAATTGAGTGGCACCTTGAGCAAGCAAAGGAAGCAAAGCAAACAGAGCAATCCAACATTAGACTCCAATTTTGGGGACAAAAAGGATCAAAGCATGGAACAGGAGGAAGACAGCAAAGTCAGAACTCCTGCACCAAAAGCTTCCAAGAAAAATATGACCTGCTTACATACCATAGAGGAGCTTAAGAAGGATTTTGAAAACCAAAAAGAGAAGTGGAAGAAAAATTGGAAGAGAAATGAGAACAATGCAAGAAAATTATGAAATGAGAGTAAACAACATGACTGAAGAAAATAACATCTTAAAAATAGACTAACTCAAATGGCAAAAGAGGCTCAAAAAGGCAATGAGGAGAAGAATGCCTTAAAATGCCTAATTTGCCAGATGGATAAAGAATCTCAAAAGCTCACTGAGGAGAATCATTCCTTCAGAATTAGACTGGAACAAATGGAACCTAGTGACTTTATGAGAAATCAAGATACTATTAAACAGATCCAAACAAATAAAAAAAGAAGGCAATGCAAAATGTCTCATTGGAAAAACCACTGACCTGTAAAATAGATGCAGGAGAGACAATTTTAAAATTATTAGACTACCTGAAAGCCATGATTAAAAAAAGAACTTAGCAATCATACTTCAAGAAATTCTAAAGGAAAAATTGCCCTGATATTTTAGAACCAGAGGGAAAACAGAGGTTGAAAGAACCACCAATCACCTCCTGAAAAAGATCCCCAAAAGAAAACTCCTAGGAATATTATAGCCAGGTTCCAGAGTTGCCAGATCAAGGAGAAAATATTACAAGCAGCCAGGAAGAAACAATTTAAATATTGTGGAAACACAATCAAGATAACACAGGACCTGGCAGCTTCTACACTGATGGATAGAAAGGCTTGGATTATGATACTACAAAAGTCAAAGGAGCTGGGATTAAAACCAAAAATGACCTACCCAGCAAAACTGAGTATCATATTTCAGGGGAAAATATGGTCATTCAATGGAAGAGAGTACTTTTAAGCATTCTTGATGAAAAAACCAGAGCTGAATAGAAATTTTGACATTCAGATACAAGAAGCAAGAGAAGCATGAGAAGGTAAACAGGGAAAAGAAATCAAAAGGAACTTACCAAAGTTGAAATATTTACATGCCTATATGGAAGAACGATAATTGTAACTTGTGAAAATTTTCTCAGTATGAAAATAGTTGAATGGAATAGAAATGTGTGTATATGTATGTATGTGTATATATATATATATATACATATATACATATATATGTGTGTATGTGTGTGTATGTATGTATGTATACATACATATATGTCTATATAGGAGAGTATATGGGTATATGAATACATATGTGAGTGTGTGTATATATATGTGTACAGGTATACATAGACAGAGGGCACAGGACCAATTGAATAGGAAGTGATGATACTTAAAAGGTGAACTTAAGAGGTGAGAGAGGAATATAATGAGAGGAGATGGGGAGAGACAAAATGGAGTAAATTAATCTCATATAGGAGGGGCAAGGGAAAATTGTTACAATGGAGAGGAAGAACAGGAAAGCAAAAGGGAATGAGTCAACCTTATGCTCATTGAATTTGGCTTAGGGAGGGAATGACATACACACTAAATAGGATATCTTACCCTACAAGAGAGTAGGGGAGAAGGGGATGAAAGGGGGGATGATGGAAGGGAGGGAAAGCTGGGAGGGAGGGAAGTTAGAAGCACACACTTTTGAAAAGGGAAAGGATCAAATTAGAGAACAGAACAAGCAGGGGGAGTTACAGGATGGAGGGAAATATAGTCAGGTTTCCATAATATGTCCACTATGGAAATGTTTTGCATAGCTAAACATGTACAACCTATATTGAATTGCTTATCTTCCCTGTAAGGGTGGGTGATGAGGGAGGAAGGGAAAGAATCCGGAATTCAAAGTTTTAAAATCAAATGCTTAATATATATTATTATTATTATTATTTTATGTGTAGCTGGGAAATAAGATATAAGGCACTGGGGCATAGAGATCCACTGTGCACTACTGGAAAATGGGAGGGGTATGGGAAAAGATATGGGAGAGAGCAGACTGCAGTACAGGATATACAGGGATTGCTGTTTTGAGGTGTGGGTAGGGGAAAAATGGGGAGAAAATTTGTAACACAAAATTTTGTGGAAATGAATGATGCAAACTAAAAATTAAAAAGGGAGAAAAAAAGATGAAGAAAGAAAGAAAAAGAAATGATGGGATGCTTGTTACTGGCCCTGCCATGTTTCCTGAACTTTTAAAGGAGTAACAGGGATCTGACCACCAACTTATAGTAAAGCAGTCCCTGTTCACTGGAACCGTTGGAAGGAATTCCACTAGTGATCTTTCCTTTTCTCTCCTGCACTGTCTCATGGGAACTGTGACCAGTTATAAACAAAGAAAATCTATTGATCAATAAAACCTTGATTGCTGTATGTAATGCTGTTGTGCATCAAGATTTGATGAGATGCAAAAAAAATCAATACATATTTTGCAAAAAAAATCAATACATATTTTGCAAAAAAAAAAAAAAATCAATACATATTATGGGGCAGCTAGGTGGCGCAGGGAGTAGAGTGTTGGTCCTGGAGTCAGAAGGACCTGAGTTCGGATCTGGCCTCAGACACTTAACGCACACACAAACAAAAACCTAGCTGTGTAACCTTGGGCAAGTTACTTAACCCCAATTGCCCTCCAAAAAGCAAAAAAAAAAAATTGATGAGAAATTTGGATCCCTTTAGGGACAAAGGGGATACAACCCTGCTGCAGTTAAAGCTGAAGCACAATGTGTGGCAGAGAGTAGGGCAGAGTAGATGTGGATTGAATCTGGAACAGTCATATGTAAGAGACAGGAACTAATAATAACCCTTTGAGTATGTCCAAGTTTCCAAAGAAGAAGAAGCAGCTAAGTTGCAGAGTGGTTCAGGCATAGGACTTGGAGTAAGGAGTATCTGAAGTGGATTCCTGCATCACCCACTCCCTAGCTATGTGATCAGTCTGCTCTTTGCCTCAGTTTCTTCATCTGTAAAATGAGAGCAATGAAAGTACTTATATAAGATGATTGTTCTAAGGATCAAATAAGGTAATATGTGTAAAGTGCTTTAGAAATCTTAAAATACCATATAAATGAAAGCTATTATTATTATCATTAATGTTGTTGCTATGTACTGTTGCTGCTGCTGCTTACATGCTGGAGGGGTCAAACCAAAATAAGCCCTTCATTCACATACAAAGTCAACCTAGACAAAGCCAGCCTCCCTTGAGACCTTTGCTCTGACTAAATCTGGATCTGCCTCTCAGACTATGTTTAGGAGGGAACCACAATCTTTGCTAAACACAGGATTTCTATATGCTGGGAACCAACCCCTCCACTTCTTTACAAAAGAAAAGAGGCTGAAAAAGAGAGAAATTTCTGCCTCCTACTTGAAATACATTTTTCAGACTCAACATGTTCACAGTAAATATTCACAAGAAAACAGCCTTCCCTTGAAATTCTTCCCTTTTCTAACTTCCCTATCACTATCTGGGACAGCACCCCCTTTCTAGCTGCCCTGAGGGCTGCCCTGGAACACCTCAGCCAGTAAGGGAATTTATGCTTCCTCATTCCTCGAACCAACCCTGTACCTCATTTCCTAGTCATTAGCTATAAACCATTCTCTCCTATAATTTTTTCAAGTTCCCCCAAGTTCTCTTCTCTTCTCTCACTGGAATGGGCAGGGATTGGTTTTAGTCTTGCTCATATTTCTAAACTCAGAACTTAGCACAATACCTAAGACATAGTAAATACTCAGTAAATGCTATGACTCCATCTATCTATAATCTATCTATACATCTATCTGTATATGTAATATTCCTTTTTATTTAGGTGTGTCTTCATGAGTGTTTAAAAATCAGTTTTCTGAAAAATATATGCACAATATGCTTTTAACTTGATTTTCTATTATTAATATCTCATCACTTTCATAAATCTAATCCATAAAATAAATCAAGCCTAGATTTATGACATTTATCAAATTCTAAGGTGTAAATGTTCAGACTAAAAATTTAGCAATTGGTTTTAATATATGTATGTTTGTATGTATGCATGCATCTTTCTAACTCATTAGACACGTCATTGCCTTTGAGGTAAATAGTTCAGTATTTCTATGACAGCTAGTGTCTAAAAGGGATATTATAACATCCTGAAAGTTTTATGCCAAAAAATATTTTTCTCCCTCTATGATCTATATATCATCTATCTCTCTCTCTCTCTCTCTCTCTCTCTCTCTCTCTCTCTCTCTCTATCTATCTATCTATCTATCTCATGGCCCTCACTCTCCCTCAGTCTGGGGCAAATCAGTGGCCAAGTTTTATGATAACACTTTTATAACAACTGTGTGAACAATACCACATTGCTGCATTTTCATCTTTCCACTCACATGGCCTCATCTCTTCCCTTCTTGTCTATTACAGTGGACTCCTAAGGGGTCTCCCTGCCTCATTCCATCCTCCACTCAGCTGCTGAAGGGATATTCTTGCCATGTGGTTCTGATAATGTCCATCCCACACTGAAAAGTTACTTTGGCTCACTGGTGCATGTAGTATCAAATTGGTACAACTCTGTCTTTTATTACCATTTGTAAACACATAAGCCCTACCTATGTGATGTAATCACATATTATTCCACTTTGTGCTCTCTAAGATCCAGATTTATTTCTCTTTTTGCTGTTCTTCACACAGGACTTTTTATTTCCCTTCTTTAAGCCTTTACAAAGGCTGCTCCTCTTGCTTGAAATCCCATCTCTCTCTGCCTCTGCAAATCCCCTTCAGCTAACCAGCTGCCTCATCCTGCTTAAAGACATTCCTAGCTGTCGCCTCCCCCCACCAAAGTTAGAGAGATTTCCCCTTTGCCCCTCAAAAACTTGAATTTTATTCACATTTTACACAGAATTGTAGATGTATACACTGTCTCCACACAGATAGGATTTAAACTCTGGAAGGCAGAGGTTACTGAATTATTGTCTTTATAACCCAAGAATCTAGTTTTTGACCTCACAGGAAATAGGTGCTTAAGAAATCCCATAGTTGTTGACCACCTCCTGGCCATTTAGGAAAATAAGACAGGCTTTCCATGACATCTGCTAGCCAGAAAAAAAATTGCAGCACATGGAAAAGTTTAGGAGGGAAAATAGTTCATGCAGAGAGGAATCAGTCCTCTGTCCATCTCCATCTCCTATCCAAATCCTGCCTCATTACAAACCACATTTTTACTTGATTTTATAATGCAACAACTCAGTTGCTGTGAAGACAGGCAGAAAGGAGCCCAATGAAATCCTTCAGTGTAAATAAAAATTCAGACTGAATCACCAACATTCCAATGACCTACTTCACTCAATCCTGTCACAGGAGAAATGATGCAGGTTAAGAATAAACAGAAGTAGAGAGAACATTGTGTAGGTTTCAAAGTACAATTCACCTGGTCCTGGGGGAAGTAGTAATGTTGCCCATTCACAAGAGCAAAACGTTGGAGAAATTGATACATGAACATGACTGATCTTGGCTTTGGAGGAAGTTTTTTTTTTAATTAAATATCAAAGGTTAAATTGAGATGTTACCAGGGTTAAATCAAGGAATAGGTGAATCCTTGTCTTTGGGCCTAGGGATACTAAAAACATCCTTAATATCTGAATATGTAAAATCAGTAAATTAAATGATTGTTATAGGCATTTGTAGGGAGAGCTGGGATGGGAATCTGGCTTCTCTGCCTCCAATTCCAGTGTTCCTGCCATTGGACCTGTTGTGCATCTGCCTCGAACTCTGGCACTTCATTCTGAACAAAGCTGTCCATCTTTCCTTTCAGTCCCTGTCAATCATCTCAAATATGTTGTCTCCACCTGTTGCCTCAATTCCCTCGATACTCAGCCAATATTTTAATCCCCTAAATGGGTTTACACAATTAGAGTCCTAGGTGTAGAGCTCAAAGGGACCTCAGAGGTCTTTTATTCCATCCCCATTATTATCCAGAGGGGGAAAGTGAGGTAAGTGTTTATAGCAAGTGTTTCTGATAAAGGCCTCATTTCTCCAATATACAGAGAACTGAGTTAAATTTATAAGAATACAAGTCATTCCCTGACTGATGAATGGTCAAAGTATATGAACAGGTAGTTTTCAGATGAAGGAATTAAAACCATTTACAGTCATATGAAAAAATGCTCTAACTCACTATTGTTTAGAGAAATGCAAATTAAAACAACTCTGAGATACCACCTCCAACCTATCAGACAGTTTAATATGACAGAAAAGGAAAATGATAAACGTCAGAAAAGATGTGGGAAAATTGGGACACAAAAGCATTGTTGATGGAGTTGTGAACGGGTCCAACCATTCTGGAGAGCAATTTAGAACTATACCCAAAGGGCTATAAAACTGAGTATATTTGGATTTGGACACAAGTGAGGTTGCTGGCAGTATCACTACTAGGTCTATAAACCAGAGAGATCTTAAAAAAGGAAAAAGGACACACATATACAAAAATATTTGTAGCAGCTCTTTTTGTGGTGGCAAAGAATTGGAAATTGAGGAAATGCACATCGATTGGGTAATGACTGAACAAGTTGTGGCATATGAATGTAATGGAATACTGTTGTACTATAAGAAATGAAGAGCGGGTGATCTCAGAAAAACACCTGCAATAATTGATGCTGAGTGAAGTGAACAGAACCAGGAAAACATTGTACACAGCAACAGCAACATTGAAAGATGATCAACTATGAACAACTTAGCTATTCTCAGCAATACAGTAATCTTAGACAACACCAAAAGACTCATGATGGAAAATGCCATCCACATCCAGAGAAAGAACTATGGTTTGGGGAACCAAAAACGCCTGATTCAGGACTCAGATATTAATCCTAATGGTGGACTTTAATGTAAGAGCTCTTTGAGATGCAACTTTTTTGTTAAGTTAGCTCCTGAGTTCTTTGTTATGGGTTACACTTATAAGGATGTTACTTGAGTTCTGAGATCAATAGGATATACCCCAAGCTTTTAGTTATTGAGAGCCAAAATAATTCATTCAGCACTCAGGTATCGTTGGGTGGTCAGCTCTAAACGTGATATCTTTTGATGATTGCAGCTTTGGCTTTGAAGTCTGTTCTCAGTTGTATCCATTCACGACTGCCGATGCATTAGGAGGTACCTGAGGCCTAGATCAAAGGTTTTACCCTAATACTTTAGTCTCCTAGATAATAAATTCTTATCAAATTATCTATTCTGTGCTACTTGCAGGATATAACACACTAAGATAATGATAAGAATACTTGAGTCCTGTTCCTTTGTCTCATTTGCTCTATAAAAACCTTGTACTAAGAATCAATAAATGGGGGGGCGGCTAGGTGGCACAGTGAGTAGAGCACCGACCCTGGAGTCAGAAGGACCTGAGTTCAGATCCAGCCTCAGACACTTAGCACACACAAACAAAAATAAAACCTAGCCATGTGACCTTGGGCAAGTTACTTAACCCCAACTGTCCTCCAAAGCAAACAAACAAACAAACAAAAAAGAATCAATAGATAGATTGAACTTGAACTAACCACATGGTCTGGCCATTTCTTATTCACATCTCTTACCATACTTAGTGTTGGAAACTGAGCAGCCCACAGGGCAAGGTAAACAGGGAAAAGAAAACTTAAGGAACTTATCGAAGTTGATCTATTTACATCCCTACATAGAAAAATGAGAATTGTAACCGATGAAACTTTTCTCAGTATGAGAATAGTTGAAGGGAATAGAAATGTGTATATATATATATACACATTTCTATTCCCTTCAACTATGTGTGTGTGTGTATATATATATATATATATACATATATATATATATATGAGGGTATAGAGGCATATGAATATATATATGTGAGTATGTGCATATGTGTGTGTGTGTGTGTGTGTGTACAGGTATACATAGAGGGCACAGGACCAATTTAACAGTTTAATAAATAATTTAATAAAGGGATGATACTTAAAAGGTGGAATGAAGGGGTGACAGAGGAATATAATGAGAGGAGATGGGGAGAGACAGAGAGACAGAATGGGGTAAATTATCTCATATAGAAGAGGCAAGGGAAGATGATTACAATGGAGGAGAAGAACAGGAAGGCAAAAGGGAATGGGTCAACCTTATTCTCATTGAATTTTGCTTAAGGATGGAATGGCATACACACTAAATGGGATATCTCACCCTACAGGAGAGTAGGGGGAAGAGGTTGAGACGGGGGATGATGGAAGGGAGGGCAGCCTGGGGGGAAGGGAAGTTGGAAGCACGCACTTTTGAAAAGGGACAGGATCAAAGTAGAGAATAGAACAAGTGGGAGGTAGGATAGGAGGGAGGGAAATATAGTCAGTCTTTTACAATATATCCACTATTGAAATGGTTTGCATAGCTACACATGTACAATCTATACTTAATTACTTATCTTCCCAGTAACGGTGGGTAACAAAGGAGGAAGGGAATGAATCTGGAAGTCAAAGTTTTAAAATAAAATTATATATATTATTTTACATGTAACCGGGAAATAAGATATACAGGCACTGGGGCATAGAGATCCACCGTGCCCTTCTGGAAAGTCAGAGGGGTATGGGAGAAGATATGGGAGAGAGCAGATTAGAGGAGGGGATATCCAGTGGGATCACTATTTGGGGGGGGTAGGTAGGGGAAAAACAGGGAGAAAATTTGTAACTCAAAATCTTGCAGAAATGAATGATGTAAACTAGAAGCTAATAAAGCGTTTGATTTAAAAAAATAGCAGAATGAAAAAATAATAATAGTAATAAAAATAATAAAAAGTTAAAAGGGAAATTTTCCTCAGATTAAAGAGGCAGACTAGCAAGCATTCAACTATTCTACTGCCTCATCTAAAAATGGAAAAGTGTTGTGTATCAGGATGCAACCAAAGGTTAATTTCATTTGGCACTAAGGCAAAATTGGAACATATGAAGATCTGAAAAACTTCAAGAGCAAAAGGTTTTAACTCTTGTATAGTCCAGAGATTGGCACCACTGGACTTTGTCCAGCTTCTCCATACTGTACCTGGATGTTAAAAGCCTTTAGCTGGGGCGGCTAGGTGGCGCAGTGAGTAAGAGCGCTGGCCTCGGAGTTGGGATGACCCAAGATCGAATCTGGCCTCAGAAAATGAGCACCCACACACAAATAATGACTGGCCGTGTAACCTTGAGCAAATTACTTAACCCCAATTGCTTAAAAAAAGCCTTTAGCTTTCTTAAAAAAAATTAGACATCACTGAAGTTCACAGTACAGGTTAAATTAGCTGAAAACTTTCTTTAAAATTCTCTTATCACTAGAGGACAGAGTTCTGAAGGATAATTAGGATACTTAAATCTTAAATCACCCTCCTCAATCTAGATAAAGGGAGGATACATGTACAAACAACAACCCTGGGGGTAGAGCATGCTGCCTCATAATTATTAGGCAACCTGAATCCACAATTCAGACTTTGCAGATCTGAAAAGAGGGGGAAAAAACCTTTGCAACTCTGAAAAGAGGAGTAAAAATCCTAAAAATCAATTTTTGCATGTGATGCTTTGAAAATTCAACTGTCATAAGACATTGTATTATTGTGGTCTTTCTGAGTTGTGGTACAATTCTATTATATAGTAAAGATTGGATAATTGCTGTTAGCCAGAAATAGTGTTAGATAAAACAAAATTTTCATCTGAGTTTTATTGGAACTAAAAAGTTGGAGGAAAGAAATTTGTGTAGAAACAGTCATGATTACTTTTTCAGGTCTGCATAAACCTGTCTCATAATGTTTATATCTGCCATATAGAAAACAAATTCACCTGTAGAAACAAAAGGAGGTCACAGGCCCTCCCCCACAAGTCTAGAGGATACCTCAATACAATTGTATTAACTTCTTTCATCCTAGATCAAATTAGGAAAAGAAAGTTCCACCCTTCCCCCCACACTTGCAAACTTACCTTTCCCCACTGGGCAAAGGAAGGAGGGGAAAGGGACATCAGCTACCTTGGGGACTTGGTTGTTAAAAGTTCTGAGCCCTGCCACTGATAAGACACCAATAGTTGTCTGTACTGGATAAGACAATCCATCCTTTTTATCAATGATTTTATAAGATCTAGGAATACAACTTACTTCATCTGAAGTTTAATGTTTTTGCCACAGCTAAAATAGAGTGGCTGTCACTTATGGAACTTGTAAAATTGATCATTTTAATGTCTCAATGCTAAAACCTAGAACTGTTAATTGATTACAGTATGTGGAAAAGAATAAACTAGTTAAAAACTTCATTACATTCTTCCTGCATGTATTATGATATTTAGCAAATCAGGAGAACCACTTTCAGCCCTTAGTCTATATAAACTCCTATTTTTTTAATAATATCAAGACCCCTGGAATCTGTCTCTATAAGAAAAATCATCAGATTATGTTAGGAACGTGTTTTAGTAATGCCGTTTTAAAATAATGAACCTAACTTGCTAAAAAGTTGCAAAAGATTAATAAGGATTGGCTATTATACCAGGATGTTTAAATTTGAGAAAGAAAAATATTAAATAATATCCCTTATGTATTAAAAGACCTAGTAGATCTTTATCGTTTATTATAGCTATATGAGAATAAAATTAACTGTAGTTAGCTCTAAGCTGTGATTGGTAAAAATTGCTATTTAAGATACAAAGCATTTAAGACCATATTCACACATTTCTACTTTTTTTCTTCTAGGCCTGATTCCTATGATCAGACTAAGTAATCACTAAAGGATACAAACTCTTTTTATCTTAGCTTATTGGAAAATTTAATATTATTTTTTACTTAAGATTAGAAAATGTACAGAAACTTATACAAACCACTTAAAAATCACCTGAAGATATTCCCAATGACTAAAGGAATTTTGGAACTAATAGCTTTTTAAAAATACGGTGATCAGCTTTTAATTGCCTGAGATTCAATTTATATATTCTTCTCTCCTTTGGTTAAAACAATTTATATATTCTTCTCTCCTTTGGTTTGTGATACCTAAATTAGTTTTGCTAAGTAATAAGTCAGGAAAATAGAGAATGCTCATTGACTTCTGATAATCATTTAATATCTTATTTTGATTAAAATCTAAATTAATCAAAAGGCTGCTCTACCTCATTTTACAAAAAAAAAGCTCTTTCTATGTCAGCCAGATAAGGCTGGGAGTAGGATTTAAAACAGGTACCCGGAGATCACAAATTCCAAAAAGATCCAGCTTTGTCTCTGAGAATACCTCTCCTCATGTTAACAAAGCCTATTATATGGCCCTTAAGGATGAGACCCTCAATTTGAGGTACTAACTTGAGTAATGGGACTTATTCTTATCTTAAGATTTGCTGGGCATATATCATGTTATGGATTGGTAATGGTAAAGAAAACACAGATATTCTGTATCATAATTTCAATCAACACTTTGTCCTCTTTCTTGTTTTATTGTATTTACCATTTCCCCAATTAAGAAAATTCCTTTCTCATACAATGATTAAACCATTATGTGCATCATAAATTTGTGTAACTCAGCCACCCCTAATTGGGATGGTCTTAAAATGTACTTAAGCTCTCTCATCCTTTTGCTAGTCAGTCAGGACTCTAGTTCTTCACTTCAGGTACAAGTAGAAATGCTAGCAATAAAGACTTCAACCCACTCATGTTAGTTTATGGTAAAATTCAGTTGTAACCCCTATACAATTATTTAGCACATAAAATGAGAGATAAAATTATTGAGCCTTAAAAATATAGTAATTCAAAGAGATAATGTGAAAACTTTAAATGATTTTCAAAAATTATTAAGAGATATAAATTGGGTAAAGAACACATCCGGTTACTCACTTATTTAATACCATAAGGGGAGCCCCAAACCTCCATTCTCCTTGAACCTTAACAAAATAAGCAGAACTACTTAAAATTATTGAAAATGCCATTCAGCAGTGCCAGGTCTATAGGAGAGATAGTAATAGCCCTATAGAAATCAGTGTACTGAGGACACCTTTAATTCCCTTTTGGGCCATACAAAGGCAATAAAATATCTTAAGAGTGTATTTATCTCCCTCATCAAAGCCAAAAAACCATTGTTACCTACCCTCAATTAGTAGCTATACTAACTTAAGTGTGAAAACCACTTCAGGCTCCCTCACTGTACATATTCAACAACCTTATGTTAAAGTCCTAATTGAAATGCTAATTAAGGCAGACCCTTCCTGGTCAATCCTATTGACTGTGTATCATGGAACTAGGCATAATACAATTTTACATTCCAATCAAAAATGAGTCATTTCCAAAATAACATCTTTTTCACCTCTCTTACAAAAGGATAAGGCTTTTTACTGAGGCCTAAAATAAAGAGATAGCTAACAAAAGTTATTTCTACGCCTTCTCGTTTACCCAAAAGAATGATATGTTTGTATTATATATCTTCTAAAGGAACAATGTCAATCCTTCAATGTTTTCATGGGTAGTAAATATTTATTTTATACTGTAAGGAACACTGAGATAGATTTCAATAGTCAAAAGTTATAGCAATTATTTTTTTTCAGTTGCAACAAATGGTTAGAGGTGCAGAAGGTCATGAAAATACTTGGCTACCTCAAAACCACAGCTTTCCCAATAATCTGGATTTATCAGGTGTTCAGGGAGGACTAGCACCTCTGATGTGAGGACTACTAAGCCCTCTTCAGGGCGACTCATTCAGTTCTGGCATACATCTGACACTCACTTCCCGCTTGTGGCTACAAGAAGCTATAGTATGTATAGTGGCCACACCCCTGCACAAAGCATCTGGGCAGACAGGCTAAACCAGGTTGAGGCTAACCCACAGGCCTCAAACCCTTCAGTGATCTAGGGGATATCTACCCCAAGCATGTGAAAACCTTTCTGGCAGAATGGGCAAAGGAGAACAATTTGTCCCAAGGGCCATGAAGGTAGCTGAAGCAGGTGCTGTGAAGTAGAGCCTGGTCAGGCATCAAAGACATCAAGATCATTTACTGCATCTCAGGCCATCCCCAGTCATCCTGACTTTTGTCTTGCCCTGGATTTAGATTTTTTTTTAAAATGGCACTTATTTTCCTTTATGATGCACTAAGCTATATTTTCCCTATTAACATTTTCTACACTATAGGTAAGAAGAAGAAGCCCCAATGCCACTGAATATTTCCTCAGTTCAACACAGTGAAGCATCTGTATAGGACAGGCTAGACAGCAAATGACCATTAAGAAACACCATGCTTAACTACGGCAGCCAGCGCAGTTGGTGAGCTATCGAGAGGTGAGAATAACGATATGGGGGTGTAATCAATAGTCTGTTTATTACAGGACTGCCATGGGCTGTTCAGTGTCCAGCACTTAGCATGATCTGGAGATGTGAATAAGAAATGACCAGGCTATGTGGGTCATTCAAGGAAGAACGATGAACTCCATTTATTGATTCTCAGGACAAGGTTTTTATAGAGCAAGGAGACAAAGGAAGGGGACTCAAGTTTTCTTATCATTACTTTAGTCTGTTGTATCCTGGAAGTAGCATGGAATAGATAATTTGATAAGGATTTGTTATCTAGGAGACTAAAGTCTTAGGGTAAGACCTTTGATCTAGACCTCAGGTATCTGCTAATGCAGTCACAGTCATAAACGGATACAGTTGAGAGCAGACTTCAAAGCTGAAGCAAAATCCTCAAAAGACATCACATTTAGAGCTGGACACCCAAAGATACCTGTGTGCTGAATCAGATATGTCTTGGGACAGAGCCTGTTGGCCTCAGAACTCAAATATCATCCTTATAAGTGTAACCCATATCAAAAGAACTCCGGAGCTGACTTAGTGAAAAGTCGAATCTCGAAGAGGTCTTTGTTGTTCAGGTCCAACTGATATCAGGGTAATTATCTGATGTCCTGACTCAGGTGTCTTTGGCTCCCCACATAGGACCATTTCATACAGAGCCAAAAATGCAAGGAGCTCACAGAGTTTTTATGCCCCTCAAGAGAATGTAGACACCCTAAAAGAATGCAGACAATGTAGAAAGATGCTCCCTCAAAGGAATGTAGACAATGTAGAAGGAGCCTCCTTTAATCCTATTCACTATTTACCCTTGCTTAAGGTTAGTTATTTATTAGGGTATTATTCTAGGTCCATATCCAGAGGCATAAACAAAAAAGATTACATGCCCTCTTGCTTATCTGCCCTGTAACCTCTGCAGGTAACTGTATAAGGCAAGGAAATATACCTCAAGGGACCCCAAAACCTCTTCCATAATACATCCTCCTGCTTGTCTGCCCTGTAACCTTTCAGGTAATAATATAGGGGAGGGGAATATTTCATCAGTAAAGCTGAGGGACTTCTGAAAGTTCTCTACACCTAGCAGAGAATTATGGTCAAAATTCTGTACCACTTGGCCAACCAACTGTTCAACAATGATAGATGGCATGAGGTTGTACTGAACAACACTGTTATCAATGAATCCTACCTGTCCCAGGCTTTTCATAGATGCAAAGAAATATTCATTCTGGCCTGTGGTCCCCATTTGAGTGGCTTCACTGAGAGGCAGCATGGTATATTGGAAAGAGAGCCAACTTTAGAGACACAAAGAATGAGGTTCAAGTCTTGCCTTTGAAACCTACTGCCTATGACCCTTGGCCTTTTCCTTACTAGCTAAGCAAGCTAAGACAATCAGCTTCAGAGAAGGTGCTGACCTGTATCAGTAGAAGGAGTTTCCTCATGCAAGAGTTGCCTGGACAAAAGCTTCTTAAACTTTTCCCACTTGTGTGTGAATTGTGACCCCATGTGGGATCTAGGTCTAGTCAGGTCTCTACAACGATGAAGCACTTGAAGAGTTTTGAGGCAGCTGATCTGTATGTGTATTTAAGAGGTGAGCCAAGGAAGAAGTCACTAGGCCTAATGAGGTTGGTAGTGATTTATGATTGAAATTTAGGGATTATGATATCTGACATCAGTGAAAAATGTCTAACCCATTTTCTGGGAAGAAGGAAGTACCTCTATCCTTAGCAAACATCTTGTTAATTGGGTTAATTTGGGTAGAGATGGACTATAGATTTTTCCCAGTCTTAAACTTATGTCAGCACTCATCTCATTGGAGTACTTTTAAAAAATTACAGATCAAGTTTCTCATTTACTAAAACTTCATCTTCTTTGCCAGTGTTAAAAAATATGTATTTAACCCTTCTTGACACCAAACAATAATCAAAGGGAGAAAGCCATATAAAACACTGTCAGCATCCAGAGATAGCCTATCACTAGCAATGCAAGTGATGACAAGACCTGTGATTTCACTAGTCTTAGGAACCCAGAGTCAGACCTTCTCTACAACTTAGTGAGAGAGGAAACAGCCTAGAAAAAGCATTGAGAGGTGATTTGCTCAGGCTCACAATTTGTGTAAGAAACAAGGTTTGAACACAGGTCTTCTCAACTTAAAAGTTCAGCTCCCCATCCTCTACCTTACACTTCATGTTCTAATAGAAACTCTCCCAAATATATAAAGGCCTGACATGAAAGCACTTTTATAAAGAGCAAACCTTCCAGATTTCTTCTTCAAAAGACAATTATCTGGGGTGGCTAGGTGTCGAAGTGAGTAGAGAGTTGGCCCTGGAGTCAGAAGGACCTGAGTTTGGATCCGGCCTCAGACACTTAAAGCACATACAAACAAAAACTTAGCCGTGTGACCTTGGGCAAGTTACTTAACCCCAACTGCCCTCTGAAAAGCAAAAAATAAAAAGACAATTATCTGAAAACTTTCCCAAGTGGGGGAAATCAGACTGTTTTATATATAAGACAAAGATGTAAATCTATAAAAAAAAATAACTTTGGGAATATTTCTTCTGTGTAAGAAAAAAAAATTTTTATTAAAGAACCATTTTCCAGGTTTAAAAGTTTCTGGGAGGGGGTTGCTAGGTGGTGCAGCGAGTAGAGCATTGGCCCTGGAGTCAGAAGGACCTGAGTTCGGATCCGGCCTCAGACACTTAACGCACACACAAACAAACAAACAAACAAACAAACAAAAAAAACCCTAGCCATGTGACCTTGGGCAAGTTACTTAACCCCAATTGCCCTCCAAAAAGCAAAAAATAAAAATAAAAATAAAAAAATAAAAGTTTCTGGGACATATTGATGGTTCAATTTAAGAGTGAGAAAAGAATGGGAAAAATCTTTCACATTCATGAAGATTCTACGAAGTATGGAATGGAACTTAAGCGATGACTGTTATTCCCCTTTGCTACAGATACATCATTGTTATGTGAAGGTGGCCTTGGGTTTCTTGGAGGCAAGTTTTCCCCAGCTAGGAATGTTTCGGATATAAACTCAGTAATAGACTATCTGCTGGGGAGTAATCTAAAAAAAGTGCAGAGAGAAAAACTTATCCCCAGCTTCACCAGAGAATGTTTATTTTTTTTCACCTAATAAGCCCAGGAGCAATTGCAATTTGTGCTGGAGGGATCACCTGCCCAAATTAATTCATGAATCCTTAAAGTACAGAATTAAGTGTTATACAGGAATAACAAACTATTTCATTCCTAACTCATATTCTTTGTATTATATGCATTTCCTATTCTTCAAACATTTTGAATCAGTATTTTTGGCTCTTGGTGCTATTTAGCCAAAATCCTAATTTTTAAAATGTCCCCTATTTTAATCTGACAATATTAATATATGTAATTATATAAGAAGTCGTGTGACCAAAACTCAGTATCTTATTGTACCCTAAGACTATATACACCCAGTTAGAGAAGACAAATATTTTTTGTTGAATCAGAGGAACAAGTCAATTTGAAGGAAAATTTCATTCATTTGTTCTAAACATTAGTTCTGGAAGAATGATTTCAGATACAGTAGAACATATACTATTACTCTTAATCCAGACACAGGTGTTTCAAGTTAAAACAGTTTATTTACAATCCCACAGAATCAAGGAAGTAAACCCCCCAAAATGCATATACACAAGATGACAGATGGCCTACTTATCTATTCAGTAAGTCTGGGAATTCTTTCTAAGAGATAGTCAAATTGGGTGAAAAGCATAGTCACCTGTGTATTCCTAAAGATAGTTAATTTATTTTATTTGCTGGGGCAGAGCTAAGATGGTGGAGTAGAAACAGCACTTCCAAGGTGTTCTGCCCCACACAACTTCCAAACAATATAAAAGGGGACTCTGAACAACTTCTGGAGCTCCAGCACGCACAAAACGCCACAGAGAAGCTAACCTCCCACTGAGGAGAACCCAGCAGCCCTGCAGGGAGCGGCAAGCACAGCACTCTGACAGCAGGCAGCACAGCAAGCTGGGAACCGAAAGCACAGCCCTCTGAGAGCTGAGCCCAGGCCCGCCTGAGCCGTGGTTTTAGCCCTAGGGCTGCTGGGCCATCAGCCAGCTGGAGGGACCCCAGAACACCAGCAGCTGTGTCGATTCCAGAACTATCAGCACAGATATGCCTAGGACAAAGTGAGAGTTTAGTGCCCTATGGACTTTGGGACCAGTATTTGGGGAACGCGTCGGCTTCCTCCCCTGGGGGTGAAAAGCTGCTGAAGAAACTCGGCACAGTAGCCATTTTGCAGAGTCAGTGGCAGCTCTAGCTCCTGGTCTTCAAACTGTAGAGAGATACAGCAATCAGTCTGGGGATTAATCGCTCTTGCTTTAAACTGCCTGGATCTGGATTGTGGTCTCTGGGGGAGGTTTGGGGTGGGTATCCAATTTGCCAGAGTGGGTGAAGGCTTTACAGAGGCCACCCAACCTGCGGAAGTTGTGAAGACCCCACGTTTGGGACGGAAGCTCTCCTGGCAGAGTCCTACTGTGGCAACCAGCCCCGAAATCAAGTAATTAAGTGGCAACATGCCTAGGCAAAAGAAACAAAATAAACAGGAAAATTCAACATTGGACTTCTATTTTAGGGGCAAAGAGGATCAAAGCATGGAGGAGGACTGTGAGGTCAGAACACCTGCACCAAAAGCCCCAAATGAAAACACAAGCTGGCTACAGGCCATAGAGGACATTAAGAAGCAGATAAGAGAAGTGGGGGAAAAATTGGGAAGAGAAATAAGAAAGATGCAAGAAAAGTATGAAATGACAGTCAACAGCCTGACTGAGGAAAACAACACCTTAAAAAATAGACTAACTCAAATGGCAAAAGAGGCTCAGAAAGGCAATGAGGAGAAGAATGCCTTAAAAAGCTGAATTTGCCAGAGGGGAAAAGAATCTCAAAAGCTCACTGAGGAGATTCACTCCTTCAGAGTTGGACTGGAGCAAATGGAAGCTAGGGACTTTATGAGAAATCAAGATGCTGTAAAACAGATCCAAACAAATGAAAGAATATGTGAAATAGGCAATGTGAAATATCTCATGGGAAAAACCACTGACCTGGAAAATAGATCCAGGAGAGATAATTTAAAAATTATTGGACTACCTTAAAGCCATTATCAAAGAAAGAACCTAAAAATCATCCTTTAAGAAACTCTCAAGGAAAATTGCCCTGATGATTTAGACCCAGAGGGGGAAATAGAGGTTGAAAGAATCCACCGATCACCTCCTGAAAAAGATCACAAAAAGAGAACTCCTAGGAATATAATAGCCAGGTTCCAGAACTCCCAGATCAAGGAGAAAATACTCCAAGCAGCCAGGAAGAAACAATTTCAATATTGTGGAAACACAATCAGAATAGCCCAGGACCTGGCAGCTTCTACACTGAGGGACTGAAGGGCATGGAATATGATATTGCAGAGGGCAAAAGAGCTGGGGTTGAAGCCAATGGTCACCTACCCAGCAAAACTGAGTATCTTGTTTCAGGGGAAAATATGGTCATTCAGTGGAATAGAGGACTTTCAGGCATTCTTGAGGAAAAAACCAGAGTTGAATAGAAAATTTGACATTCAGACACAAGATGCAAAAGGTAATCAAGGAAAAGAAATCAAAAGGAGGTGTGGCTAAGTGGCACAGTGAGTAGAGCATCAGCCCTGGAGTCAGAAGGACCTGAGTTCGGATCCGGCCTCAGACACTTAACGCACACACACAAATAAAAACCTAGCTGTGTGGCCTTGGGCAAGTTACTTAACCCCAGTTGCCCTCCAAAAAAAAAAAGCAAAGAAATCAAAAGGAACTTATCAAAGTTGAACTATTTACATTCCTACATGGAAAAACAATAACTGTGTCTGATGAAACCTTTCTCATTATGAAAATAATTGAAGAAGGGTATATGGGCATATGTTTACAGTTATACATGGATAGAGGGCACAGCTTGAATTTGATGGGAAGGGATGATTCTTAAGGGGTGAGGTTAAGAGGTGAGAGAGGAAAGTGGCAAGAGGAGATGGGGAGAGACAGGGTAGGGTAAACTATCTCATGTAGAAGAGGCAAGGGGAAGTAGTTGCAGGGGAGGGGAAGAACAGGAAGGCAAAAAGGCAAAACCATATTCTCAATGAAGTTGGCTCAAGGAGAGAATCATATACATACTAAATGGGATATTTCACCCTGCAGGAGAGTAGGGGAAAGGGGGATGAAAGGGGGGATGATGGAGGGGAGGGCATTCTGAGGGAAGGGGAGGTTGGAAGTACCCACTATCAAAGAGGGACAGGATCAAAGTAGGGAATGGACCAGGTGGGGGGTGGGATGGGTGGGAGGGAAATATAAGCAGTCTTCTACAATATATCTACTATGGTAATGTTTTGCATAGCTATACATGTACAACACATACTGAAATGCTTATCTTCTCAGAGGGAGTGGGTGACAAGGGAGAAAGGGAATGGATCTGAAATCGAAGTTTTAAAATCAAATGTTTCATAAGACGTCCAGGCATTGGGGCTCAGAGATTCACCTTGCCCTAATGGCAAAGTCGAAGGGGGTATGGGAGAAGATATGGGAGAGAGCAGATTGGATGAGGGGATATCTAGTGGGACTGCTATTCTGGGGTGGTGGGTAGGGAAAAATGGAGGAAAAAATTTTAACTTGAAATCTGGTGGAAATGAATGATGTAAACCAGAAGTTAAAGCATTTGTTTAAAATAAATAAATAAATGAATGAACAAACAAACAAACAAATTAATTAATTACTAGATAAATAGATAAATAAATAAAATTTTTTATTTGCTTTTTGGAGGGCAATTGGGGTTAAGTGACTTGTGGAAGGTCACAGGCTAGTTTTTGTGTTAAGTGTCTGAGGGCAGATTTGAACTCATGTCCTCCTGACTCTAGGGCCAGTGCTCTATTCACTGTTCCACCTAGCCTGCCCAAGATGGTTAATTTTTTTTAAATCAATTGGGGTTAAGTAACTTGCTCAAGGTTACACAGCCAGTCATTATTTATGTGTGGGTGCTCATTTTCTGAGGCCAGATCCGATCCTGGGTCATTCCAACTCCGGGGCCACCTCGCCGCCCCCAGATGGTTAATTTTAAAATGTTTACAACACTTCAGAAATAATAAATTATTTTACTTCATTGCTTATAATCTTTAACCCAAGGGTGGGGAACATGTGGCCCTCTAGGTACTCAAGTGCATCCCTTTGAATCCAAACTTCATAAAACAAATCCCCCTAATAAAAAGAAGCGTTCTGTAAAATTTGGACTCAAATCACCACATGAAAGGACCAAGAGGGCCACAGGTGGTGTTGAGGTCACAGATTCCCCACCCCTGCTCTAATCTGAGGCCAGTTAGGTTTCTGTGGGCACTAGGTTTTTTAAAAGATGATAAATAAAGTTCAAAACAATAACATTTTCAATAAAGATTTATTTCTGGGACTTATAAAGCAACTCTGGAAAATTCATGCTTCCTAGATAACCTTAATAGTAATAAATCATCATCTTCAACCATTTGGAAAAGAAAATGTTGGCCCAGAATGACACAAATGTCTAGAAGGGGCTATTTACTTCAACATTACAAAAGAAAATTTACATGAATGAATGACTTTTTATATATAAGAAGCAAACCTTTGGCACAAGATGCTTTGTCATTACCCAGGAAAACAAATTGTTGAAGTGCTTATTGTAAAAGAAGTCCAACAGAATTAAAGCATTTTTGTCAATATAAAACATCCTACATAGCTTGCTAGTACATAAATGAGTAGAGGCTCCAAATGGAGAGAAGCACCTGAAACACTTTTTTAACTTTGATTTAAACAAAATTCCATCTTGAAGAAACAGTGGCTGTGTTTAACACAAATACAATTATTTGTGTTGATTATCTGCTCCATAACATTGTAATTTTCCAAAGTTTAAAGATAACAAATGCTATTAGTCTTATACAAATACTATCAGACTCTTAAAAAGCTTTACGATAATGCTCAGGAGGAGCAACGTCATACTCGCTGGAACTAAACAAAACTGACAAATTATCTGCTAAGTAATGCAAGAAAGAATTAAAATGCTGTAACAATAGAGCCAAAGTCGGGTTCTCAAGAGGTGTATAGGTCATTATTTCTTCAACTTTTACAAATAATCTCAAGAGATGGGGTGCTCCATAGATCTGAGACATAGGAACACCTGGCATGCTTGCCAGGATTTTAGCATACTGGGGTCTCTCAAATGTGTAAAGCAGTTTCGAGCCCAGCGTGACATTGAAGTAGGCTTTGAGTCCTACCAGCACTTCCCTAACATCCCGCATCCAGCTATCATCTGCATTTTTAGAGATGCTCTCAAAATATTCATAGTCCTCTAGAATTGAGTCCACGTTCTTCTTTGCAGGGAGACGAAACAGCTGGCTCTTTCTCACAATCATGTCCCAGTCCTCCCAAAGCCATGGTTTCAGCGCCTCAGGAATAGGCACTTTTCTTTCAGCTCTGGAGAGGAAGTCTTGATTGGGCTCGACGTCGCTGGCACTGTCACTATAAGCAGTAGGGAGCAGCAGGCCCTTACGAGGACGACCACGACGACGCTGCTGCTGCCCAGGCGGCCGGCCCCTGCCACGATGCTGCTGCTGCCCAGGCGGTCGGCCCCTGCCACGGTGCTGCTGCTGCCCAGGCGGTCGGCCCCTGCCACGGTGCTGCTGCTGCCCAGGCGGCCGGCCCCTGCCACGACCAGTTTTGACATTGGTGATGCTAGTCTCTGCAATTCTAGTAACCTGCCTGCGGATACTTCCGGCCTTTGGCGCTGTCTGGGCTGAGGCTTGTTCATTTCTCCTCTGGACAGCAGAGGCCTTTTCTCTGGTCACTGGCCCTACCCCAGCCCTTTCTGCAGCCCGCCCCTGCTGTGCTCTGTTCAGTTTTCGTAGTTTTCTCAGATTGCCCTTGTTATATATGAGTAACTTGCTTTGTGGAAGCCATTCATCCTCCCACTCAGCTTGGGGGGAGGGGCAGCCTCTTAAGGCCACAGGAACATCCCAGCCATCAGCACCAGCAAGGACTACACTGCTTCCAGCCTCACTGGTGCTTGGCTGGCAGGTGTCAGAGGCCTGGAGATTGGAAGGCTGCAGGGTGCCCTCGGCCCGCGCGGTGACCGAGGTGTTCACCAAATTCCTCCTTTTCACCCCAAAGTACCGGACTTGGTATTTCACCTTCCTGTACTTTACAGACACCTTCATGCACTCGGCTTTGTACAGGAAAGGCCCGTGGAAGCACAGCACGCGGGCACCCTCTTGGAATCGGGGCTTCCTGGGGCCCTTTCTGCCATCCTTCTTTGGCGCCATCTCTTAACAAAGATTCTCCACCCACCGGCTGCGGCCCCACCAACCTGAGCCTCTGCCTCTCGCTGCCTCAGGCCCCGCGGCTGGGAAGCCCCTCAGCAGTCTCGGATTTGGGCCACAGAAACTGCCCCTTGGGCCCAACTCCTCCAAACTAGCTGCCCACAGAAGGTGCAGTCTTGTCAGTGTACCAGCTCTCGCTAAAATGGCGTCCTGTGCCCTCAATACCACAGGCACACACTTTTCACATGACAAATCTCCGTCTATTCCACCAATGAGAACCACACACAGCCCCGGAGACAACCAGCTCTGTCCAATGGCTGCTCTTCCCGCCACCTAGCCCACACGATGCCTCCAGAGGGGTAAAAGGGGGGAGGTGGCGTCTCTACCCCCCCAATTCCCAGCCCCTATCCCATGCAGTGGTGCTCCACCTCATCCACTACTTCCATTTGAAATAATTTCAGTTTGTTCCATGAAGCAGACAGACACTGCTTAACCTCCTAGTATTCGCTCAGCAGTGTTGGGTGCGGGAGCCAGAGAGCCCCTGAGAGGTCAGAGGGCTCGGCCTACATGTTCACCTGCAAGGACACTAGGCTCTTGTCGCGGGGGGGGGGGACGAGTGTGGGGGAGGGGTCAAGGGAGCCCGGGCCGGGCTGGGGGAGGGGCAGCATGATGTGGTCCACCTATGTGTGTACACTGTGAGCCCTCCGAGAGGGCTCCCCCCCAACTCCCCTCACCTGCCTCCACCAATCCATAAAGACCCCCTGGAGAAGGAGCCCCCCACCTCCCGAAAGTTCCTGGAAGTACTGGAATTTGAATAGAGAAGATGCGGGGGGGAGAGGAACTGCCTGAAAAAAAGAGACAGGCGAGGGTCCAGCAGAATCTGGGAACAGTGATCTGGGCATTTTGTCTCAATTGTCCTCTTAAAACCCCTCTTCATTCACTTGGAGCCCTCCCCACCATGACTCCTCCCTGACAGTTTACAAGATCAAACTCTTTACCTGAGCAATAAAGTCTGCCCACAATCACAAGGCTACTGATTTTCGATCCATATACAAATTTCTCCTCATCTCCGACAAGAACTATATGTTCCTGTCAAATTTGACCAGTTCAGCAGTCCTTGGACATGTCTTGCACTTTCCTGCCTCCACACATTTGCTTATGCTGTTCCCTCAGTTTGAAATGCTTTCCCTCCACTTTTGTGTTTCCATTGAAATCCTTCCCAGTCATTCAAAACCCAGTTGAAATTCTATCTCACTCCCTAAAACCTTCACCCATGTTCCAACCAGAAGTGATTGTTTCTTCCTCTAAACCACAGGACCTACTTTGCTTGTACCACAAAGGTTAAGTGTGTGTAGTTATTTGTCCCTGTTAAGTGTGCACTATAAGTCCATTAATGTTTTTCTCCCCTATGAGGTTAGAAGCTCTTCAAAAGAAGGGACTTTTCTTTTTCTCTGGAATCTCTATATTGCCTAGGCCAGTAGCTTGCACAGAGAAAGTCATCTGTTGAATTGAACAAATGAAGTTCCAACTGATATAATGCAAGAGCTAGATCCTGTATAGAAATATCAATATCCATTATAGAAATATCAACACCCAATATCAAGATAAATTTACCAAAATTGGAGGTGTGTCTCTTTTGAGATAAAAAGGACTATATGAAACTAACTATAGCAAATTGATCTAAATAATTGGGAAAACATTAATTGGTAATGGGTAGATGAAGTCAATAAAAATGACACTACATAAATTAATGTCTCAAAAGAATATTTTGGAGTGGTCAAGATGGCGGAATAGAAAGAGCTCTTCCATGGAGCCCACACCACTTCAAAATTATATAAAAGGGGGACTGTGAAGGACCTCTGGAGCTCCAGAACCCACAAAATGACACAGAGAATCTAACCTCGTGCTGAGGACAGTCCTGCAGGCTGGCAGGGAACGGCCAGCCCAGGGCTCTGGAAGCTGAGCTCAGAGCTCTGGAAGCCAAACCCAGGACCACATGAGTCAGAGGTTTTAGCCCCAGGGCAGCCAGACCAGCAGCCAACTGGAGGGACCAAAGAACACCAGCAGCTGTGGCTTTTCCAGAATTATCAACACATACATGCCTATGACAAAGTGAGAAGTCAGTGGCCTATGGACTTTGGGACTGTTTGGGAGAGTGCCTGGCCTCTTTCCCCTGGGGGCAAGAAGATGCTCAGAAGCCAGAGAAGCTTGCTCCACATTGCCATGTTGCAGCTTCAGCTCCTGGCCTGCTAACTTTAGGGGGATCTGGCGATCAGTCTGGGGGGTAATCGCTCTTGCTTTACCCTTCTTGGACCTGGATTGTGGTCTGGGGTGGAGGTTTTGGGGTGTGTGACCAGCTTGCCAGAGCGTGTGAAGGCTTCACAGAGGCCACCCAACCAATACCTCAGGCAATTGGGAAAACCCCAGGATTTGGGATGGAAGCTCCCCTAGCTGGTGGCAGGGTCCTACTGTGGCAACAAGCCCAAAAGTCAAGTAATTGTGTGGCAACATGCCTAAGCAAAGGAAACAAAATAAACAGAAAAATTCAACATTAGACTCCTATTTTGGGGGCAAAGAGGAGCAAATCATGAAACAGGAGGAGGACTGGAAGGTCAGAACTCCTGCACCAAAAGCCACAAATAAAAATATGAGCTGGTTACAAGCCATAGAGGACTTTAAGAAACAGATAAGAGAAGTGGGGGGAAATTGGGAAGAGAAATGATAAAGATGCAAGAAAAGTATGAAATGACAATCAACAGCCTGACTGAGGAAAATAACACCTTAAAAATAGACTAACTCAAATGGCAAAAGAGGCTCAGAAAGGCAATGAGGAGAAGAATACCTTAAAAAGCCGACTTTGCCAGATGGAAAAAGAATCTCAAAAGCTCACTGAGGAGATTCATTCCTTCAGAATTAGACTGGAGCAAATGGAAGCTAGGGACTTTATGAGAAATCAAGGTGCTGTTAAACAGATCCAAATAAATGAAAGAATAGAAGGCAATGCGAAATATCTCATGGGAAAAACCACTGACCTGGAAAATAGATCCAGGAGAGACAATCTAAAAATTATTGGACTACCTGAAAACCATGATCAAAGAAAGAACCTAGAAATCATCCTTCAAGAAATTCTCAAGGAAAATTGCCCTGATGTTTTAGAACCAGAGGGCAAAATAGAGGTTGAAGGAATCCACCAATCACCTCCTGAAAAAGATCCTAAAAAGAAAATTCCTAGGAATATTGTAGCCAGGTTCCAGAATTCCCAGATCAAGGAGAGAATATTACAAGCAGTCAGGAAGAAGCAATTTCAATATTGTGGAAACACAGGCAGGATAGCACAGGATCTGGCAGCTTCTACACTGAGGGATTGAAGGACATGGAATATGATATTTCTGAGGGCAAAAGAGCTGGGATTAAAACCGAGAATCACCTACCCAGCACAACTGAGTATCTTGTTTCAGGGGAAAATATGGTCATTCAGTGGAATAGAGGACTTTCAAGCATTCTTGAGGAAAAAACCAGAGTTGAATAGAAAATTTGACATTCAGATACAAGAAGCAAGAGATGCTTGAGAAGGTAAACTGGGAAAAGAAATAATTATGATCTTATCAAAGTTCAACTATTTACATTCCTACAGGGAAAATGATACCTGTAACTGATGAAACTTTTCTCAGTATGAAAATAGTTGAAGAAGGGTATATGGGCATATGAATACATATGTGAATGTGTGTATATATGTTTTCAGGTATACATAGATAGAGGGCACACGTCGAATTTAATAGGAAGGGATAATACTTAAAAGGTGAAATTAAGAGGTAAGATAGGAATATATTGAGAGGAGATGGGGAGACAGAATGAGATGAACTATCACATATAGAAGAAGCAAGGGAAAATCATTACAAGGAGGGGAAGAACAGGAATGCAAAAAGGCAAAACCTTATCCTCACTGAATTTGGATCAGGGAGAGAATGACATACATACTAAATAGGGTTTCTCACCCTACAGGAGAGTAGGGGAGAAGGGGATGAGATGGGGGTCAATGGAAGGGAGGACAGGCTGGTGGGGGGGAGTTGGAAGCGCCCACTTTTGAAAAGAGACAGGATCAAAGTGAGGAGTGGACCAGGTGGGAGGCGGGATGCGAGGGAGGGAAGCATAGTCAGTCTTTTACAATATATCTACTATGGTAATGTTTTGCATAGCTACACATGTACAATATATACTGAGTTGCTTATCTCCCTTTTAAAACCAATTTTTTAAAAATATATAAATACTATGATTAATACTATTGTGCATATAATTGAGAGATAAGATGTGCGGGCATTGGGGCATGAGGATTCTTGTCCTACTGGAAAAGTTGAAGGGGATATGGGAGAAGAGAGGGGAGAGAGCAGACTGGATGAGGGGATATCCTGTGGGACTGCTATTCTGGGGTGGTGGGTAGGGGGAAAATGGGGGAAAAAATTGTCACTCAAAATCTGACAGAAATGAATGATGTAAACCAGAAGTTAATAAAGCATTTGGGGAAAAAAGAAAATATTTTGCACAGCTAGAAAAAATAATAATAAAATTCATATAGAAGAAGAAAATGTCTAGAACCTCAAAAGTAATCATTTTTTAAAATATTTAACTTATGTTAAGGATTTGGGTGAGGGTTGGGAGAAGGGTTGATCTTCATTTACAGAACCTCCCATTTTGAAGGGAATCTATCTCTTCATTGGAGTCTAACTTTGCTCACTCCTGTAATCGATCCATAATGTCACCTACAATACAGCTATTAATCACCCCATTAATACAATTCAGCAATTGAGCATTTGCTCACTTTGTTATAAAGCACCTTACATTCTTCTTGATGTGTTCACCAAAGAGAAAAGGGACTCTCTTCTATATATATGGACTGTACCCACATAGATAGACTATATATGTCTATATAGATATACCATGTCCATCTTCCGGAACCTATTACAGAGCCAGACCCACAATAAGTATTCATTAAATACTTAAATGATTCCCAGTAAGAGGGTGTAGGATTTAATTTCCCCTATGTGATCTGTCCATTTTTGAATATTTTGAAATATCAATATACTTATATCTCTATACTATAATTACATCTCCAACAGTGAATGAACTTTTATTTTAGCTTTCAAAATTATGATAAGTATGGGAAATATACTTTAGGACTAGATTATGTCAGCAGATCAGGATTTCCACTTTGCCAGTTATGTTGGCTGCCTACAGGCAATTAGGTGGTGCAGTGGATAGAGAAATGGACCTGGAATCAGAAAGACCCAAATTCAAATCCAACCTCAGACTACTAAGTAAACTGTTATACTTACTAGCTGAGTGATCCTGTGCAAGTAAAATAGGGATAATAATAGTACCTACCTTCCGGGGGTTGTTGTGAGGATCAAATGAGATATTTGTAAAGTGTTTATCACAGTGTCTTGCACATAGCAAGTGCTACATAAATTCTTGTTTCCTTCCTTCTATCAACCAACCATCTGACCTTAGACAATCAGCAGGCAATAATCAATCAACAATCATTTATTAGGAAATTTATATGAATAGATATATGCATGCAGCTAGGGGGTACAGTAGATAGATAGCTGGGCCTGAAGTCAAGAAGACTCATCCTCCTGAGTTCAAATCTGGCCTCAGACACTTACTAGCTGTGTGACCCTGGGCAATTCACTAAACCCTGTTTGTCTCAGTTTCCTCATCTGTAAAATGAGCTAGAGAAAAAAATGGCAAACCACTCTAGCATCTTTGACACATGTATGTATGTATGTATGTGTGTGTATATATATATATAATTTATACACACAAAATGCATATACACATATATGTATATGTGATTGTTGATTGATTACACATGCAAGTAGAAAATGAAACTTAAGCTGGGCTTTGAAAGATGTTGAAGATTCCAAGAGATGTAAGTGACAAGGGAGTATATTTTGAGCAAGAAGGATGACACATGCAAAAGCAAAAAAATGGGAGATCAAATATTGTGAATGGGGAACTGCATTTAGGTCAATCTGACTGGATCATAAGGTGCAGGAGGATAATTTCTAATAAAGACTGAAAGGTAGGTTGGAGCCTGACAGGTTGTGAATAGTTGTAAATGCCCAACTTAGGAAGCTGTATTTGACCTTAGAGGTAATAATGACCAGATGAAGCTTATTCTGCAAGGGAGTGAAATGCTAACTCATTTAGCTGCTCTAGGATGAGGAGGGTGGACTAAATGATCAGTAAGCTCCCTTCTAGCTCAAAGCCTTCTATTCCATCAATGGAAAATCAATTCATAAATTAGTTTATTAAAAACAAATTGGCAAGGGTTATTTCACTCTGACTTCCCATGAGGTCGCTTTAAAGGAAGCAACAGTATACATTGAATTGCAGGAAAATTTATCTGAGGGGCTTTCAAGACAAGGTTAAGCTTACAGATGTTTAATGAAACTGAGATAACCATGGTACTAACTTAAAAAAAAAACTATCTTATCCACAACTTGGTTCTAACCCTGTGTGTTGTTCTCTTTCCCCAAAAAGGCCATCCAAGAAACATTGTATTTAGCTCTCCCTCTCACCTCCCTCTTCTAGTTTCATTCGTCTCCTTAGGGACTCAGTTCGAATCTCACCTCCTACAAAAGGTCTTTCTCAGACATTCCCACTCACTGTCTTCCCTTCCTCCTAAAATTACCTTTCATTCAAACTATATGTTCCTGGTATACATAGTTCTTTGCATACTGTCTCCACCATTAGAAGGTGAGCTTCATAAGGGTAAGGATTGTGTTTTCACCTTAAGTTAGGCTCCCCAGGGCTTAACACAGTGACTGAAACATAGTAGGTACAGTCATGTATCTCAATGTAACTGATAAGTACTTCAGCTTGCAGTCTAGGTAATGAGCCTTTGAATGAAGCCAGGTTCATCCTCAGGCAACAGAAACGTAAGACATCACCAAACCTGTACTTGATCCGTGCCCCACTGCTACAGTCTTTAAGAAACTACCATTAGGTGGAGCAGTGGGACCAGGGGTCAAAAAGACCAAAATTCAAATCTGGCTTTAGACCTTTACTGGCTGTGTGACCCGGGGCAAGTCAATTAACCCATGTTCGCCTCTGTTTGTTCATCTGTAAAATGGGGATAATAATGGCACCTACCATGTAGGGGCTGTTATAAATATTAAATAAGATAATAATTGTCAAGTGCTTACCTCAGTGCCTGGTACACAGTAAGTGCTATGTCAGCTATTATGAAGTACTAGATGACAACTTTAGTGGAAGATTACTAAATGGGAAATATATGCTTGAGATGTAAAACATAGCAAACATAACTTAACTTCCCTCCTTTATGGAAAATAAACAACCTGGGCCACACTACAGTAGAATCTGTTCTAAATGGAAAGGAGTGGTTTCTTGTTCAGAATAGGTAGAAAACTTGGAAAGAAGAGATTCCAAGTCAGATTGCAAAGATTCTAGAAGAAGGAATTTTAAAAATCAGAAATTTGGCAGCTACAGTTCTGTAAACATGCAGAGGAAGAACATTTTACCAATTAAACTGTACCCCTGAAGGCATGACAAGCAAAATGCATCAATTTTAAGGCTCAGTTTTCAAAAGTTTCTACATCTGCAATGGGTTATTAATACACATAGCCTTCCACTTAATTTCTCTATTTGTACCTGAGCTATCTGAGGTG
This sequence comes from Gymnobelideus leadbeateri, assembly GCA_011680675.1. NCBI lineage: Eukaryota > Metazoa > Chordata > Mammalia > Diprotodontia > Petauridae > Gymnobelideus > Gymnobelideus leadbeateri. The sequence goes on along the minus strand of WOXC01006803.1, from coordinate 151,870 downwards.
CTATCCAAAAAGGGAAGTAGAAAGACAACTTGTACTGAGAAGTATGGCAGGTCATTCAATCTAATGAACTACACTTTGAAAATATGACCATATTCCTATTAGGTCTGGAACCAAAAAAAGAGCTAGAGGAGTTATGGAGAGTTCATTTGTCTTATTCAAGAGGTAATTTTATTAATGACTTCTGGCTCAAGTTCTGCCCCCCACATTGTAAGGCTAACTTGGTTATACAAGTTGCCCCCAGTTGTTGTGAGGTAAATTGTTGAGAGCCAAAGAGGCTTGATCCAGGAATCAGATAAAGATCTCACTATGTTCCCTATAGAAGGCCCTTGGAAATGTGACCTTGTTAAGCTTGCTCCTTGGGTCTTTTGATATGGGCTACACTTAAAAGGATGTTGTTTGAGTTCTGAGACCAATAGGCTCTGCCCCAAGACTTTAGATGTTCAAAACAAAAATATTTGAATTCTTAGGTGGTCACAGTTCCTATGCAGATGTACTTAATAATGCAGCTTTGGTTTCTGGCCTTGAAGCCAACTCTCAAGAACATCCTTTGTAATGTGACTGCATATGAAAGTAGTTAACTGTCTTTTCCTAAGACTTTCTGGCATGTAGAGCACAAAAGGTTAACTGCCATGATACTTCCAGGATATGACAGACTAAGATAAGAATACCTGAGTCTCCTTCCTTTGTCTCATTACTCTATAAAAACCTTGTCCTAAGAATCAATAAATGGAGTTCATCCATTCTTCCTTGAACTACCCACATGGCCTGCTCATTTCTTATTCACATCTCTGAATCATGCTAAGTGCTGGACACTGAGCAGCCCAAGGCAAATGGCGCCCACACGGGACACGTGGGAACCTGAAAGGAAGTTTCACAGTGGAGATGGCCCTTACAAGTGGAAGGATCTCCAAAAATCACAAGTCACAAGGTAAGGGAACTTTTTTTCAATCAATTCGTAGTCATTCTATCCCACCAGGCTTCTACATGGATTTTTAAGCTTTCTATCACCATGGGTCAAATGCATAGGGTACAGTTCAAAGATCGGGAACAATATTTTCAAGTATTAAAGAAAGTAGTGAAAGAAAGAAGGTTTATTATTATGGAAGAACAGTTAGAGGAATTTTATTTAGTGTGTTTGGAACATTGTAGCCCTGGGTTTCCAAAGGATGATGCAATAGAATGGGAAACAGAAGGATAACAAATCACTAAGAAACTAGTAAAAGAAGGAACTCAGCATTTCTCCATTTCTGCCTTTTTTAATGGAATATATTAAAGATATGTTTAACATCAGGAATGAAAGTGACAAAGGAGGCACAAAAATTAAGCGTAATTCAGCTGTCTTTACACAGTATTTATAGCAAGTCAAAAAAAGTATACAAGCAATATCAGGATAAAAAAATTTTAATTGCTTTCATGAAAAATGTGAACAGAAGTTTTAAGGTTTAAGGGTCTCCTTTCCTCCAATCCAACTCTGGCTAAGTTTTATTGTGGGAAAGGCTGTTAAAAATAAAAAGGGATTTTTTTCCTTTAGATCAAAGAGGCAGATTAACAAGCTTTAATCATTCTCCTGTCTCACCTAAAAGAGAAAGTGAAAGACATTTTTTTTAAAAAGTCTCTGGTCACTAGAGGAGAGAGAGTGCTGAAGGATAATTAGGATACTTAAATCACCCTCCTCAATCTAGATAAAGGGAAGATGCAAAATAAATTACATCAAGGGCTCCATAAACAACAGCCCTAGGTCAGAACATGCTGACCATACTCCTGAAAAGAGAAGAAAAAAGGCTAAATTCCTGATCAATAAATTTTGCATGTTATGATTTGAAAATTCGGCTAATATCATAATGCCATTGTGTTATTGTGGTCTTTCTGAGTTGTGGTACAATTCTATTATATAGTAAAGACTGGATAATTGCTGTTAGCCAGAAATAGTGTTAGATAAAACAAAATTTTTATCTGAGTTTTGTTGGAACTAAAATGTTGGAGGAAAGAAATTTATGTAGAAACAGTCATGATTACTTTATCAGTTCTGCTTAAATCTATCTCATAATGCTTATATCTGCCATATAGAAAACAAATTTACCTGTAGAAACAAAAGGAGGTTACAGGCCCTCCCCCACAAGTCTAGTGGATACCTCAGTACAATTGTATTAACTTCTTTTATCCTCGATCAAATTAGGAAAAGAAAGTTCCAGCCTTCCCCCCACACTTGCAAACTTACCTTTCCCCACTGGGCAAAGGAAGGAGGGAAAAGGGACATCAGCTATTGTGGGGGCCTGGCTGTTAAAAGTTCTTAGCCCTGGGGGCTCACTTTGAGAAGTGTTGTGTGACTTGACCAGGTGAGACTCTGGGAAGCCGTTGTTGAGAGCCCCCCGGCTTTGAAAACCCAGATGTTGATGCTTCCCTCTCTGGTAACTGTGATTTGGTATTGATGATGTAATGTTGGGACAGTTTGGAAGCCTGTCTGTTTGATCTGTAAGTTCTGTAACTCTGAAGTTTGGGGTGCTGACCTTTTCCCCTGAACTAGGTAATGTGTGTTTGTTTGATTAAAGTAAGCTTGTTAACCCATTTTGAGTTGCTTTCCTTTTGAAAAGCAGATCTAAGAACCTGTGTTGGCAGCTACCCTGGGGATATTGGGGTGCTTGCCGCTACAAAATGGCGACGAGGGATGGGATCTGCTGAGTAAAAGGAAAGTATGGGGGCTGGGATAATTGTTTGTTTCCCAGTTGTGGTAGCTGTGATTCTGTGGAGCCATGGAGCAGGAGAGAATGGCCTGCATGCTGACTTCACTGAGGTGAGAGCAGGAATGGTGAGCTGCCTGCCTGGAGACCTGTGGAGAAACCTGGAGCTGCTGCCTTCTGCTGGAGGAGAAGGAACCCAGGAGTTTGGAGTTCAGCCACAGGACAAGATAAGGACTGTGTGGCAAAGCAGGGGCACTGAATGTGTTTCCTTGCTGCATCCCACAGTTTGGGACCCAGGGGGAGGATGGACTTGTGACTGGTGGGTGGGGTGAAGTGCCATGGACCCCAAGGACCCCACTTTGGTTTTGTTGCCCAGCTCCCTCTCTGGATTTGGAAGCAGGGGCTGGAGCAGTGTTATGGGAAGGACACCCCCCTCCTCCCAAGAGAACTTTATGTGATAATGCTTTGTATTTTGTGAATTGATGTGAAAATGCAATGTACTTTGTTTAAGACCAGTGGCCACTTTGGTAACTTTAGATGTACCTTGAAAATATGACTTAAGGGATGGTTAGTGACAACTGAAATGTAAATTGTCTATGCTATGGCCATCCTTAGTAAGACTTTACTGAATAAGGTACTGGTTGTACTTTGAGATATTGTTACAGATAAGAGACTAATTGAGTTAATCAAGACTTTGCCCCACGAGTGGAAGACTTGTACTTTGAAAACTGATGTAACTGATTGAGTTAACTTAAGAGTGACTATTTTTTGATTTTACTGATAAGTGGACTGAGTTAACATTTGCCCCATGAGTGGAAGACTTGGACTATTGTATTTTGAGATTATATTGTGATTTTCTTATGTACCTGGAAAATGTGACCTAAGAGATGTTTAGTGCTAATTCAAATGTAAATTGTGTATGCTATGGGCAAGAAAGATCTTGGGGCTGAATGTAATGGAAATGCAGATTTAAAGATCTTCCCTGCCCCTAGCTTAAGTGCACCTGGAGCCTGTGGTGGGAGGCTTGTTTTTCAGGAAAGCCCATACCTTGATACTTTGTGATTGGGCAGTGGGTCAAGGAGGTTGTTACATTCTCTGAGCCAGGAGAAGGCTATATAAACTCTGATGAGAGGCTTTGCTTTGGGGCTCACTTTGAGAAGTGTTGTGTGACTTGACCAGGTGAGACTCTGGGAAGCCGTTGTTGAGAGCCCCCCGGCTTTGAAAACCCAGATGTTGATGCTTCCCTCTCTGGTAACTGTGATTTGGTATTGATATAATGGTTGGACAGTTTGGAAGCCTGTCTGTTTGATCTGTAAGTTCTGTAATTCTGAAGTTTGGGGTGCTGACCTTTTTCCCCTGAACTAGGTAATGTGTGTTTGTTTGATTAAAGTAAGCTTGTTAACCCAAAAAAAAAAAAAAAAAAAAAAGTTCTTAGCCCTGCCACTGATAAAAAACCAATAACTGTCTGTACTGGATAAGACAATCCATCCTTTTATGAATAATTTTATATGATCTAGGAATACAACTGACTTCATCTGAAGTTTAATGTTTTTGCTACACCTAAAATAATTTGGCTGTCACTCACGGAACTTTTAAAATTGATTATTTTAGTGTCTCAATGCTAAAACATAGAATTTTTAATTGATTACAGTATGTGGAAAAAAGGAAACTAGGTAAAAACTTTGTTACATTCCTCCTGCACAATTTTCAGTCCCTGGTCTATATCAATCCTTCTTATTCTCTAATAATGTCAAGACTCCTGGAAACTACTTCTATAGGAAAAATCATCAGACTAGGTTAGGAACTTGTTTTAGTGAATGTAGTTCTTAAATAATGAACCCAACTCACAAAAAAAGTTGCAAAAGATTAATAAGGATTTTTAGCAATTGGCTTTTACACCGGGATAAGTTAAATTCGAGAATGAAAAATGCTAATATCCCTTATGTATTAAAAGACCTAGTAGATCTTTATTGTTTATTACAGCTACATGAGAATAAAGTTAAATGTAATTAACTCTAAGCTGTGATTGGTAAAAATTGCTTTTTAAGATAAAAAAATATTTAAGATCATATTCACATATCCTTACTCTTTTTCTCCTTATACCTGATTCCTATGATCAGATTAAGTAATACGTAAAGGATAAGAACTTTTTTTATGTTAGCTTATCGGAAAATTTAATTTTTTTTACCTAGAATTAGAAAACGTACAGAAATGTATACAAACCACTTAAAACTCACCTTAAGGTATTTCCATTAACTAAAGGAATTTTGGAACTAACAGCTTTTTAAAAATATAGTGATCAGCTTTTAATTTTTTGACATGCAATTAATATATATTTTTTCTTCTCTCCTTTGGCTAAAACACTTTGTCACACCTAAATTAGTTTTATTAAGTAATAATCGAGGAAAATAGAGAATGCTCACTGACCTCTGACAATCATTTAATATCCTATTTTGGCTAAAATCTGAATTAAAGAAAGAAGCTGCTCTGCCTCATTTTACAAAAAAGCTCTCTTGGCCAGAAATTCAATTTAGCACAGACTCACTCTGTCAGATTATTCTGGCCTGCTTGTCAATACAAGCCTTACATATACTTAGGCTCCTTAAGAGTCTACCCATTGGCGTAGCCAAGATGGTGGAGTAGAAACAGCATTTCCAATGTGCTCTGCCCCACGCAAATTTCAAACAATGTCAAAGAGGACTCCAAACAACTTCTGGAGCCACAGCACCCACAGAACGGCACAGAGAAGCTAACCTCCTGCTGAGGACAGCCCAGCAGCCCTGCAGGGATTGGCCAGCGCAGCCCTCTGAGAGCAGGCAGCACAGCACGCTGGGAACCAACAGCGCAGCGCGCAGAGCCAAGCCCAGGTCCTCGGTTTTAGCCCCAGGGCGGCCAGGCCTTCAGCAGGCTGGAGGGACCCCAGAACACCAGCAATTGTGGCGATCCCAGAATTATCAGCACAGATATGCCTAGGACAAAGTGAGAGGTTAGTGCCCTGTGGACTTTGGGAACAGTATTTGGGGAACGCATGGCCTCCTCTTGTAACTACACTTCAATAAGGAGAAGCATTGTTTTTTTCACTCCATTTCCATTGTTCTTCATTTTTAGGTACTCCTAAAGAAACAAAAACTGATGATGCCTTTGCCTACACTGGCAAATCATTTCTATCTTTCTATGAAACCTTATTGACAAAAATGAAAAGAGGATTTGGATTTGGACCTATATATCACAAGGACAATTAGCTACTGTCTTATACACCCTAAAATTTTTTCAGCACCCTTAAAATGGGTATACACCAGCAAAATAACAATTTGAAAAAGTACATATTCCCAAATAAAGTATGGAAAAGACCTGGCCCTTAATTATGTATAGGCTAGGTTGTGCTTATATTTTTTTAGACACTGATGAATAACCACTGAAGATGCTAACACAGAATGTCCAGGCATGTTCCACCAGATGCAAAAACAGAGAAGAGGATTAGAGGATCCCTCACAAGGACAACCCCAGAAGAAATGACTTGGCTTCCCAACTTTTCACAGAATGATACAGCCTTCTAATGGAATATTACACAATGATAGACTTCAGAGGAGCCTGCCCATCAAGAAATATCTGATTTTCTAATAAGAATTGACTGTTGGACGTTTTTAATCATAGAACTAATTGCCTCCCTTTTAATGTCAGCAACTATGTCTTATATTTTAAGTGGGATACAAACTGCTCCATTTCTGAATATATTGTCAAGGAATGTTACCTTGGCTTTGAAAATCCAGTACTCTATAGATAAGACATAGTGTAAAAAATCAATCTGTTGGAGCAGTTAGAAAAACTCAAGACCAGACTCCTTCTCCAAAGTAATTACGGATATACCTATCTATGTATGAACTTTTAATTATATTGATTTTACTTTTGCTCAATGTATATCTAGTAAAGATCTTGTTGAACAATCTTTATTTGCTTTTTTGCAACTAATTTCACTTATGCTTGGTATCAAACATCAAAGGTATATGCATTACATCAAACTTCTGATGTCTTAAAAAAGGGCAGGAAAGGTTTGCCGGATTTCTTATTACTAAATTCACTGCCTTAATATTGTTAATGGTTCCAACTGCTGTGTTAGCAATCCAAACTGCACAATAGGCTAATGAATTATCAAAAAATTGTTTCTGTAGCCGTTAAGATACAACATGACATAGATAAGTATCTTTTGAATAAGATCGACTTATTACAATAATTAGTATTATGCTTAGGTAAGAGTTAAAAGCATCAAAAATTCAACTGTTACTTAGATGTGATTTTAAATACACTTATATTTGTGTCATTCCTAGCTTATATACTTCTTCTCATTCCAATACCACATGGGACAAGATCAGAGCCCGCTTAATGGGAATGTGGCATAATTCCAATATCACCTTGGAAATTAAAAGTTTTCAATTGAATTATTAAGATATTGAACATAGTGAGATCCCTTGGATTGACCCTATAGGACTTATGAAAACAATTACTGATACATTGAAAAAATCTCTATGCAGCTACATATTAATAATTATAATAGTCTGTTGTATATATGGACCTTGCATTATATGAATAATAACTTTAGGTACTGAATTACATGCCTTTAAAGTCTCCTTAAGAAGGAGGAATAATTGTGGGGAGCCAAAAAGGTCTGATTCAGGATTCAGATATTAATCCTAATAGAGGACTTTAATATAAAAGCTCTATGAGATGCGACTTTCTTGTTAAGTTAGCTCCTGAGTTCTTTGTTATGGCTTACACTTATAAGGATGTTACTTGTGTTCTGACATCAATAGGCTCTACCCCATGATTTTAGTTATTGAGAGCCAAAATATTTGATTCAGCACTCAGATATCTTTGGGTGGTCAGCTCTAACCATGATATCTTTTGATGATTGCAGCTTTGGCTTTGAAGTCTGCTCCAAGTTCTATACATTTATGACTTTGGCTACATTAGCAGGTACCTAAGACCTAGATCAAAGGTTTTACCCTAATACTTTAGTCTCCTAGATAACAAATTTTTATCAAATTATCTTTTCTGTGCTACTTCCAGGATATAACAGACTAAGGTAATGATAAGAGTACTTGAGTCCCCTTTCTTTGTCTCGTTGCTCTATAAAAACCTTGTCCTGGGGATCAATAAATGGAGTTCATCATCCTTCTACCCACATGGTCTGGTCATTTCTTTTTTTAAATTTTTTCTCTCTTTTTTATTTTTTAGTTTACATAATTTCTTTCCACAATATTTGAGTTACAAATTCTCTCTCCATTTTTCCCTACCCACCACCTCAGAACTGCGAACCCACTGAATGTTCCCTCTGCCAATCTTCTCTCTCCCATATCTTTCCCCATATCCCCCTCTGACTTTCCAGTAGGGCGTGGTGGATGCCTATGCCCCAGTGCCTGTTTATCTCATTTCCCAGTTACAATAATAATAATAATTGTATAAAATATGTATATTTAAACATTTGATTTTTAAAATTTGAATTCCAGATTCTTTCCCTTCCTCCCTTATCACCCACCATCACTTAGAAGATAAGCAATTCAATATAGGTTGTACATGTATAGCTATGCAAAACATTTCTATAGTGGATATATTGTGAAAGCCTGACTATATTACCCCCCCTCCTATCCCACATCCCACTTGTTCTATTCTCTACTTTGATTCTGTCCCTTTTCAAAAGTAGATGCTTCCAACTTCTCTTCCCCCCTCCAGCCTGCCCTCCCTCTCATTATCCCCCTTCTCACCTCCTGCCACCGTACTCTCCTGTAGGGTGAGACACCCTATTTAATGTGTATGTCATTTCTCTAAGCCAAATTCAGTGAGAATAAGGTTGATTCATTACCTTTTGCCTTCCTGTTCTTCTCCTCCATTGTAACAGTTTTCCCTTGTTTCTTCTATGTGAGATAATTTACCCCATTCTGTCTCTCCCCATCTCCTCAAATTATATGCCTTTCCCACCTCTTAATTTCATCTTTTAAGTATGATCCCTTCTTATTAAATTGATCATGTGCGCTCTTTCTATGTATACATGTACACATATATACTCACTCACATATGTATTCATACGCCCATATACTCTCCTATATAAACATATATATGTATGTATGTGTGTACACACACACACACACACACACACACACACACACACACACACATACATTTCTATTCTCTTCAACAATTCTCATACTGAGAACAGTTTCATAAGTTACAATTATCATTTTCCATGTAGGAATGTCAATAGTTCAACTTTGATAAGTTTCTCATAATTTCTTTTCCCTGTTTACCCTCTTATGCTTCCCTTGCTTCTTGTATCTGAATTTCAAGTTTTCTATTTAACCCTGGTTTTTTTTTTCATCAAGAATGCTTGAGGGGGGCGGAGCCAAGATGGCAGAGTAGAAACAGCTCATCCAAGCCACTCTGCCCCCAGATTCCCCCCAAACTATGTAAAAGGGGACTCTGAACAACTTCTGGAGCCCTAGCACCCACAGAACGACACAGAGAAGCTAACCTCTCACTGAGGACAGCCCAGCGGCCCTGCAGGAAGGACCAGCGCAGCGGTCTGGGAGCTGGCAGTGCGCAGAGTGCGGGAAGCCGAGCCGAGCCAGAGCTGAGGTCCCCGTGAGCCGAGGTTTTAGCCCCAGGGCAACAGGGCCAACAGCTGGCTGGAGGAACCCCAGAACACCAGTAGCTGTGGCGACTCCAGAATTATCAACATAGACATGCCTAGGACAAAGTAAGATGTTAGTGTCCTATGGACTTTGGGACCTGTATTTGGGGAATGCGTCAGCTTCCTCCCCTGGGGGCTAGAAGCCGCTGAGGAGACACTCCATTTTGTAGTTTTCAGAGGCAGCTCCGGCTCCCGGCCTGCAATTAATTGTAGGGAGATCCAGCGATCAGTCTTGGGGGGGTAATCACTCTTGCTTTAACCTCCCTGGAGCTGGATTGTGTACTAGGGTGGAAGTAGTAGGTGGGTTTACAGCTTGCCAGAAACGGAAGTTGCCCCCCACACGTTCGGGACGAAAATTCCTCTAGCTGGCCTTAAAGCCATAGTGTGGCAACAAGCCCAAAAGTCAAGTAATTAAGTGGCAATATGCCAAGGCAAAGGAAACAGAAAAATGCAACCCTAGACTCCTATTTTGGGGGCATAGGGTGGGAAAAGGACTGTGAGGTCAGAAGTCCTGCTCCAAAAGCCCCAGGGGAAAACATGAGCGGGTTGCAGGCCATAGAGGACCTTAAGAAGGACTTTAAAAATCAAATAAGAGAAGTGGAGGAAAAATTGGAAAGAGAAATGAGAAGGATGCAGGAAAAGTATGAAATGAGGGTCAACAGTCTGACTGAGGAAAACAACACCTTAAAAAATAGACTAACTCAAATGGCAAAGGAGGCCCAAAAGGGCAATGAGGAGAAGAATGCCTTAAAAAGTCGAATTTGCCAGATGGAAAAAGAATCTCAAAAGTTCACTGAGGAGATTCATTCCTTCAGAGTTAGACTGGAGCAAATGGAAGCTAATGACTTTATGAGAAATCAAGATGCTGTTAAGCAGATCCAAACAAATGAAAGATTAGAAGGCAATGTGAAATATCTCATGGGAAAAACCACTGACCTGGAGAATAGATCCAGGAGAGACAATTTAAAAATTATTGGACTACCTGAAAGCCATGATCAAAGAAAGAACCTAGAAATCACCCTTCAAGAAATTCTCAAGGAAAATTGCCCTGATGTTTTAGATCCAGAGGGCAAAATAGAGGTTGAAAGAATCCACCGATCACCTCCTGAAAAAGATCACAAAAAGAAAACTCCCAGGAATATTATAGCCAGGTTCCAGAATCCCCAGATCAAGGAGAAAATACTACAAGCAGCCAGGAAGAAACAATTTCAATATTGTGGAAACACAATCAGAATAGCACAGGACCTGGCAGCTTCTACACTGAGGGATCAAAGGGCAAGGAATATGATATTCCAGAGGGCAAAAGAACTAGGAAAGAACCCAAGGGTCACCTACCCAGCAAAACTGAGTATTTTGTTTCAGGGGAAAATATGGTCATTCAGTGGAATAGAGGACTTTCAAGCATTCCTGAGGGAAAAACCAGAATTGAATAGAAAATTTGACATCCAGACACAAGAAGGAAGAGATGCCTGAGAAGGTAATCAGTGAAAAGAAATCAAAAGGAACTTAACAACGTTGAACTATTTACATTCCTATATGGAAAAGCAATAATGGTGACTGATGATATCTTTCTCACTATGAAAATAATGGAAGAAGGGTGTGTGGTCATATGAGTACATATGTGAATGTGTGTGTAGATGGTTACAGTTATATATGGATAGAGGGCATAGGTTGAATTTGTTGGGAAGGGAGAATACTCAAGGGATGAAATTATGAGGTGAAAGAGGAAAGTGGCAAGAGGAGATGGGGAAAGACAGGGTAGGGTATAGGATAAACTATCTTATGTAGAAGAAGCAAGGGGAAGTGGTTGTAAGTGGGGGGAAGAATAGGAAGGCAAAAAGGCAAAACCACATTCTCATTGAATTTGGTTCAGGGAGAGAATGACATACATGATAAATGGGATATCTCAACCTGCAGCAGAATAGGGGGAAGGGGGATGAGAGGAGGGAAGACGGATGGGAGGGCATCCTTGGGGGGAGGGGTGGTTGGAAGTACACACTATAGAAGTGGGACAGGATAATGTGGGGAATGGACCAGGTGGGGGGTGGGATGAGTGGGAGGGAATTGTAAGCAGCCTTGTACAATATATCTACTATGATAATGGATAGCTAGATAATGCATATGGATAATGGATAATGCATAGCTAGACATGTACAACATATACTGAATTACTTATCTCCCCAGAGGGAATGGGTGACAAGGGAAGAAGGAAATGGATCTGAAAGTTGAGGTCCTAACAGTAAATGTTTCAAATATATATAAATACTATTATTAATACTCTTTTGCTTATAATTGGGAGATAAGATGTGCAGGCATTGGGACACAAAGATTCACCTTCCTCTAACGGAAAAGTCGAAGGGGGTATGGGAGAAGGTATGGGAGAGAGCAGATTGGAGGAAGCGATATCTTGTGGGACTGATATTCTGGGAGGTTGGGTAGGGGAATAACGGGGGGAAAATGATTGTAACTCAAAATCTGGCATAAATGAATGATGTAAAATAGATGTTAATAAAGCATTTCTTTAATAGAAAAAAAAGACTGCTTGAAAGTCTGCTATTCCACTGAATGACCATATTTTCCCCTGAAATATGATACTCAGTTTTTCTCAGTGGGTGATTCTTGGTTTTAATCCCAGATCCTTTGACCTCTGGAACATCATATTCCAAGCCCTTCTATCCCAAAGGGTAGAAGCTACCAGATACTGTGTTATCCTGATTGTGTTTCCACAAAATTGAAATTGCTTCTTCCTGGGGGCTTGTAATATTTTCTCCTTGATCTTGGACCTCCGGACCCTAGCTATTATATTCCTAGGAGTTTTCTTTTGGGGATATTTTTCAGGAGGTAACCAGTGGATTCTTTAAACCTCTATTTTGCCCCCTGGTTCTAAAACATCAGGGCAATTTTCCTTGAGAATTTCTTGAAGGATGATTTCTAGGTTCTTTTTTTGATCATGGCTTTCAGGTAGACCAATAATTTTTAAAATATCTCTCCTGAATCTCTTTTCCAGGTCAGTGGTTTTTCCAGTGAGATATTTCACATTGCCTTCTATTTTTTCATTTCTTTGGATCTGATTTGTATCTTGATTTCTCATAAAGTTACTAGCTTTCATTTGTTCCAATCTAATTCTGAAGGAGTGAGCCTCGTCAGTGAGCTTTTGAGCTTCTTTTTCCATCTGGCAAATTCAGCATTTTAAGGCATTCTTCTCCTCATTGCCTTTTTGATCCTCTTTTGCCATCTGGGTTAGTCTGTTTTTAAGGTGTTATATTCTTCAGTTAGGTTGTTGACTCTCATTTCATAATTTTCTTGCATTGTTCTCATTTCTCTTCCCAATTTTTCCTCCACTTCTCTTATTTGGTTTTCAAAATCCTTCTTAAGCTCCCCTATAGCCTGTAACCAGTTCATATTCTTCTTGGAAGCTTTTGGTGCAGGAGTTCCGATTTCACTGTCTTCCTCCTGTTCCATGCTGTGATCCTTTTTGTCCCCAAAATAGGAGTCTACTGTTGTTCTGTCTATCTATCCTGTCTGACTGACTATCCATCTTTCTGTCTGTCCTTCTATCTGTCTGTATTTCTATCTATCTTGCCTGTATATCTGTCTCTCTATCCCGTCTATTTATCTATCTATCCTGTCTATGTGTGTCTGTCTGTCTATATATCCTGTCTGTATGTCTGTCTATCCATCCTGTCTCTATGTCTGTCTATCCATCCTGTCTCTATCTGTCTTTCTGTCTATCTAGTTGTCACTCTCTCTGTGTGATTGTCTGTTTATGTGTATGCCTATCTATCTCTCTGTCTGTCTGCCTATCTGTCTTTCTGTCTACCTGTCTTTATGTTTATCTGTCTCTCTGTCCATCTGTCTATGTATCTATCTTTCCTGTCTGTTTGTCTATCTATAGGTCTGTATGTCTATCTATCCTGTCTCTCTGCCTGACTATATGTCTGTCTGTATTTCTGTCTATCTGTCTACCTATGTATCTATCTTTCCTTTCTCTCTATCTCTCTGTCTGCCTGTCAATCTGTTTGTCTATCTGTGTGTCTATCTATCCTGTCTATCTCTCTGTATGTCTTTCTGTGTGTCTGTGTATCTATCTATCGTGTATATCTGTGTATCTTTCTCTCTATCAGTCTGTCTATATATCTATCTGTCTATCTATCCTGTCTGTTTGTCTATCTGTCTCCTCTGTCAGTCTGTATATCTATACTATCTGTCTATTTTTCTAACTATCCTGTCGTCTATCTGTCTTTCTGTATGCTGATCTGTGTGTCTGTCTATCTATCTGTCTGTCTCCCTATCCTTTTATTTATCCTGTCAGTCTGTCAGACTCTTCATCGGTCTTCCTATCACTTTATCTATCTTGATTGTTTGCATGGCTGTCTATCTATCCTATCCTTCTGTCTGTCTATCCTGTCAGTCTGTCTGTCTATCTGTCTGTCCATCTGTATATCAATCTATGTATCCTGTCTGCCTGTCTGTCTATGTATACTATCTGTCTGTCTATTTGTTTATCTATCTATCTGACTGTCTGTCTCTCTATCTATCCTGTCTATCTGTCTATCTGGCTATCTATCTATCTATCTATCTATCTATCTATCTATCTATCTATCTATCTGTCTGTCTGTCTGCCTGTCTATCTACCTATATATTTGACTGTCTGTCTGTCTCTCTATCTATCCTGTCTTTTTGTCTGCTTATCTATCCTGTCTGTCTTTAGTTCTGTCTATCTGTCTGACTGTGTGTATGTCCATCTATCCTGTCTATCTTGTCGGTCTGTCTATATCTGTCTGTCTATTTCTCTTTCCAACCTTTCTATCCATCCTCTCTGTCCATCTGTCCATCCGTCTGTCAGTCTATCTATCTATCTATCTATCTATCTATCTATCTATCTTTATCTATCTATCTGTTATCTTTTGGTCAGTCTGTCTCTATCACTCCTCTCTGTCTGTCAATCTATCTTTCTTTCTGTGTGTCTGTCTGTCTCTCTGTCTATGTGTCTATCTATATATCCTGTCTGCCTATCTATCCTGTCTTTCTGTCTAACTATCTATCTGTCTGACTGTCTGTCCATCTATCCTGTCTGTCTATCTATCTGTCTGTCTGTCCATCTGTATATCAATCTATGTATCCTGTCTGCCTGTCTGTCTATGTATACTATGTCTGTCTATCTATCTATCTATCTATCTGTCTGTCTGTCTGTCTGTCTGTCTCTCTGTCTATCTATCCTGTCTATCTGGCCATCTATCCATCTACCTATCTGTCTGTCTGTCTATCTACCTATCTATTCGTCTGTCTCTCTATCTATTCTGTCTGTTTGTCTGCCTTTAGTTCTGACTGTGTGTATGTCCATCTATCCTGTCTATCTATCTTGTCTGTCTGTCTATCTATCTGTCTGTCTGTCTATTTCTCTATCCAGCCTTTCTATCCATCCTCTCTGTCCATCTATCTGTCTGTCCGTCCGTCTGTCAGTCTATCTATCTATCTACCTACCTTTATCTATCTGTCTATCTATCTGTTATCTTTTAGTTGGTCTGTCTCTCTATCCCCCCTCTCTCTGTCAATCTATCTTTCTTTCTGTGTTTCTGTCTGTCTCTCTATCTATGTGTCTATCTATATATCCTGTCTCTCTGCCTATCTATCATGTCTTTCTGTCTGTCTATCTATCTGTCTGTCTGACTGTCCGTCCATATATCCTGTCTGTCTATCCATCCTGTCTGTCTCTTTGCATCTCTATCCTGCCTACCTGTCTGTCCATCCTTTCTGTCTGTCTATCTATGGATCTATCCTGTTTGTCTATTTGTCTGTCTGTCAGTCTGTCTTTCTATCTGTCTGTCTATCTGTATGCCTGTCAGTCTGTCTATCTTGTCTGTCTGTCTATCTATCCTGCCTGTCTGTCCATCTGTCCTGTCACTCTGTGTATATATATATATATATATATATACTCTCTGTATATTTTTCTATCTATCCTGTCTGTCTCTCTATCTCTCTTTCTGTCTGCTTATCCGTGTGTCTATCTGTCTGTCTCTCTATCTTTCTCTCTATCCTGTCTATCTGTCTGTCTGACTCTTTGTTTGTCTTTCTATCACTCTGTCTGTCTATCCTGACTGTTTGCATGGCTCTCTGTCTAGCTATCCTGTCCTTCTGTATGTCTATCTATCCTGTCAGTCTATCTAACTTCTGTCTGTCTGTTCATCTGTCTATCAATCTATGTATCCTGTCTGCCTGTCTGTCTATTGATCCTATCTGTCTGTCTCTCTATTTGTCTGTCTGTCTGCCTATCATGTCTGTCTATCTGGCCATCTATCGATCTACCTTCCTATCTGTCTGTCTGTCTACCTCTATATCTGTCTGTTTATCCTGTCTGTTTGTCTGCCTATCTATCTTGTCTGTCTTTCTGTCTGTCTCACTGTGTCTGTCCATCTATCCATCTATCTTGTCTGTCTGTCTACCTATCTTTCTGTCTGTTTGTCTCTCCCTATCCATCCTTTCTATAAGTCCTCTCTGTTTGTCCGTCTATCCATCTGTCTCTCTGTTCATCTATCTCTCTATCTTTCAGTTGGTCTATCTATCCTCTCTGCTATCTGTCTATCTACCTGTATTTCTGTGTGTCTGTCTATGTGTCTGTGTATATATCCTGTCTGTTTGTCTGCCTATCTATCCTGTCTTTCTGTCTCTCTGTTTGTCTGTCTGACTGTCTGTCCATCTATCCTGTCTGTCTATCTATTTACCTGTCTGTCTGTCTGACCTTCTGTCTGTCTATCCCGTCACTTTATCTATCCATCTATCCTGTCTGTCTCTTTGCATCTCTATCCTGCCTGCCTGTCCATCTATCCTTTCTGTCTGACTGTCTGCCTATCTATGGATCTATTCCGTTTGTCTATCTGTCTGTCTGACTCTCTATCTGTCTGTCTGTCAGTCTGTGTGTCTTTCTGTCAGTCTGTGTGTCTTTCTGTCTATCTCTCTGTCTGACTATCTTTCGGTCTGTCTGTCTGCCTATCTGTCTTTCTGTCTATCTGTCTTACCTCTCTCTCTCCATCTCTCTATGTACCTATCTCCCCTGTCTGTCTATCTACCATCTGTATGTCTATCTATCCTGTCTCTCTGCCTGCTTATCTGTCTATCTATGTATCTATCTTTCCTGTTTGTCTATCTGTCTGTCTGTCTATCTATCCTGTCTGTCTGTCTGTCTATCTATCTGTCAGTCTGTCTCTCTATCTGTGTGTCTCTCCTGCCTGTCTATCTGTCTGTCTCTCTATCTATCCTGTCTATCTATACTATCTATTTTTCTACCTATCCTGTCTGTCTCTCTATCTGTTTTTCTGTCTGCTTATCTGTGCATCTATTTTATCTGTCTGTCTATCTTTCTGTTTATCCTGTCTGTCTAGCTATCTGTCTGTCTGAGTCTTCATTGGTCTTTCTATCACTCTATCCTGACTGTTTGTATGGGTGTCTGTTATTCTATCCTGTCCTTCTGTCTCTCTATCTATCCTGTCAGTCTATCTGTCTGTCTATTTATCTGTCTGTCTGTCCATCTGTCTATCAATCTATGTATCCTGTCTGTCTGTCTATCCTATCTGTCTGTCTCTCTATCTGTCTGTCTGTCTCTCTGTCAGTCTATCTATCCTGTCTGTCCATCTATCTATCTATCTATCTATCTATCTATCTATCTATCTATCTATCTATTTGTCTGTCTGTCTGTTTTTCTGTCTGTCTGCCTATCTATCCTGTCTTTCTGTCTATCCACCTATCCTATCTATCTATCCTGTCTGTCTGTCTATCTTTCTGTCTGTCTATCTCTCTATCCATCCTTTCTATCCATCCTTTGTTTGTTTATCTGTCTGTCTGTCTATCTATCTAGCTAGCTTTCAGTCAGTCTCTCTATCTATATTCTCTGTCTGTCTATCTATCTGTCTTTCTGTGTGTCTGTCTCTCTATCTATGTGTCTGTCTATATATCCTGTCTGTCTCCCTATCTATCCTGTCTTTCTTTCTATCTGTCTCTCTGTGTGACTGTCTGTCCATCTATCCTGCCTGCCTGCCTACCTAATTACTGTCTTTCTGTATGTCTATCTATCTTTCTGTTTGTCTATCTGTCTGTCTATCTATCCTGTCTTTTTATCTACCCATCATCTACCATGTCTGTCTGTCTATCTATCCTGTCTGTCTCTTTGCATATCTATTCTTCCTGCCTGCCTGTCTATCTATCCTTTCTGTCTGTCTGCCTATGGATCTATCCTGTCTGTCTTTGTTTGTCTGCCTCCCTGTCTGTCTGTCTGTCTGTCTGTGTCTATCTCTCTGTCTGTCTATCTCCCTCTCTGTCTGCCTGCCTACCCGTCTTTCTGTCTATCCGTCTGTCTCTCTGTCCATCTGTCTATGTATCTATCTTTCCTCTCTGTTTGTCTGTCTATTGGTCTGTATGTCTGTCTATCCTGTCTCTCTATCTGCCTGTCTATCTGTCTGTCTGTCTATCTATCCTTTCTGTCTTTCTATCTATCTATACTGTTTGTCCATCCATCTTTCTATCTGTCTGTCTGCCTCTCTGTGTCTGTATTCCTATTTATCCTGTCTGTCAGTCTTATAATAACAAGTCTCATAATAAGTGTTAAATACTTATTGCTAACTTATTGATTGTAACCTAATATTCAGAGTCACAAATATCTGAGTTTGAGTCCTTCCTGAGACACTGTTTTTGCCTTGAGTAAATTATAATAGTTGGAATTTATGGCCTAGAAGGGCCTTTCCCAAGATAGGTTCTTTAACATGACATTGGGCATGCTACTTCACCTTCTTGGAATTTAGTTTCCAAAGTGCTTATGACACATTTGATTAATTTTTGTACATTCTGAAATTTAGCTGGTGTTGAAATAAATTACCATTTATACCAGTGATCTAGATAGATCCAGAGTTCCCTCTTTTTCTAATGTCCTCACTTTAAAAGCTCAGTCTTGAAGTTTGAACTAACTTTCTCCTCAATGGTAGTCAGATCTCACCCAATCTCAAAAGGAATTTAAGTTGAATTTCTGCCCATTGGGTTCTGCTCAGGTTTGTGTGGGAATAAATTCTTTAATTATATTGTCCAAGACTGGCAGTAATTTAGAAGTAAATGACACAATCAAAGTTCATTAGAATTGGTCCAGCCCCTCTTCATAATATTAATTCTCTCTCATCACTTGTTAACCAATCAGATCTAACTGCCACCCTCTGGAACACCCACTTTTCCAAGGGCATATAAGCTGTGAGCCCTCTACCATGATTGTCTTTGGCATGTGAGAGAGCCACTGATCTCTTTTATTAACAAAATGCTAGCATTATTAAGAAAATGATTAGTTACCCAGAAACAACGTCTCTCAAACTTTTAAACACCATAATGTTGCCTGCAATGCAGCTGAATGTACTAACAATTCTCCAATAATGTCAATCATTAAATTAAGGTATTGTAAGAAATTAATGTTAGCTAATCTCTTTGCAGACCATAATTAGAAGAAGGAATAAAATGCATATATAATACAGCATAAGCAGGCCACTTAGCAGTAGCTGTTTTTAGTAGCACACAGCCCATCTTGGTCCCAATACTAGACTGATTTTACTTATTTCAATTTAGAGTTCTTTAGCTGCAGCTTCTACTCCCATTTTATTTGTATTAGAGTGGTGATAGAATATTTTATCCATAAATATGTTTAAGTGATTAGTTTGTTTCATTTTAGATAAAGAATCATCAAATAATAATTGCAATCAATGATATAAACAGTGTAAAATGATTTTAGGAATATTTTCTGACAATCTAATAGCCACCAAAGACATTTTTTCCCAGCAAGGGGGGCCAGCACCATCAGAAGATGCAATTAAGTTCACCTAATTTTTATTATTCAAGGCAAAATCATTTAAAGTAGATATCAATGTGTTGAAAATTAACTTGGCTGTGGTTGACATTGGTTCTATGAAAGTAACAAATTCTATTACTGGCACAAACCTAGAATTTCATTTGGCTCCATTCTGCTTCATTTGAGAGCAAGAAAGTTGTCACATAGGCTAAAATCCGGTTTAAAAAAAAAAAGGTTTTGGAATAAATCGAAAATGTAACACCAGGGTTTGGACCCCTGATGGCAGACAAAAATGTAATGTCCGAGTTGGCCACAAGAGGACGCCCAAGCCTAAAAAATTTTCAATGGGCTGCACTATCTCTGTTGAGCACCAGATGTCATGAAAAGACTGTGTTATTTAAATTAGAATAAACATTTAATTCCCTACTATAGGCCAGGTACTTTGCCTTAGCACAGGTGGTGCAAAATCAAATGAAAACAAAGAAAATTGAATAAAAACTCAAACAATTAATTGTTCAATCCAATCCAATAAACATTTTTTTATTCAAAAAATATTTCATAAGCCTTTATTTGTACCAGGAGCTGCCCTAGGTACTGAGGATACAAAGACAAAAATGAAATAGCCACGGCCTTGAAGAGGATGTGCATATATACACATATACAAAACATTAACAAGATCCAAGGCAAAGGGGCTAAGTATGTAATAACTAGAGAAGATTATGTCAGTTGGTCAACAAATAATCATTAAGCATTAAGTATGAGCCAGGCACTGTGCTAAGTACTGGGCATACAAAAGATGCAAAAAAGAGTCTCTTGCATTCAACAAATTCACAATCTAGTAAGAGAGGCAAAAAGGAAACATGTGCACAAAACAAACCATATAAATAGGAAATAATTGGGCAAGAAGGCACCAGAATAAAAAGGTGTTGGGAAAGACTTCCCGTAGAAGACGGCATTTTAATTTGGGACTTTAAAAAGTCAAGGGAGTCATTAGAGAAAAGAAGAGAGAATATTCCAAGCAGAAGGAACAGCCAGAGAAAATTCCTGTAGGTGAGAGATGGAGTATCTTAGCCATGGAACAACAAGGCCAGTATCTCTGTATGTATGAAAGAGTATGTGTTCAGAAAGTGAAATTGACAGGTATTGAACAGATTGGATGGGGAGGGGGTGGGGATATGGGGACGGGAGGAACCGTGAGGAGTCAATTTCACCTTTACAACATCTCTCAAATACTCCCCTTCTCTAACACCCCAAACTGCAACACCACCACTTTAGTTCAGGCCCTCATCACCTCATGCTTGGATCACCGCAACAGCCTGCTGGTGAGTCTGCCTGATTCAAGTCTCTCCCCACTTCAATCCATTCTCCATTCACCTACTGACGTCATTTTCTTAAAATGCAGGTCTGATCATGTCACTCCAGCCACTCAATAAATTCCAGTGACTTCCTATTGCCTTCAAGAGCAAATACAAAATGCTCTGGTTAGTATTCAAAGCCCTTTATAACCTAGTTTCCTCCTACCTTTCCAGTATTCTTCCACCCTACTCCCCAACACATACTCTTTGTTACAGTGACACAGGCCCCCTGTCTGTTACACAAATAAGATCTCCCTTTTCTCAGCGCCAAACATCCCTCTGGCTGTGTCCAAGCCTGAAATGCTCTCCCTCCCCTGCTCTGACTACTGATCTCTCTGGCTTCCTTTAAGTCCCAATGATGGGGTTATGGGATCTGGACCCCAGAAAGGGAAAAAAAAATCATGTCTTTGAAAGCAACCCAGTCCCTGAAATTTTCCCATATATTTTGGCAGGTCAGATCACTGGCACCTCCATCCAAGGCAACTGGCCTACTCCAGCCCACCTAAATCACCTAATTAGCTCATTTGACATTCCTTTCAAGGTAGCTCTTGTCCTAGACTACTTTCATATATAGTCCATTCCTAGATCCCATCCAGATCCTTTCATTGTCTTTTTTGTATATAAGCATCAATCTCACCTCCATTAAGGTCCTGCTGTTACAATAAACCTTGTCATTTAACTGGAAGAAGGTCTGAGTGCCTGAATTCATTCCAAGTGGATGCTGCCCTGCACCCTGACATTTTGGGGTTCCCAGCAACCCCAAACCACATCACCAACTAAAATTCCACCTTCTACAGGAAACCTTCTCTAACTCTTCTTAATTTCAATGCCTTCCTTGTTTTAAGCATTTCCTATTTACCCTGCATATAGTTTGCTTTGCTTAGGTTTGTTTGTATGCTACCTCTACCAGTAGACTGTAAGATCCTTGAAGACAGGGACTATATTTTGCCTCTTTTTGTTTCCCCAGGGCTTACTTAGCACAGTGCCTAGCACACAGTAAGTGCTTAATAAATGTTTATTGAATTGAACTGAACTGAACTGAACTGAATAATACCCAGGTTGTGAGCCTCAAGGAACGTGAGGATAGATATAGATATAGATATAGATATAGATATAGATATAGATATAGATATAGATAATAACAGGGAATTTAGGAATATGGGAGGTTTTAAGGGGAAAATAAGGATTTCTGTTTTGGTTATGGTGAGTTTAAGATGTCAACTAGATATCCAGTTCAAAATGTCTGAAGGGCAGTCAAAATAGATTCAAGGTCAGTAGAAAGTTTAGGACAGATTAGGTAGATTTGAGAATCATCAGCATAGAGATGGCAAATCAGTCCATGAGAGCTGATGAGAGCAACAGGGGAGGGAAGATAAGAAGACTCAGGATGTAACCCAATGGGACACCTATAGTTAGAAAGTATTATCTGAATGATGATCTAGTAAAGGAGGTTGAGAAGGAGTAGTCAAATTGGAGTGAGAAAGACACTTCTCTGAGTTCATATCTGGCCTCAGACATTTATCTGTGAGTGACCCTGAGAAAGTTACTTCACCCTGTTTGCCTCAATTTCCTCATCTGTAAAATGAGCTGGAGAAGGAAATGCCAAAACACTCTTTGCGAAGAAAACCCCAAATGAACTCACAAAGAGTCATACATAACTGAAATGACTAAACGGCAACATATTTGATCCAAGAAGGACTAAGGGAGCCCCAGAGATGACAAAACAGGGGAGTGACATGAGGAGACATAGCTATAGGAAACTTTGTGGAGCTGAGTGGCGAATGAATTTCAGAAGAGAAAGACAAGGCACAGAGATGAGTCTGGAGGTTACTGTAATTGTCCACTTGAGAAAAGAAGAAATTGTATGAGTCAAGTCAATAATTATTTATTAAGCACAGTGCTAAATGTGGGGAATATAAATAATAGAAAGTAGAAAGACAGGCTCTTAAGGGGTCTTCTTATTGAAGGACAGTTTATAGAGATGGAGAATACTTCCAGTGTGTCAGTTCAAGGGCCTCAGAATGAAGAGCTGGGATGGGTGAAGGAAATCCAGAAGGAAGAGAAGTGGAGAAAACATGATGGGTAACAGATTGCTTTAGTGGCAGCAATGACAAAATTTAGAAACTAATTAGATACAGGAGCTAAGAGACAGTAAAGATCCTGAAGTCAAGTCACATTAACAAAGAGTTATTAAATGCTTGGTTTCTGCCAGGTACTGTGCTAAGTGTTTGGAACAATGATATTTTTTAAAAGGAAGAAGGAAGGAAGGACAGATTAAAAAAAGTCAGAATGATTAAACATTTATTAAATGTCAAGCATTGTGCTAATGGCTGAGTATAAAAATACAAACAAGCAAGAAATAAATCTCTGCCCTTGTTGAGTTTACATTCTTGTGGGGAAAGAGGTCATAAAATGGGTGCTGGAAGGAATGAAGTAAGGCATGGTTTAGAGCTGGTAGCTGTCACCCCATTAAAAATAAGAAAGGGTACATAAAATATTAGGGGATCGGCCTGCCAAAGACCACCAGATACCCGCATATATTCAAAGTTGTCCTTAAAGAAATTTTTAAAATATTTCAATAACTGGAAGGCTATTCAGTGCTCATGGCTGGACTAAGCCAATATGATAAAAATGACAATGTTCTTAGAGTTCATTTACAAATTTAATACTATAGCAATGACACAATCAAGGGATATTTTTTAGGACTCATTAAAATAGCAAAAGTCATTAGGGAAAAAAGATCTAGAATATCAAGGAAAGTGATGAAACAAATTAAGAATGGAGGGGGTTAATTACATGCTCAGAACTCAAACTCTACTATAAAGCAGACATCAAAACATTTGGTATTGGTTAAAAAATAGAGAAGGAAATCAGAAGAACTGACTAGACAAAGGGAGAATCAACATCAATGAGATTTCATATCCCATTTTTGATAAAGTTGAAAACATAAATTACTTAGAAATGAAGGCCTAATTTGATAATTGCTTGGATAACCAGAAAACAATCAAGTGGAAATTCGGCTTAGATCAACAGCTAACACTGATGGGGTTTAGGTTCCGGGAACCCCCTTGAATCTTCCCACTTGATGAGGCATTTGCCTGAAGCCATAAGCCTATCATTATCCTAGGCCCAAATCTGTTACTTTTAACCTACCATAACCCTCCATTGTTCAGCTACTTCCCACCCTTGATCCTATCAAAACATCTATTCCCAAATCTGTTACCCTTAAAGTAGCCTAGCCTTCCATTGTCTCTCATCTCCAGGAAGCCTTCAGCTACATCCCATTCCTGGAGTCTGACCTCAGTACTCAAGATCCTCCTCAGACTCCTCCTCAAGACCCTTCCCAAACCCCTCCTCTAGACCACCCCAAGATCAATCCCTCCCACAGTCTTTCTGTATGTAAGATCCATCTTGCCTCCAAGAAGGTGCTGAGATTCAACCTAGGCAGACTCAGTCTGTGTCAGATTTTTCTGTCCCATTTGTCCAATACAAACATCACAAATACTTAGGCTCCTTAAGAGTCTACCCATTATGGCCAATCTTTAATAAACTTTGTTTTACTTTGACTGAAAGAAGGCTTGAGTCAAATTCATTCAGCAGGTCCAAGCATGTTAGTATTTTGGGGTCTTGCACACCCCTAAACCTCATCATTTTATGATGAACCTCTTCATGCATATGCCAGGACATTATTTCTCCTGTGATACAATTCATAGCTTAATAAGGCCTTTTTCAAGGCAGCATTACTTTCAAGTTCTAGCATTACATTAAAAACCAGTGGGCTAAGATGGCAACCTTTCCTTACCCCAGGACAAATTGCAATGTTTGGGGAAGATCTTTCCTTACCAAAGATTGTAGACTGGGTGCCCTGTTAGAATCTCTGTGATGGGATACTGTAGACTGGGAAACCCCCTTGAAGTCTCCTTGAATTTTCCTACTTGATCAAGTCTCTGGCATTTGCCTGAAGCTATAATCCTCTCTACTGGCCTTTCATGACCAATCTCCTAATTCTCTACTACCTCTAACCTAGCCCTGCCCTTCATTGTCTATTACCTCAGGATCACCTCTGGCTACTTCCAACCCTTGACTATCTAGATCTAATTTTCCCTTGGCCACAGTGGTCCAGGTCTCTGGCATTCTGGGCCTTTCTCCATTACCTCACAGTTAACCCAGCCTATTGACCATTACCATCAAGACCCTCCCTAGACCCTTCTTCCAGTTATCCCAGACTACTTTGCCAGTCCTATAACCCTCCCACAATCCCTCTGTATAAAAGATCCATCTTGCCTCCATGCTCAGATTGCTTAAGAGTTTGTCAGATTCCTTAAGAGTTTTGCCAGTACAGAGATTCACCTTGCCCTAATGGTAAAGTCGAAGGAGGGATGGGGAAGATATGGGAGAGAGCAGATTGGATGAGGGGATATCTTGTGGGACTGCTATTCTGGTGTAATGGGTAGGGGAAAAATGGGGAAAAAATTGTAACTCAAAATCTGGTGGAAATGAATGATGTAAACCAGAAGTTAATAAAGCATTTGTTAAAAAAAAAAAGTTTTGCCAGTGCTCAGATTCCATAAGAGTCTGACCAATATGGCAGATTTTTAGAATAACACTCACCTATTGGTGTTTTAATAAACCTTGTTTTCCTTTGGTGGAAAGGAGTGGTTGGAATTCATTTGGATAGGATCCATGTGTAGCTACTTCAGGGTCCCAGTGAAGAGGTTACCCATAAAGAGGGTTAGGGTTGCTCTGAAGACCCCAAAATACCAACACACTGGGTCCTGCCTAATGAATTCAACTAAAGTCTTCTCTCAGCCAAAGAAAAGTAAAGTTCATTAAAAGTTTACTTATATTGGACATAGAGTAAGCCTGTACTGGGTCATTCTATTGGGCTCTCACAGACATGGAGACAAGATGGGGTCTTATATACAGAAGGCTGTGGGATGAATCTAGGGGTGTTGTAAAGGAAGAGTTTGGGGTGGGGTCTTCAGGAGGAGTTAATGAGGTCAATGAGTGATTAAGGGTGGGAAGTTGCTGGAGGCTACCTGGAGCCTACAGACAATGGTGGGCTAGGCTACTTCTAGGGTAAATTGATATTCTGATAGACTCTAGGGAAGTCTAGTAACTGAGGTTTGGGCCTAGCCACAACTAAAGGCTTATGGCCTCATGCAAATGCCTCATCAAATGAGACGATTTAATCAGAGTTCAAGGGGGCTTCCCAGAGCCTGCAACTCAAGGACTCAAGGAGAGCTCAAGGGGGCTCCCAGAGCCTGTACCTCATCACCAGCGCCTCTAAACCTCAATATCCATATTACATTAATGGCTTCATCTTATAAGACAGCACTTTTCAGTGCCAACTAGATGACTCTGTGGCATTAAACTGAATACATTTATAGAATTAAAAAAGGCTACCCCACACATTTCCTTGTTGTTTTTTGGTGTCATTCAAGACACAATATGAAGGGAAATTATGTTCATGTTAGGCACTCAGAAATATGAAACCATTCTGACACTTGTAGATGGGTCCATTCCCAGTATTCCAAGGTCTCACTCCTTTAGATAGAACCCAGAAATAGATCTTGCCCATGGTATAACCTAAGGATACAGGTCTATACTTGGAAGACAGATTTGTATTGCTTTTCATGTAGATTAAAATGGGATTGGAGAGCTCCCACTCCTTTTGAGACATATTTATTTTATATAAATTACTAAAAAGTGGTGGAAATAACTCCCTTTTAATCAATTCCCCTACTCCATATGAGTACCCAATGTCTTCTGGTCCAGAATTTGTATTATTGCAATGCCCCATGTGATGCTATACCTTGGAATAAAAGAACAGGTCAAAAGATGGATTTCTTACATCAGCTGGAGGGTCATAGTTTAGTTTCAATTAATATAAATTGTGGGAAAAGTGGTGCTAGGTCCAGAAAATTCTTTCAAATACTCACATAAAATTGATGTTGAGATCTGACACAATCGTGAAGTCTCATTACTCATTTCTTGAAAAACAGGGGTATCTGAGCCCAGGTCCAGGTGAGCCATGGTTTTAGCCCCAGGGTGGCTGGGCCAGCAGCTGGCTGGAGGGACCCCAGAACACCAGCAGCTGTGGCGATTCCAGAATTTTCAACACAGACATGCCTAGGACAAAGTGAGAGGTTAGTGCCCTGTGGACTATGGGACCAGTATTTGGGGAACACGTCGCGTTCCTCCCCTGGGGGCTAGAAGCCACTGAGGAGACATGGCACACTCGCCATTATAGCTTCAGTGGAAGCATCAGCTCCTGGCCTGCGAACTGTAGGGAGATCCAGCGATCAGTCTTGGGGGTTAATCGCTCTTGCTTTAACCTGCTTGGATCTGGATTTTGATCTGGGGGGAGGTCTGGGGTGGGTATCCAACTTGCCAGAACCAGAAGTTGTGAAGACCCCAACATTTGTGATGGAAGCTCCCCTGTCTGGTGGCAGAGTCCTATTGTGGCAACAAGCCCAAAAGTCAAGTAATTAACTGGCAACATGCCTAGGCAAAGGAAACAAAATAAACAGAAAAATGCAACATTAGACTCTTATTTTGGGGGCAAAAAGAATCGAAGCATGGAACAGGAGGAGGACTGTGAGGTCAGAAATCCTGCTCCAAAAGCCCCAAAGGAAAATATGAGCAGGTTACAGGCCATAGAGGACCTTAAGAAAGACTTTAAAAATCAAATAAGAGAAGTAGAGGAAAAATTGGGAAGAGAAATGGGAAGGATGCAGGAAAAGTATGAAATGAGGGTCAACAGCCTGACTGAGGAAAATAACACCTTAAAAAATAGACTAACTCAAATGGCAAAGGAGGCCCAAAAGGGCAATGAGGAGAAGAATGCCTGAAAAAGTCGAATTTGCCAGATGGAAAAAGAATCTCAAAAGTGCACTGAGGAGATTCATTCCTTCAGAGTTAGACTGGAGCAAATGGAAGCTAGTGACTTTATGAGAAACCAAGATGCTGTTAAACAGAACCAAGCAATTGAAAGAATAGAAGGCAGTTGTGAAATATCTCATGGGAAAAACCACTGACCTGGAAAATAGATCCAGGAGAGATAATTTTAAAATTATTGGACTACCTGAAAGCCATGATCAAAGAAAGAACCTAGAAATCACCCTTCAAGAAATTCTCAAGGAAAATTGCCCTGATGTTTTAGATCCAGAGGGCAAAATAGAGGTTGAAAGAATCCACCGATCACCTCCTGAAAAAGATCCCAAAAAGAAAACTCCCAGGAATATTATAACCAGGTTCCAGAATCCCCAGATCAAGGAGAAAATACTACAAGCAGCCAGGAAGAAACAATTTCAATATTGTAGAAACACAATCAGAATAGCACAGGACCTGGCAGCTTCTACACTGAGGGATAGAAGGGCATGGAATATGATATTCCAGAGGGCAAAAGAGCTGGGATTGAAGCCAAGGTCACCTACCCAGCAAAACTGAGTATTTTGTTTCAGGGGAAAATATGATCATTCAGTGGAATAGAGGACTTTCAAGCATTCTTGAGGAAAAAACCAGAGTTGAATAGAAAATTTGACATTCAGACACAAGAAGCAAAAGATGCCTGAGAAGGTAATCAGGGAAAAGAAATCAAAAGTAACTTATCAAAGTTGAACTATTTACGTTCCTACATGGAAAAACAATAACTGTAACTGATGAAACCTTTCTCAGTATGAAAATAGTGGAAGAAGGGTATATCAGCATATGAATACATATGTGAATGTGTGTATATATGTTTACAGATATAAATGGTAGAGGACACAGGTTGAATTTGGTGGGAAGGGATGATACTTAAGGGGTGAAGTTATGAGGTGAGAGGGAAGTGGCAAGAGGAGATGGGGAGAGACAGGTTAGGGTAAACTATCTCATGTAGAAGAAGCCAGGGGAAGTGGCTGCAGGGGAGGGGAAGAACAGGAAGGCAAAAAGGCAAAACCATATTCTCATTGAATTTGGCTCAGGGAGAGAATGACATACATACTAAATGGGATATCTCACCCTACTGGAGAGTAGGGGGAAGGGGGATGAAAGGGGGAATGATGGAGGATAGGGCATTCTGGGAGGAGGGGAGGTTGGAAGTACCCACTATCGAAGAGGGACAGGATCAAAGTAGGGAATTGACCAGGTGGGAGGTGGGATGGGTGGGAGGGAATTATAAGCAGCCTTTTACAATATATCTACTATGGTAATGTTTTGCATAGCTATGTATGTACAACACATACTGAATTGCTTATCTTCCCAAAGGGAATGGGTTAAAAGGGAGGAAGGGAATGGATCTGAAATTTGAAGTTTTAAAATTAAATGTTTCAAATATATAAAAATAATATTATTAATACTATTTTGCATGTAACTGAGAGAAAAGATGTGCAGGCATTGGGACACAGATTCACTTTGCCCTAATGGTAAAGTCGAAGGGGGTATGGGAGAAGATATGGGAGAGAGCAGATTGGATGAGGGGATATCTTGTGGGACTGCTATTCTGGGGTGGTGGGTAGGGGGAAAATGGGGAAAAAATTGTAACTCAAAATCTGGTGGAAATGAATGATGTAAACCAGAAGTTAATAAAGCATTTGTTTAAAAAAAAACAGTAAAAGCTTACTAATTCTTGATAGTAGAAAACAATGACCTGGTGAAAAGACTGAAGAATAAAATATTTTAAAACACATTAAAAAAAAGAAAAACAGGGGTATCTTAGTCCTATACAGTTTCTATAAAAGGGCTGCTTCTTCTGCATGATTTTATGTTTTATACTTAAATTCTTCCAAGCACCATTACATCTAAAATCCTCTTGTATTTTCTTTAACAAGTAAATCTGATATTTTTATCTGAAAAATCAGTACAGTGACATATTTCTTAAAATTTACAATTTATTCTTGTTGGAAATCAGACAACTATGGATTGTTAATGTTGGCAGCATTCTTATTTAAACACATATTATTATTGACTTCCTTTCTTGATGGCACTTCTGCTATCTCAGTTACATATGTCTGAGGAATGTCTAAAATAATGAGTTCATTATTAATTTTATTAGGTCCTCCTACTTCTAGGGAACCTGTCCTGTGCTGAGATCCTTTCTCTTCTTCCTATTACTGAACAGGATATTATTGTTATTTCTTATCTGGTTGTCCTCATGAAGAGACATGCAAGGAGATAGAACACGCTCTGTTTGCATTGGGTTGGGTTTTTTTTTGGGGGGGTGGCATATAAAACTTCTTTACAGGGCAAAACCCCTCATTACCAACTTCATTGCGGTTTTTTGATTGGAACATAGTACATTGTTGATGCTTCATGCTCTCTTTAGTAGTACAGACTATTACCTGGCACCAGGGCATGCTGGTAAATGTTTAAAAACAGGGCTACAGAACCACAAAGTGTAATGTCAACACACTTTTAAGTTTAAGCTGCATTATTAACATTTCCTCTGTCACTTTCTTAAGTATGGACAATCAACAAAATGATAAACGAAGCTCTGATTTGCAGGATTTGACCGTTTACAAGGTGTAGGTACTCACCATGAAAATTTAACAAGTGGCACACTCAAACTGTATAGCTAGGTCCAGAACACTTGTCTCCCACGATTTATGGTATTTCCCAACAACACACACACACACACACACACACACACACACACACACACACACACACACACACACCCCTCCACTCAATAAACTTCAGTGGTTCCCTATTGCCTCCAGGCAGAAATATAAAATGCTCTGTTTGGCATGCAAAGGCCTTCATAACCTAGCTCCCATATAGCTTTCTAGTCTTCTTATACCCTGGTCCCCAACACATACTCTTCAATTCAGTAACACTGGCTTACTGTCTGTTACATAAACAAGACATGCCATATCTCAGTTCCAGACATTTTCTCTGACTACCCCCCATACCTGGAATGCTCTCCCTCCCCCACTGACAACTGACCCCCTGGCTTCCTTTAAGTCCTAATCAAAATCTTGCATTTTAAAGGAAGCCTTCCCCAAATCCCCTTAATTCTAATACTTTCTCTCTGTTAATTTTCTGTATATCCTGTAAATGGCTTTCTTTGTATATATTTGTTTGCATGACATCTTCCCAATTAGACTGTAAGCTCCTTGAGGTTAGGGAATGTTATTTGCTTCTTCTTGTATTCCCAGAGCTTAACACAGTGTCTGGTACATAGTAGGCACTTAATAATTTCTTATTGGTTGATTGATTGAAATTGTTTTGATAATTATTGTTTTGTAACATAGATTAAGATCTAGAATTTTGTGGGGTTTTTTGCTTTAATTCCCTTGATATCATAGACCTTTTGCTCTTCCAGATGACGTCTTACTATTTTTTTCTAGATGTAGAAAGTAATTCTTTGTTAGCTTGATGGATATAGCACAAGGACAAATAAATTAAACAGACTTGTTATTCTTATTATATTGATGCAGCCTAACCATGAGCAATTAATATTTCTCCAATTATTTCGATCTGTCTTTATTTCTTTAAAGTATGCTTTGTAATTGTGTTCACATTGCTTCTGTCTGTTTTAGAATGTCAGCTCCCAAGTATTTATCCTTTCTGTAGCTACTTTAAATGGAATTTTCTTATCTCTTTCTGCTAGAATTTGTGAGTAATTTATTGAAATGTTGGTGGGATTATTTCATTTTGATCAACTCTGAAGTTGTTAATTGTTTAAATTAGTTTCTAACAAAGACTCTAGGGTTCTCTTAAAAATTACATAAACTGGGGGGACGGAGCCAAGATGGCGGAGTAGAAACAGCTCTTCCAAGCCTCTCTGCCCCCAGATTCCCCACAAACTATGTAAAAAAGGACTGTGAACAACTTCTGGAGGCCCAGCACCCACAGAACGACACAGAGAAGCTAACCTCCCGCTGAGGACAGCCCAGCAGCCCTGCAGGAAGGACCAGCGCAGCGGTCTGGGAGCCGGCAGCGCACAGAGCACAGAGCGCAGGAGCCCAGCCGAGCCGAGCCCAGGTCCGCGTGAGCCGAGGTTTTAGCTCCAGGGCGGCAGGGCCAGCAGCCGGCTGGAGGAACCCCAGAACCCCAAGAGCTGTGGCGATTCCAGAATTATCAACATAGACATGCCTAGGACAAAGTAAGAGGTTAGTGTCCTATGGACTTTGGGACCTGTATTTGGGGAATGCGTCAGCTCCCTCCCCTGGGGGCTAGAAGCCACTGAGGAGACACGCCATTTTGTAGTTTTCAGAGGCAGCTCTGGCTCCCAGCCTACAAATCATGGGGAGATCCAGTGATCAGTCTTGGGGGGTAATCGCTCTTGCTTTAACCTCCCTGGAGCTGGATTGTGATCTAGGGTGGAAGTTGTGGGTGGGTTTACAGCTTGCCAGAAACGGAAGTTGCCCCCCACACGTTCGGGACGAAAATTCCTCTAGCTGGCCTTAAAGCCATAGTGTGGCAGCAAGCCCAAAAGTCAAGCAATTAAGTGGCAACATGCCAAGGCAAAGGAAACAGAAAAATGCAACCCTAGACTCCTATTTTGGAGGCATAGAGCGGGAAAAGGACTGTGAGGTCAGAAGTCCTGCTCCAAAAGCCCCAGGGGAAAACATGAACAGGTTGCAGGCCATAGAGGACCTTAAGAAGGACTTTAAAAATCAAATAAGAGAAGTGGAGGAAAAATTGGAAAGAGAAATGAGAAGGATGCAGGAAAAGTATGAAATGAGGGTCAACAGCCTGACTGAGGAAAACAACACCTTAAAAAAATAGACTAACTCAAATGGCAAAGGAGGCCCAAAGGGCAATGAGGAGAAGAATGCCTTAAAAAGTCGAATTTGCCAGATGGAAAAAGAATCTCAAAGTTCACTGAGGAGATTCATTCCTTCAGAGTTAGACTGGAGCAAATGGAAGCTAATGACTTTATGAGAAATCAAGATGCTGTTAAGCAGATCCAAACAAATGAAAGATTAGAAGGCAATGTGAATATCTCATGGGAAAATCCACTGACCTGGAAAATAGATCCAGGAGAGACAATTTAAAAATTATTGGACTACCTGAAAGCCATGATCAAAGAAAGAACCTAGAAATCACCCTTCAAGAAATTCTCAAGGAAAATTGCCCTGATGTTTTAGATCCAGAGGGTAAAATAGAGGTTGAAAGAATCCACAGATCACCTCCTGAAAAAGATCCCCAAAAGAAAACTCCCAGGAATATTATAGCCAGGTTCCAGAATCCCAGATCAAGGAGAAAATACTACAAGCAGCCAGGAAGAAACAATTTCAATATTGTGGAAACACAATCAGAATAGCCCAGGACCTGGCAGCTTCTACACTGAGGGATCGAAGGGCATGGAATATGATATTCCAGAGGGCAAAAGAACTGGGAATGAACCCAAGGGTCACCTACCCAGCAAAACTGAGTATTTTGTTTTAGGGGAAAATATGGTCATTCAGTGGAATAGAGGACTTTCAAGCATTCTTGAGGAAAAAACCAGAGTTGAATAGAAAATTTGACATCCAGACGCAAGAAGTAAGAGATGCCTGAGAAGGTAATCAGGGAAAAGAAATCAAAAGGAACTTATCAAAGTTGAACTATTTACATTCCTATATGGAAAAGCAATAACCGTGACTGAGGATATCTTTCTCACTATGAAAATAATGGAAGAAGGGGGTGTGGTCATATAAATACATATGTGAATGTGTGTGTATATGGTTACAGTTATATGGATAGAGGGCATAGGTTGAATTTGTTGGGAAGGGAGAATACTCAAGGGATGAAATTATGAGGTGAGAGAGGAAAGTGGCAAGAGGAGATGAGGAGAGACAGGGTAGGGTAAACTATCCCATGTAGAAGAAGCAAGGGGAAGTGGTTGCAAAGGAGGGGGAGAATAAGGAAGGCTAAAAAGACAAAACCACATTCCCATTGAATTTGGTTCAGGGAGAAAATGACATACATACTAAATGGGATATCTCAACCTGCAGCAGGATAGGGGGAAGGGGGATGAGAGGAGGGATGATGGATGGGAGGGCATCCTTGAGGGGAGGGGAGGTTGGAAGTACCCACTATAGAAGAGGGACAGGATCATGTAGGGAATGGACCAGGTGGGGGGTGGGATGAGTGGGAGGGAATTATAAGCAGCCTTGTACAATATATCTACTATGATAATGTTTGCATAGCTAGACATGTACAACATATACTGAATTACTTATCTCCCAAGAAGGAATGGGTGACAAGGGAGGAAGGAAATGGATCTGAAATTCGAGGTTGTAACATTAAATGTTTCAAATATATATAAATACTATTAGTAATACTCCTTCGCTTGTAATAGGGAGATAAGATGTGCAGGCATTGGGACACAAAGATTCACCTTCCTCTAATGGAAAAGTCGATGGGGGTATGGGAGAAGGTATGGGAGAGAGCAGATTGGAGGAAGTGATATCTTGTGGGACTACTATTCTGGGAGGTTGGGTAGGGGAATAATGGGGGGAAAATGATTGTAACTCAAAATATGGCGGAAATGAATGATGTAAAACAGAAGTTAATAAAGCATTTGTTTAAAAAAAAAATTACATAAACTGGAAAAAAAGCAGCAATTTTGTTTCTTCTTTGCCTATACTTATCCCTTCAATTCCTTTTTCTACTTTTATCTGTAATAACTATCATTTTAGCATTATTTTGAGAAGTAATGGTAATAATGAAAATCCTTGCTTTGTTTCTGATCTTATTAAAAGGGACTCTAGTTCATACCCATTACAGATAATACCATTTATCATATCAAGGAAAAATGTTTATTCCTGTGCTTTATAGATTAAAAAAAAGAATGAATGTGTGTTATACCTTCTGAAAAGCTCATTCTGCATTTATTGACATAATCCTATGATTTAGTTTTCCTAATATTGAATCATCTCAGTACTCATGATATAAATCCAGTCTGGTCATAATGTATATCTTTATAATATATTACTCTAATTTTGTTGATAATATTTAATTTAAAATTTTCACATAAATACTGATGAGATATTAGTGAATAAATTTTTCTGTTTGCCCTCTTTCTGGTTTAAGTATCAAAACCATGTCTGTTTCATAGATAGAATGAGGTATGACCCCTTCATTTCATATATTTTAAAGAGTTTATGTAACATTATAATTGTTCTATTTAACATTTTACATAATTCATGTAATTATACATTACATGAACATTATATTACATTATATACTACATGAATATTACATATAATTATATAGTTACATGTAAATCCATATGGTCATGGGAATTTTCTCTTTGTGAGTTCATTTATGGTCTCTTCAATTTATTTTCCAAAGATATGATCATTTAAGTCCTCTTCTTTTTTTTTTAACAACTGCTTTATTAACTTCTGGTTTACATCATTCATTTCCACCAGATTTTGAGTTACAATTTTTCCCCATTTTTCCCCTACCCACCACCCCAGAATAGCAGTCCCACAAGATATCCCCTCATCCAATCTGCTCTCTCCCATATCTTCTCCCATACCCCCTTCGACTTTACCATTAGGGAGAGGTGAATCTCTGTGCCCCAATGCCTGAAGATCTTATCTCCCAATTACATGCAAAATAGTATTAATAATAGTATTTATATACATTTGAAACATTTAATTTTAAAACTTCGAATTTCAGATCCAATCCCTTCCTCCCTTGTCACCCATTCCCTCTGGGGAGATAAGCAATTCAGTATGTGTTGTAAATGTATAGCTATGCAAAACATTACCATAGTAGATTTTTTGTACAAGGCTGCTTATAATTCCCTCCCACTCATCCCACCCCCCCACCTGGTCCATTCTCTACATGATCCTGTCCCTCTTCTATAGTGGGTACTTCCAACCTCCCCTCCCAAGTCCTCTTCTTGCTATTCTGTTACTCTGGGCATTTTATATTTTTGTAAATATTCTTCTATTTCCTATAGATTTTCAGGTGTACTGGTATGTAATTGGGTGACATATTTCCTAATAATTTCTTTTTTGTCTTTATCGTTAGTTGTAAATTCATGATTTATAATTTGGATATGGATTTGGTTTTTATCTTCTTTTAAAATTGAGTTACCTTGTAGTTTATCTATTTTATTGGTCTTTTCATAAAACCTACTCCTATTTTAATTTATTCCTTCAATATTTTTCTTTTGCTCACTTTTGTTAATGTCTGATTTTCAGAATTTCTAATTCTGAATCTAAATAAAGGTTTTGAATTTGTTAGTTTTCCATTTTTTAGTTGCATGCCCAATTCATTGCTCTCCTCTTTCTTTTATTGATGAAAATGCTTAGAAATGTCTATTTTATGCTAAGTATTGCTTTTTCTGCATTCCATAAATTTATGTTGTCTCAATTTTTTGTCATTATCATTAATGCAATTATCATTTCTGTGATTTGTTCTTAGACCAGCTCATTCTTTAGGACTAAGCTATTTAGTACACATTCATTTTTATCTTCTATCAATAACCTATTATTGAATATAATTTTATTAGATTCTAGTCATTAAAACATTCATTTACTATTTCTGTTTTCTGAATTCATTTGAGGGTTTTATGCCATGATACATGGTTGTTTTTCTGATGGTACTCTGTACTACTCTGAAATATATATATGCTCATTCAATATTCTCTAGATATCTAACATACATATTTTACATTTCTAAAATTCTAATTTCATCATTCATTTCTTTTTTGATTATTTTTGGTTAGACCTGTCTAGATCTTGGAGGGGATTAAATTGGAGTCTAACACCATTATAGTAATTCATTTAAACTTTCCTTCAAGAATTTAGATGCTAGGGGCAGCTAGGTGATGCAGTGAACAGAGCAATGGCCCTGGAGTCAGGAGGACCTGAGTCCAAATCTGGACTCAGACACTTGACATACTTACTAGCCGTGTGACTTTGGGCAAGTCACTTAACCCCAATTGCCCTCCAAAAAGAAAAAAAAAGAATTTACATGCTATGCCATTTCAAACATATATGTCTAGTACTGAAATAAATTCACTGGCTATCATTCTTCCATCAAATTTCCCAGTTTATTTTAATTTGTCATATTTCTTGTTACTTTATTTAAGCTTATAATTGCTACTCTTACCTTTTTACTTAACGTTTAGCATAATAGTTTCTGGTCCAACCCTTATTTTAACTCTAAGCATCTTTCTTTTCAAGTGTATTTCTTGAAAATAATACATTTTTGGAATTTAGTTTCTAATATTTTCAGAAATTCTCTTCCACTTGATGGATAAATTCATCCCATTCAGGGTTATGATCATTAATTTTGTGTTTGCCTACATATTATTCTCTTATACATTTCCTTCTTTTTATTTCCCTCACCCTCTTTAAGAATTTGTTTTGCATTTGGCCAATTCCTGCCTTGATACATCTTTCCTCTTATTTTCCCTTTTCCTCAGTTTCCCTGTTTGTTGAAATGTATTTCTGTGCCCAAATGTATATGTGTCTGTTTCTGTGTGTGTGTGTGTGTGTGTGTGTGCATACCCAAGTGCGTGCCTTTGTCTCTGTGTCTACTCTTCCCTCCTTTGACAAGTTTAGACGAAAGTGACGTTTAAGTGTCACTTGCTTCCCTTTTGCCACCTTGTCCTGATTGTATATAGACCTCTTGCACATCCCAATTTTGCAAGATAATTTTCCCCATCCTCCTTCTCTGTCCACTACCAATGTATTCCTGTCCCCTCCTTTACCATTCATCTTAAATGATTATCAAAAAATAACTACCACTCCCAGGTTTTCTATTTAATTAGATTTCCTCTATGATCCCTGATGATCAAAGACTTCTGGAGAGATACATGTAATCATTCCCCATATTAGAGTGTAAATAGTTTATCCTTGTTTAGTCCTTTCTAATTGCTGATTCATTTTTACCTATTTATGCTTCTATTGTCTGCTGTATTTGCATTTTATAGTCTCTACACATCTCTGGTCTTTTAACTAGGAATGCCTGGAAATCTTTTTTGTCTTTAAAGATCTATTTTTTTTTTCCACAGAAGGATTATACTCAATTTTTCTAAGTAAGTTATTCTAGGTTGTAAAGCTAGATCTTTTGCTTTGCGCAGTATCATCTTCTAAGTTCTCTGCTCCTTTAATGTGGTGATGCTAAATTGCATGTGTTTCTGACTACGGGTACTTGAATTCTTTCTTTCCATATGTTTGTAATATTTTTTCTTGGACCTGGAAACATTAGATTTTGACTATTATATTCCTGATCATTTTTATTTGGGGGTTTCTACGGGGAAGTACCCTGTGGATTATTTGTATTTCTACTTTGTTCTCTACTTTGAAAAGATCTAGGCAATTTTATTTTATGGTTTCTTGAAATAGTCTAGGCTATTTATTATGGCATTAAGTTAGTCTTAGAATTCTTAAAATATCTCCCCTCAATATCTTTTTCAGGTCAATTGGTTTTAGTATAAAATGCCTTGTATTTTCTTTTTTTTTCATTCTTTTGGCTTTGTTTCAATATTTCTTGATATTGAACAAAGCCATTAATTTCAATTTGGTAAATTGTCATTTTCAGGGAGTTTCAGGGAATTTCCCATTGTGGGAGGAGGCTGTTACACTTTAAGATCCAACCCCTAGGAAAACCATCATTGAAGGGGAAGAAGGAAAAAAGTGAATAACATAGTACCTTGATTTCTCATAAAGTCATTAGCTTCCATTTGCTCCAATCTAATTTTGAAGGAATTATTTTCTTCAGTGAGTTTTTGAAATTCCTTTTCCATCTGGGTAATTCAGCTTTTTAAGGCATTCCCTTCCTCATTGGCTTTTTGGGCCTCTTTTGCCATTTGTTAGTCTATTTTAAGGTGCTATTTTCTTCAGTGTATTTTTGGGTCTCCTTTAGCACGCTATTGACTTGCTTTTCATGATTTTCTTGCATCATTCTCGTTTCTCTTCCCAATTTTTCCCCCACTTCTCTTACTTGATTTTCAAAATCCTTCTTGAGCTCCTCCATGGCTTGTAATCAATTCATATTTTTCTTGGAAGCTTTTGATGCAAGAGTTTTGACTTTGTTGACTTCTTCTGGTTCTATGTTTTGATCTTTTTTGTCCCCCCAAAAAAGATTCTATGGTCTGATTGTGCTTCCTCTGCTTGCCTCATCTTGCCAGTCAATTACTTGACTTTTGAGCTCTTTGCCATAGTAGAACTCAGCTTCCAGAGCGGAGAGAACTGTGTCCCAAATCGCTGGGGTTTTCGCAGCTGTCAGAACTATGAGGAGGGGGCCTTCTCTATAGCCACCACAAGCTCTGACACACTCACCCCAGGACTCCCACCCAAGACTGCAAACCAGATCCAGGCAGGTCAAAGCAAGAGTGATTACCCTCTGAATGATCACTTGTTCCCCCTATGATCTGCAGGCCATGAGCTCTGGAGGCAGCCATGCAGCAGCAGCTGCAGCTGCTGGGCCTCTGTCACCTCTCACCCTGGGGGCAGGGGCCAGACTGTGCTGTTCTATCACTCAGTTCCAACAGAGTTCCCTATTGACCTTTTACTTTCTCTTTGGAATTTATAGGTTGAGAAGTGTGGAAACCTTCACAAGTGCCAGTGATTCACTCTCCTGACGTCTACTCTGGCCAGTCTGGGTCTCTGGTCGGGGCTGCCTCAGGGCTCATGCCTCGGGACTGTGCTTGGCTCCCAGCTCAGTGGGAAAGACCCTTCCTGTTGGCCTACCAGGCTGCCTTCAGTGGGAGTTTTGTTTCTCTCTGTCACTTTGTGGGTTCTGTAGCTCTAAAATTTGTTTAGAGTCATATTTTACAGGTTTTGGAGGTGGTTGGGGCAGGATCTCAGACAAGTTCCTGCTTTTACTCCACCATCTTGGCTCCTCTCCCAAAAAGTGAATAATATAGAAAAACAAAAATTATATTACTAAAGTTTTCAGGAGACAGAAAACTGAAAGACCTTGAACATAGTAGATAAATCAATAGGTAAAATTTAACAACAGAATGAAATATGACCTTTCAGTTTGCTAAAAGTATTCCAACTTCCCTGAATAAACACTACAAAACAAAGGAAAAGGACTCAACATATAATGATAGAGGACTGTAGGATTTGAGGAGACAATGGAATCATAACATGCTGTTCCTGCATTATTTAAAAAATAAACGAGAATTATGAGAGCAGAATTTATTTCTTCACAAAAATAATTAGTATTATATAAATTTTTGAATCTATAACAGGAAGTCTCACCAGAATTGAAAGAGAAGACAAGTGATTAGTAATGCAAATACACAGAAAAGGGCAATTTATAAGAAAAAAAATCCAAAAGGCATAAAAGAAAACATACTCTATTCAAGTAAAATATACTGCTCTTGAAGACAGTATGCATAGATAAAATCTATGGTCTCCCAGAAGAAAATTAGTTTAAAAACCTGAAAAGCAGTACAATAGAGGAAATACTACCCAGAAAATGAAATAGTAATAGGAATAGTGTATTGATAGCATGCACAATAAAACCCAAGGCTTCAAGCTCCAAGACATATAGCCTTTACATTTAACAAATCAATTTAGAAAAAGTTCTACCAGTGTAAGTAGAAAGACCTTGAAATACAAAAAGTAGGGGGGAGGATTCAAGTAATGCAAAACTATTCTGCAATAACAAGAAAACTTAGAAGGGAATGGAATAATGTGTTTTGACATCAAATGGAATTGTGGATGAGCCTAGGGTGAAAAAATCTGCAAATCTGACCTTAACCACAAGTGAAAAAAGATGGAGATTCCATAATAAAACAGCATTTGAAATCTTTTTAGCGAAAAAAGTAGACCTGAAGTGATGGTTTGCTTCTTTAATATGCCAAAAAAACAAAAATACAGAAGTGAATAAAGGCAAAAGTCAAGGTCTGCAATAGAAACAGAGTAACAGCAGAGACAAGTAAGAGATGGCTTTCAAAATTCAGCAGGAGATATATATGAAGGCAGAAGTATGTTTAAATAATAAGGAAGAAATGGTCCTGGAGTATTATGTACAGATTCTGTAAACATCCTGCCTACAGGTGCACCAAGGGTTTTTGGTTTTGTTTTTGTCAGGGAGGAGGGTGGTTTGTTTGTTTTTAGTGGGACTACATTAAAACATAGGAGAGTACAGGAAAGGGGAGAGGGGAGAACATGGATAAAGAATGCTTGATGTGGGGGGCAGAGCCAAGATGGCAGAGTAGAAACAGCACTTTCAAGGTGCTCTGCACCCAGATTACCTCCAAACCATTTAAAAGGGGACTTTGAACAACTTCTGGAGCCCCAGCACCCACAGAACGACACAGAGAAGCTAACCTCCTGCTGAGGACAGCCCAGCGGCCCTGCAGGCAGTGGCCAGTGCAAAGTCGAAGGGGGTATAGGAGAAGATATGGGAGAGAGCAGATTGGATGACGGGATATCTAGTGGGACTGCTATTCTGGTGGGTAGGGAAAAAATGGGGAAAAATTGTAACTCAAAATCTGGTGGAAATGAATGGTGTAAACCAGAAGTTAATAAAGCATTTGTAAAAAAATATATATATATGTATATATATATATATATAAAACAAAAAATCATAAATAAAAATTTTTTTAAAAGTGCTTGATGTGTCTGGATTAAATTGAAGGTTAATAAGGAAGGGAAAATAACCTTTGTGTTTTCAGTAAGAGAAAAAGAATGGAGGGGAATGGGAAGGGGGGCTCGGTGTGTGAAATAAGAGTGGAACAGGAAATAGACCTTTCTTTCAGGATGAAGAGAGATGGTTTATGAAGGGCATTTGTAGACTTGCACAGTATGTGGTCTGGGGGATTTGGCACTTGCAAATTCCCCTAATCCTACCTTGGGAAGGAGGTGGTTGGAATTCCTAGCACTTGGGGGAGCAAAAAGTCATAGCTGTAGGGAGGGGTGAGATTTGGGGGTAAAGAAATAAAGTAACTAGGATGGATATAAAACAGTGGTAATCTACATAATCAAGTATATGGTGATGGAGGCCCCTATAAGAGTGTCCTTTCTGATAACTACAATAATCAGTATTGCTCAAGGAATAAAGAAGAATGGAAAGTAAAATGTTGGGGGGGAGGGGAGCAAGCTCTGAAAGGCAGGGACAGAAACTGCCTAGAGGGGGTGAGTCTATAATGGATACATAAAAGTTTTGATGTTGAGGATGGGGCACTAGAATAGTTCACTGTGTATGTGGGAGAGGGGGCTGTGCCATAAGAAGGAAAAGAGCTTAGTGTACAACTGGGGTCAGACTTGTTCCTCCAAAAGTCACTTGGAGCAGAAATTTAGAAAGGTGAACAATGAATTACCCAATGTGAGGAGGAGGTTAAGATGATTTAAGACCTACCCTCCAAGGAAACCACCATCATCCAGTCAAAAGCAAATAATAGGAGAAAATACGGAGAGGAAAACCTGAAATTATACAATTACAAAAGATCTCAGGAGGAAGAAAATTCAAAGTAAATAAATAAATAAATCAACAGGGGAAATATCAACAGTAGAAAGAAATATGGCCTCCAAATCTAGTAAACAAGTTCAGGTATTTGACAGTATTTATGTTTAAATATGAAACTACAACACAATAAGAAGGAAAGGAGAGGAAGCATGGGGAAAATTATTTCACACAGAAAAACTTGCATGGAAGAGCTTTATACAAAGCAGAGGGAAATGGGGGAGGGGGCAGGCAACACTTGAACCTCACTCTTATCTAAACTGTTTCAAAGAAGAAAGAATATATAGATATAAATATTATACACTCAGTTGGCTACAGAAATCTATCTAACTGAAGAGAAGCAAAAGGGAAAGGGTATAAGAGAAGGAGGAAGGTGAAAATATGGAGAGTGGATTAAGAAATGAAGTGGTCAGAAGCAAAACAAAAATTTTAGGAGGAACAGAGTTAAAAAGAGAGAGAGAAGAATAAATGGAAGAAAATAGGATGGGGAAATACACAGTAATCATAACTGTGAATATGAATGGGATGAACTCACCCATAAAACATAAGTGAATAGCAGAATGGATTAGAAATAAGAATCCAACAATATATTGTTTACAAGAAACATACTTGAAACAGAAAGGCACACACAGAGTTAAAATGAGTGGCTGAGGCAGAATCTTCTATGCTTCAGTCAAAACAAAAAAAGGCAGGGGTAGCAATTGTGATCTCAGACAAAGCAAAAGCAAAAATACACCTAATTAAAAGACAATCAGAGGAGCTACATTTTGCCAAAAAGTACCATAAACTAGGAAATAATATCAATACTAAGCGTATAAGCAACAAATGGCATAGCATACAAATCCTTAAAAGAAAAGTTAAATGAGTTACAAGAGGAAATAGACTACTGGGGGACATCAACTTTCCTCTCTCAGACCTAGATAAATCTAACTATAAAATAAATAAGAAAGAAGTTAAAGAGATGACTGGAATTCTAGAAGAGTATATTTAACTATCATATCTAGACAGAATACTAGAGAAAAATGAAAGGGAATGGAAAGGAATATACCCTTTTCTCAGTTATACATGGCACCTTCACACAAATTGACCATATATTAAGCCACAAAACCTGCACAGACAAAAGCAGAATATTAAATGCATGCTTTTGATACTATAATGCAATAAAATTAAGTTCAATAAAGGAACTTGGAAGCATATATTAAAAATTAATTGGAAACTCAATAATCTAACTCTAAAGAATGAGTGGGTCAAAGAATAAATTATAGAAACAATCAATAATTTCATTACAGGGAATGACGACAATAATACAAAGTACCAAAATTTGTGGGTTGCAGCCAAAGCAGTATTTAGATGAAAATATATATCTTTAAATGCTTACATCAATGAAAAAGAGAAAGAGCAGGTCAGTGAATGAAAAGCCATGCAACTAAAGAGAAAGAGAACAAAAGTTTTTAATTAATTTATTAATTTAGTTTCAGTTAACAAGATTCAATTCCATATTTCCT
Source organism: Gymnobelideus leadbeateri (assembly GCA_011680675.1). Lineage (NCBI taxonomy): Eukaryota > Metazoa > Chordata > Mammalia > Diprotodontia > Petauridae > Gymnobelideus > Gymnobelideus leadbeateri. The sequence goes on along the minus strand of WOXC01006803.1, from coordinate 108,476 downwards.
TGATTTTCAAAGTTCCTTTACTTTCCTCCCCCCTCCCCCCATGACAGCATATAGTTCAGTATAGGATCTGCAAATACATTCATATTAGACAGTCCAATTACAAAGGCATATTGTACTAAGTGGGATGAAAGATGGTAAAGAAGAAATAAAACCAAACAATGAAAAGAAAAAGATCAATTAGTTTGCTTCCCTCAGGATTCAGGCTCAGTTCTTTCTAGTTCTATCTCTGCATGCTGCATTTCTCTCTTTCATGAGACTTTCAGGATTGACTTATATCACTGCATTACTGAGAAGAGTCCAGTCTGTCACAGATGGCCATCACACATATGAAGTGTCTGTGATTGTATACAAATTTCTTTTGATTCTATTCTTCTCGCTCAGCATCAGTCTGTATAAGCCTCTCCAGGTAAATATGAAATCCGTCTCTTCCTCGTTTCTTATAGCACAATAATATTCCATTACATTCATATACCACAACTTGTTTAGCCATTCCCCAATTGATGGGCACCCCTTTAATTTCCAATTCTTTGCAACCACAAAAAGGGCTGCTAAAAATATTTTTGTATATAGGGGTCTTCCTCCCACTTCTATGATCTCTTTGGGATATAACCTTAGAAGCTGGGTCAAAGGGTATGAAATTATTTATAGTCCTTTGGGCATAATTCCAGACTGCTCTCCAGAATGGTTGGATAAGTTCACAACTCCACCAGCAATGCATTAGTGTTCCAATTTGCCCACATCCTCTCCAGCATTTGTCACTTTCTTGTTTTGTCATCTTAGCCAATCTGACTGGAGAGATGTGGTATCTCAGAGTTGTTTTGATTTGCATTTCTCTAATCAACAGTGATTTAGAGCATTTCTTCATATGCTTATAGCCATCTTTAATTTCTTTCTCTGAAAACTGCCTGTTCATATCCTTTGACCATTTATCAATTGGGGAATGACTTGTATTCATATAGATTTGACTCAATTCTCTATAAATTTTAGAGATGAGTCCTTTATCAGAGACATAAGTTGTAAAAAATTCTTTCCCAATTTCCCACCTCCCTCTTGATCTTGGTTACATTGGCTTTGTTTGTACAGAAGCTTTTCAGTTTAATGTAATCAAAGTTATCCATTTTGCATTTTATAATGCTCTCTAATTCTTGTTTGGTCCTAAAGTCTTCTCCTCTCCACAAATCTGTCAGGTAAACTTTTCCTTGCTTTCCCAGATTGTTTACAGTATCATCCTTTACACCTAAATCATGAACCCATTTAGAACTGATTTTGGTATATGGTGTTAGGTAATGATATATGCCCAGTTTCTGCCATACTGTATCCCAGTTTTCCCAGCAGTTTTTGTCAAATAGTGCATTCTTATCCCAAAAACTGGGGTCTTTGGGTTTATCGAACAATAGATTACTATATTCATTAACTGCTGGGTCTCCTGAGCCCAATCTATTCCATTGATCCACTGCTCTACACCTCTGCCAGTACCAAGCAGTTTTGATGACTGCTGCTGTATAATACAGATTAAGATCTGGCATAGCTAGTCCACCTTCCCTAGCATTTCTTTTCATTAATTCCCTTGATATTCTAGACTGTTTGTTTTTCCAAATACATTTTGTTATTATTTTGTCTAACTCTAAAAAGTAGTTTTTTGGTAAATTGATTGGTATGGCACTAAATATATAGTTTAGTTTGGGTAAAATTGTCATTTTTATTATATTAGCTCGACCCAGCCATGAGCAATTGATATTTTTCCAATTATTTAGATCTGACTTTATTTGTGTGAGAAGTGTTTTGTAGTTGTGATCATATAGATTCTGGGTTTGTTTTGGCAAGTAGATTCCCAAATATTTTATAATGTCTATAGTGACTTTAAATGGGATTTCTCTTTCTATCTCTTGCTGTTGAGTTTCATTAGAGGTGTACAGGAATGCCGAGGATTTATGTGGGTTTATTTTATATCCTGCAACTTTGCCAAATTTATTTATTGTCTCAAGTAGTTTTTTACTTGATTCTCTAGGATTCTCTAAGTATATCATCATATCATCTGCAAAGAGTGATAGCTTGGTACTTCTTTGCCTAATTTGATTCCTTTGATTTCTTTTTCTTCTCTAATTGCTACTGCTAATGTTTCTAATACCAGATTGAATAAGAGGGGTGATAGTAGACACCCTTGTTTCACTCCTGATCTTATTGGAAAAGCTTCTAGTTTATCACCATTGCACATAATACTTGCTGATGGTTTTAAATAGATGCTATCAACTATTTTAAGGAAGGCTCCATTTATTCCTATACTTTCTATGTTTTTAATAGGAATGGATGTTGTACTTTGTCAAAAGCCTTTTCTGCATCTATTGAGATGATCATGTGGTTTCTGCTAGTTTTATTGTTGATATGCTCAATTATACTGATGGTTTTCCTAATATTAAACCATCCTTGCATTCCTGGAATAAATCCTACCTGATCAGAGTGTATTATTTTTGTGATAAGTTGTTGGAGTCTTTTGGCTAATATTTTATTTAAAATTTTTGCATCTAAATTCATGAGGGAAATTGGTCTATAATTTTCTTTCTCTGTTTTATCTCTTCCTGATTTAGAAATCAGCACCATATTTGTATCATAGAAAGGAGAACAAATTTTAAATGCCCAATAAAACACCAAAAGGGAAATCCTGAAAATTAAAGTCATTGATAAAATTGAAAGTAAGTGATCTCATTGATAATAAGGTTGACGCACTAATTGCCAGGGCTAGGAGGCTCTGAAGGAAAGCGTGGGAGAGAAGAGGTACTGACTGACTACCAAACTGAAAGTATACAGAGTCACTGTGCTGACCTCATTATTATATGCCTGTGAAACGTGGACAGTATACCAGCACCATGCCAAGAAACTGAATTGCTTCAATTTGAATTGTCTTAGGAAGATTCTAAAGATCAAATGGCAGAAAAAGATACCACACACTGAGGTCCTTTCTTGAACTAAACTGCCAAGCATTCCAACTCCGCTTCAGAGAATGAGATTATGATGGGTTGGCCACATTGTTTGAATGCAAAACATATGCTTGCCAAAAAGATTATTTTATGGAGAAGTCACACAGGTCAAGCATTTACATGGTGGTCAGAAGAAGCGATACAAGGACACTCTCAAGGTGTCTCTTAAAGAACTTTTGAATTTATTGTGTGACATAGAAGACACTGGCAAAAGACCATTCAGCATGGCATGCCCATATGAGAGAAGGTGCTGTAGTCTATGAGCAAAGCAGAACTTGAAATAGCTCAAAAGAAATGCAAGATGCACAAATTTAGAGAATCCAATCCAAATGTTTATGTGGATTATTTGTACCTGACCTGTGGTTGAGCATTCTGAGCTCCTATTGGTCTGATAATCTACAATCAGATACACTGTAACTTGACTCTAGCATAGTGATGTCATTTTGGTCCTCTTTAAGAACAAAGGACAACTGCCAACCAATTCTTTCTAGGGCTCTATGTCAGTAAGATCATTCTTTGAAGTTGCTCATTTATGGAACTCCTGCCCCACCCAAGGTGGAATATTATTAATTAAAATTTTTTCATTCAATAAAAATCTGCTTTCTCTCCCTTCTATACTCCCATCTCACAATTGAGAAATAAAAATGAAACCTGTTTCAAACATGTAGAATAGGGATGGCTAGGTGGGGCTGTGAATAGAGCACCAGCCCTAGAGTCAGGAGGACCTGAGTTCAAATCTGGCCTCAGACACTTAATACTTACTAGCCATGTGACCTTGGGTAAGTCACTTAACCCCAGATCCCCTTCCAAACAGCAAAAAGAAAAGCATGCAGAATAAAGAAAAACAAATGTCCTCAATAGCCAAGTCCAAAAGAAAAAAATGCATATATGCATATATACATACATACAAGTCACATTCTACATTCTGAGTCCTTCACCCCTCTATCAGTGTATCATGTTTTATCACTATTCTCCTTGAATCCTGATGGGTTATTATGCTGATCAAAGATCTAAGTTTTTCAAAGTTGTTTATCTATACAATATTGCTTTCATGGTATAAAGTCTTCCCAAGTTTCTCTGAAACCAGACCCTTCATCATTTCTTACAGCACAGTAGTCTTGTATCACATTTGTTTACCATAACTTTTTCAGCCATTTCCTGGTTGATGGACAACCCTTCAAGATTCCCATTCTTTCTCACTTCAAAAAGAGTTTTATATTTGTACATTAGAGTTTGTTTTACCTTCAGGAAATCCATCTCTTACTATGCCCTCCCTTTAACTCCCTATTCATCTTTCTCCCCTTTCCCTCCTATTTCCCTGTTGACTGAAATATATTTCTATACCTAATCATGCAGGCATATATGTGTATGTGTGTATATTTGTGTATGTGTATTCTGACCTCCTTTGACAAGTTCAGATAAGAGTGAGTTTCAAGTTTCTTAGGCTCCCCCAACCTTTCCTCCTTCTTTATACAGATTTCTACTTGCATATTATGGGAGATGATTTTTCCTGACCTTCTTTTCCATTTCTCTTCCCCTGCCTCTGTATTTGTCTTTCTCTCTCTGTTTTTCCTACTTTACTATCATCAATATATAGAACTATTCTCAGGTCTTCTGTCAAATTAGACTCCATCTATAATGCCTGATGATAAGATTCAGAGTGGATCATTATTTCATTTCCCCACATTAGAATGTAAGCACTTTATCTTTGTTTAGTCCCTTTTAATAGTTTGTTCATGTTTACCTTTTAATGTTTCTCTTAAACCCTTTGTTTAAACTTCAAAGCTTATATGCACCTCTTTTTATCAGAAATGTTTGGAAGACCCTAATTTCATTAAAGATCCATTTTCCCTTGCAGTATTATACTAAATTCTGCTGGGTAATTTATTCTTGGCTGTAACTCTACCTTCTGGAATATCATATTCTAAGTTTTCCTCTACTTAATAATAGTGACTGATAAATCATGTGTGATACTTGCTGTGGTTCTTTGGTACTTAAATGTTTTCTTTATGGCTATGTGCTGTATATCATCTTTGACCTTCAAGTTCTAGATTTTAGCTATAATCTTCCTGGGAATTTTTATTTGGGGGAGTATTTCAAGAGATGAACTGTGGATTCATCCAATTTCAACTTTGTTCTCTGATTCTAAGAAATCTGGCCAATTTTCTTATAAAATTACTTGTTCTTGGTTTTTTAAAGTAGTACAGTGATTCTTAAATTAATATTCTTCATTCTATTTTCTAGGTCAGTTAGTTTTAATATGAGATACCTATATTTTCTTCTATTTTTTCAATCTTGTGACTTTGTATTAATATTTCTTATTATATTATGGGGTAATTGGCTCTAATTTCGTCCATTCTAAAAGTTCTGTACATCCTATATTAAGCTTTCCTTTATTATTTTATCTATTATATATTATCTCTTTTCTATTATCTGACATAGGTCTGATATCTTTTCATTTTTTTTTCTTCTCATGTTCTGATTTAATTTATGAAAACCTTTTTTAAAAACTCTTGCTTTATCTCTTCCAGGAATTCTAAACAATTTTGTGCCCAAGCTCTGTTTATCTTTGAGGCTTTGCTTCTAGTTGTTTTATAATCATTTTCTTCCCCAGTAGAGGATTTGGTGCTCCACAAGGGAGCTTGGGTAGCTTCTGCTGGGTGAGGCCACCCTGACATCTAATGGCTAAAAGGGTGTTCGTGCTAAGAATAAGTGTTGCTAGAACATTGCATTCCAATCCAAGTGAAGCCAATGAATCAACAAGTATTTATTAAGCACCTAGCATGCCCCAGGCATAAATAAAATGAAGGAAACAATCTCTAATCACAAAATACTATATATATATATAAAATTAAAGTGCCTTATAGAGTGGATATATCTGACATACATCCAGAGAAGTGATTATAGTATGCTATTGCTCTGAAGGAGGTCTAGGATGGATGGCAAGTGGGGATGGTTCAGTGCAGCTCATCCCCACAAGTTTTAATGACTAGAGCCTATGGACTCCTTCATTGGAAGAATACCATATATTCTCTGGCCTAGTATGTTCATTCATACAGCCTGGTTTGGGGCAGACTCAACTGATAAACTATTGATTTCTACTGAGAAACTATTACTGAGAAACTCAATATTTTGACACCGGAGGGATCCTGACATAGGAAACTATGAAACTTATCCACAAGGCTTATTGTTGACGCGGACAGGTGTCAGTTTAATAAGGGTGATATGAGGGGTACAGAATGTTTCCATTCTTCCATCCTCAAATCTCACTCCCACTGAACTATAAATTCCACTCATTCATTGATGTAAGTAAAAGGCTTTTGGTTTTAGATTTGGAGGCAATAAGCATGAAACCCAGTTCCTCCCACAGCTCTCCTTTTCTTCTGTGTCTGGGTTTAATCAGCACCTACCATATTTTGCAGTATTGGGGGAGGATGTGTGGGGTTACCTAGGGAGAGTCTCTATGAATTGTGGGGTCCCTAACTTAGGACCAACCCCAAGCAGAAGAAAGCACAATTTCAGTCCCATTCTCCCCACCCCCCCCACCTTCCTTCTAAAATAATGGAGTAGACACTTTCTGTTCTTTGTTAAAGAGAGATTTGGGAGGGGAAGGGGAAAAGGCATGCAGGCAAAGTCTCAACAGCAGGAGGGAATATAAGTATGTGTTCTAGACAGGAACCCTGAGGTCAGTTTGCACATCCTTCCTGGAAATGAGGAGGCTGGTAGAGAAGGAGAGCTGAGGGAGTACATTAAGGTTTATTGGGCTCTTCCTGTCAATTCATCTGAATTCTACCCTGACTGAATTCTCTGTTTTGTCATGGGGGTGGAAAGGAGAGTAGCAATGGCAAAATCTGCATCAGAAAAGAATTCTATAATGATGTCTAGACAGGAGCCTTGCTCATCATACTGTGAGTGTCTGCTGAGGAAGGATTCAGTGTCCATGAAAGCAACATCTCTAGTTGCCATGGTGACTAGTCTGTTTCCAAGGAAACCTCCAATCCTGAGTTGCTGGCTCTAATGCCAGATAGTTTCTTCTCAAGTTCCTCTTTTTATCCCTCAGCTAAGAGGATAAGTGTATGTCTGTGTATGTTTTGAATAATCAGGTGGGCACTGAATTAAATCCCTAGGTGCTACAAAAAAAGCAGTAGATAAGTACACATATAAATATATGCACAGGCACATGTAAATATATGCACAAAGCAAGATGCTGGCAGAACTATAAAGAGATTAATAGAGAGGCTAACAGCAGCCCAGGATGCTTAAGATGCTCTGTAAACTAGCTATGGCTATAAGACTTGATAAATAAGAAAACAAACATAGGTCATGTCAGTGAAAAGCACTCTGCCAATGTCTGTCCTTTGTCCAAGTATCTGATTGATCTCTTAAATTTCCTAAATTAGTCTCTGAAAGTTGAGGTGCAAAACACCAACAGTTCTTTAAGAATTACCAAGTACCTTTCACATGTCTCATGTGATTTTGACCAGATCCCTATGATGGCAAGTGTAATGATCACCATTGTCCAGAAGAAAGGCCCAGAAAGGGAAATGGCCTGCTTGGAATGGGGGTGAGGGTGGTATAAAGATGGAGGGCACACTGCTGCTAAGTGCTTCTCTCCAGTCCTGTCTCCTCTTTCTCCTGACCTCCATAGATCATTCTGGGAAACTTTTCACTCAGTTTGGAAATTCTACCCCCACTTCCCACCACCCACCTAGAAGGCCTCATTGGTGAGTATGCACATATTCACACAGCCCATTATACTTAGCCAGCCCCAAATCAACCCATTCTTGCCTTCATATCCAAAGAGTGAACAAGGACATTGTCCTGTCATAATCCCTTCAAAGATATCAGTCAATTCAATTGCTTCATACAGCTGGTACAAGAGTTTTCTGCTATTGTTCTTGGCACCTCTGATATTTTCCATAGTATTCTTATGTGCCTGGACGTTGCTCACAAGTTACTCAGGGCACTGATATGTTTCTCCAACACTCAGGTATAAGCTATATGAAATCATCTGAAAGATAGCCTGAACACCTTTTCCCCAGGACTCTGTACACACTGGTGAGAAAGGGTAGGAAGGGTTTAATTATATATATACCAACTCTATCACTGCAATAAATATATTTTCTTAAAGGTAATTAAATCAAGTGAGCTATAAATAATATCAATTGCTCATCATGATGTGAAAATAGTGTTGAGGGTTCATGAGCTATTATGACATTCCCCCTCATACCTACTTTTAAACTCTGAGGAGAGACTTGATAACTGTTCTTTGGGGACCTGACCTGTGAGGGTTAATGGGGACTGGCAGAAGAATTCCAAGCCTGTGCTACACATGCATCATCTCTTATGGTTCTCTAAGATTCCCTTGAGAGGGGAGAAAACTGAGGTTCTCAGATGTTAAGAGATTTCCCATGGATCATATATCTACTAAGTGTCAGAAATGGGAATTGAACCTAGGTTTCTTCTGATTCTAAGTACATACCCGCCCATATTGCCACTATATTATATGGCTGATTTCATTTTCCTTTCCTTTTTTTAACTTTTAAAATTAGTCATTTTCTGGGGAATGACTTGGGGAACTGGGGAATACCCTCCCCAATAAAATGTCATACCCACACTGACTGCATCTGAATATGTATAGAAGATTATGCACCTCTAGTCCCCCACTTCTATACAAAGAAGGGAGATCATACTGCCTCTTGAAGAAAGATTACTTATTACAATTCCAGGATACATTATGGGTACCACCTCTAAATATGTAATCCCATTAATACATGTGAAGGATTAGCTTGTTATTCCTCTGACTGTACTTGGCTAAACTGGTATTAGGATCCTAGATCTAGAACTAGAAAGGAAATCACAGACCATCTAGCACAAGTCCCCCCTCCCACTACACAGATGAGGTAACTGTGGACCAGAAATGTTAAATAACTTTCAAAAAAACCCACAGGTATTAATCATCAATGGTAGGATTTAAGCCTAGATCTTCAGACACCACTACTGTCAGTTTTCTTTTCAGTAAACAACTGGGCCTCCCAGAGGAACTTCTGCCCACACACATTTGTTCCCAGAGAACATTAGTATTTGGCTTCTGCCTGAGTCAACATAAAGAAAGGGTAGAGGAACTTAGTTTCTATGTGAATAATCAGGCAGACAGCAAAATAAATACAGGACAGACTTTATTTTACCTGATGGAAAATACAAGGCACAGAGGACTAGTACTTGAGCACAATACCTAATGCAGTCTAGCCAGTTAAATTCTTATAGGGTTGATTAAGTCCACAAGGAGTCAAGACAAATAATTGTCCCCCTCTCCAGTATCCCCCCACCTCCCTAAGGACCACTCTAGAAGCTGAGGACTTCCAAAGACTAAGCTGATGGGAGTGTCATACATGGGGATGGGGGCTGGGGGGAAAGGGAGTCAATAAAGAAATTGTCACTCAATAATAATTTATTAAGCACTAACAATTTGGCAGGCCCAGTGCTAAGTACTGAGAATGTAAATACAAATGGAAAGAAAGACTGCTTCTGCCCTCAAAGGGCTTATATTTTAATGGAAGAAGATAGCATATAAAAAATAAAAAAGCTGTTGGGGTGGGGTGGCAAGGTAGAAGATGCCTGGAGGGTCAACAGAGGAAAAATAAATAGCTGTCCTGGCCCCAGTGAATCCAAGCAGAAAGAGAGGCCATTAAATCTATTTGGCACTGATTTTACTGAGGAAGGAAGGGTAATGCTTCAGGGGTCAGGAGATAATAGCTGCTGCAATATGAATGAATGGCATGAATCTCAAATGAGGAGAATTTCAGTGATCATGGTAGAGACTGAGATTGAAACACTGCAAAGGGAAGCAAAGAATATTGTGATTCCCCCACTGCAATTACTGAGTCTGGAGATAGGAGAGAAAGTGTGATTAGTTCTGGAAAACAGTGTCCAGGGAAGCTATATCATTAGAAAGGCACAGGGTCCCAACGAGTGCCAAAAGATAGAAGAAATGAAGATGGAAGAGGCTTAAGATGAATGGAAGTTTGTTAATTATATAATCATCATGTGGAGGCTACTTCTAAGGTATAAATTCAAGGGTTAGAATGAAGCTTTGTGATAAAGAGCTGGGGCTCAAGTAGATAAAGTCCAACGTGAAGAGAGAAAAGGTGATAAATGTCAGATAGATTTCAGTGGTAGTAATGACAGGACTTGGAAAGTAATTGGATATGTAGGCTGAGAAATAATGAGGATCATGAAGTCGATGTGGATACAAGGGTGCCCTAAGGGTTAATATTAAGCGTTGCTTTTCCAGTACTTTGTGAAGCCCCTAGTTTATTCTCTAACCTAAAGGCACACTAAAGTCTTTTCCTTTATCCTGAAATGCCATAAAACTTTCCCTTTATCCCTAGACCATCCTTGTCTCCCCTCATCCTGGGTCATAAGATTTCCTTGTTTCCCTTATCTTGTGTCATTCATTGTCCTCATCCTGTGTCCTTATCTTGTAAGACTTAACCTGTCCCTAAATCTCAAACCCCCATTAGAAACTTTAAAAATTACATTATCATCCTACAGGCCATATAGTTTTCTGTCTATATAAGTCTGCTCCTTTTTCTATGTCAGTGCCTTTGTTTAGCTACTTGCTAAATCTTAGGCTCATATGCTTTTGTGTCAATAAAGCGCCCATTGGCTAAAGAGAAAGTCTAAGTGAATTATTTCAAATCTGAACCAGATATCCCACTCTGACCTCAACAATTTGGTGCTGAAACCCAGGAGTCCAAATATTAATTGGACTCTGATGATCTCCTAGCCACTGGGATAACAGGTGTTTTCTTTGTTTCCTCCCCAGACCTTTCTGCTCCTACTGTCTCTCTGGCTGAGAGACCCCTGGACTGCCCAGACTGCCAGCGGCATCTGAAGAAGCTCCACTGACCTCTGGACAGTCAGTAAGACTGTAGACCCTCATATAAGGGGACACCCATGTCCTGGATCAGTCACGATTTGTTTTTTTCTTCTCCTCTGTTTTGGGATGCTGAGACAAACAAGAGGTTGCTAGGAGACTATTAGGATGAGACAGAACCAGTCAATACCCTGTGATTCTCCACTAGGATGCCTATTACAGCACTGGGAGAAATTTGGGGAAAGAGACCTTAAGAAAAGGTGCTTGGTGTTTTACTGTAACACAGCATGGCTTCAGTATCAATTAGAAGATCAGGATAAATGGCCCTTGAATGGGTCCCTTAACTATAATACTATCTTCCAATTAGATCTATTTTGTAGGAGGGAAGGGAGGTGGACTGAGGTACTCTATATTCAAAGTTTTATGAGTTTATCTCAAAACCCTAATCTTAGAGAAAAAACTGGGGGCTTCACAAAGTACTAGAAAAATGGCCCTTAATATTAACCGTTAGGGCACCTCTTTGTGTCCACATCATTTCTACTAGAAAAGCAACCCTTAATATTAACCCTTAGGGCACCTTTGTATGAACATCAGTCAAATCATATCAACAAACATTTATCAAGCTCTTACTGTGTGTCAGTTACTATGCTATCTGTTTTGGACAATAATAAGGAAAAAAAGAAAGGAAAACAGTCTGCCCTCAAAGAGCTTCCAGTTTATTAGAGAAAGATAACATGAAAAATGAAGCTGAAAGGTGGGGTGGAGGTACATGACTAGGAATAATGGTAGAGAAGCCAGAGAAGTCAATATTTCTCATCATTTCATGGGGTGATTCGCTTAAACTTGACCCATTCCATTTTCAGGGAGTTTGTTGCTTGGGCAAGGTTGTGTACCTCTTGCATTAAGTTATTAATTAATCCTCTTTCCAATTCTTTCTTCTTTAGTTCTCATATCCTTTCAAAAACATTTTTCTCTCATGCTCTGACTTTATTTTATTAAAAACATTTTTGATGTTTTTAAAAAAATTGTTTCATCTTTTCCAGGAATTCTAGGAAAATTTCTGTCCAAACTGAGTCTATCTTTGAGGCTTTGCTTGTAGCAGTTTTGTAGTCATTTTCTTCTCTAGTCATGGATTTAGAAAAGCTTCCACAAGGCAGCTTGGGGACTTTTGCTGGGTACAGCCATCCTGGCTACCAGTGACTAAGAGGCTACTCATCCTTAGGATAAGTGGTATTAACAACCAGAGTATTATGTTCAGATCTAAGACAAGCAAATAATTCAACAAGCATTTATTAAACACCTAGCAGATACCAGGCACTATTCGAAGCTCTGGAGAAATAAATATACTGAAGAAAACAATATCTAATCATAAAACCATATATATATATATACATACATATATAATTTAAGTGTCTTAGGAGTTGATATGTATGACAGCCATGTTTTGAAGCAGGGGCTGGAATAGGAAATGAGGATGGCTCAGGGCAGCAGACCCCCACAAGTTTCCACAAGGCAGAGCCCATGGACTCCTGTACTGGAAGAATCTCATATATTTTCTGGCCTGGTATGTTAATTTTCACATCCTGGCAAGGGACAGAGGCAACTGATAAACTATTAATTTCCTGAGAAACTAAATGCTTTCACACTGGAAGCATCCTTACATAGATAATGGTGAAATTTGTCCACAAGGCTCATTATTGATGGACAGAAGAACTATTAGTTTATAAAGGGTGATTTGAGGGATATAGAAAATGTTCTACCTCAAAATATCTCTACTACTGACCTATAAACTCCACTCATTCACTGTGATATAGGGGAAAGGCCTCTGGTTTGAATTTGGAGGCAGCAAGCACAGCTTCCTATCCAATTTCATCCTTGACTCTCCTTTTGTTCTATATCTGAGCTGAATCAGAATCTACCAAATTTTGCAATGTGGTATAAAAGTGTCAGGGATAACATGGGCAGAGTCTCTATGAATTGGTGGGATTACTAATCCAAGAGTTGATTCTGGCAGAATGATGAATGCTTTCAGCACTCACACACCAAATTCCTTCTAAAATAACTGGGCAGAATCTGTTTGTTGAAGTAAGGTGGGGGAGAGAGTAAAAGGTGCCCTAGCAAAGTATCTACAGCAGGGATGGATTCCAATATGGGCTCCAGGAAGGAACCCAAAGGTCAGTTTTTGTATCATTCCCAGGAATGTGAGGGCTGGTGTAGGAGGATTGCTGTGTGGGTGCGTTAAGGATTACTGTGTTCCTCCTGCGTCAATGCATCTGGATTCTTACCTTGCCCAGATTCTCTATTTTTTTATGACAAAAGCTCTGCAGAAAGAAAGAACTTCAAAATAATCTCTAGAAAAAAGCCTTGCCCTTCAGACAGAAAGTCCCTGCTGAGGATGTAATTGGTGTCCATGAAGGCAACATCCGATGAGCCTAATCACCAGTAGTCATGGTGACTGTTCTGTTTCCAAGGAAACCTCCAGTCCTGAGCTGCTGGGCCTCATGCTAGATAGCTCCTTATCAGGCCCCTGTTCTGACCCCTCAGCTAAGAGGAAAGAACAAAGTAGCTCTAAACTTTATTCTAAACAGTTAGGTGGGCACAGAATTAAATCCCCATGTGCTGCAAAATAACAAGAGGCATGCATGTTCATATAGATGGATTGGCAGAGGTAGAGAGATATTACTAGAGAAGCTAACAGTGGCACAGAGAATGGATAAGAAGCTCTGTTAACCAGCTATCAAGGTAGGAGAAAGAACAAACATGCCATCCTCATGCCATTAAAAATCCAGTGATTACTCCCTAGCCAGCTGCCAATAATTCTGAACTTTTCTCAAGAATATGGTTGAACTATTTTTTTAATGTAAGACTGCTTTTATTTAACGTTTTCATTATGTAAGAAAATTGTAGCAACAAAGATGACAATAGATCTTTGGGAATTGATTTATGAGAAAAGATTAAAATCACATAATATTTATGGCTTTATAAAAATGACTTAAGGGTTAATGATCATTATTTGCAAAGAAAGAGATTAATTATTCAAGAGGGCATAACTAAGAATAACAGACTGCTTTAGATGCATAGTGGGGGCTGTTTTCTCAACTACCTTTAGCATTATAGAATATACAATAGATTTTCCCCAAAATTATGAGTCCCAGTACTTAAGCAATTCATAAAGATACTATACAAATATTGTTGGGGGTTTTCTGTAGACTTAAAATAGACCTGAAAGGGGAAGCTAGGTGGGGCAGTGAATAAAGCACTGGCCCTAGAGTCAGGAGGACCTGAGTTCAAATCCAGCCTCAGACACTTAACACACTAGCTGTGTGACCTTGGGCAAGTCACTTAACCCCAGTTGCCCTGCCCTACCCCCTCCAAAAAGCAAAAATTAAAAAAAATAAATTAAAAAGAAAATAAAAGTAAAAAATAGATCTGAAAGTACCAATCATTCTCTCCTACCTGAGTATTAATTGTTTCCTTGAAACATGAAAATAATGCATATTCTTGTCTTTTCAATCATGTATTTTTTTTAGTTTATTTTTTTATTTTTTAGTTTACATCATTCATTTCCACAAGATTTTGGGTAACAAATTTTCTCCCCATTTTCCCCTACCCACCACCCCAAAACAGTGATCCCACTGAATTTCCCCTCCCCCAATCTGCTCTCTCCTATATCTTATGTATTTTGTTTTGTCACTTGGGCAACACTACAAAGCAAGTATAATTTAATTTTTGTACCCTTCTACTTTGATTTTGGTATATAACCTTCTGTCATTTTTTCCTGAAACGGATCCAGTGCCTCACACAATCTTTCTTTACCTTACTTTAAAACATCATTTAGTTGTCATGTTAGATCTAATAAATGAATTCATACTAATATGTAAATGACTAATAGAAGCTTTAAGTTAATGACTCCCAGAAACATCTGCATTTTAACAGGAAATGTTCATTAACACAAATGAAACTAAAGATGACATTCTAAATAGCAGGAAGATGAAGGGGACTTTTAAAAATATTTATTATGTGTCAGGCACCCTGGTAAATGCTTTGCAAATATTATCTCATTTACAGTTGTATGTGCCTTTGAAAGATTTTTAGAGTCTTTTCTAGAGTGCTTCTATAAATCTGGGTTTGGCAGCAAAGGCCATTATATAACTTATAGCAACTACACCATTTTCATTTGGAGCAAGATAATAATTCCCTTTGGTTCAAGCTGGAGGAACTGTGCATCTTGAAAACCATCCCATCTTCCTTCCTCTATGCTGCATTTAAGTTCTTTAATTTGGCCTAGATTATGTACCTATAGCTGAACTCTTAAAGTTTCCAAGATACTCTCTGAAATATGAGACATGCTATGCATAACACCAAAGGTGCTATAAAGAAGACAAAGCACATTCTACAGCATCATTTGATTTTTTTTTTTGCTTTTTGGAGGGCAATTGGGGGTTAAGTGACTTGCCCAAGGTCACACAGCTAGTTTTTGTGTTGTGTCTAAGGTTGGATTTAAACTCAGGTCCTCCTGACTCCAGGGCCAGTGCTCTATTCACTGTGCCACCTAGCCACCCCAAGCATCATTTGATTTTCACAAGACACCTGTGAGGTAGAGAGGGCAAGTATTTGGAACCCCATTGCTAGACAAAATAACTGAGTCCCAGAGAGCAGAAATTGCCTGCCTGGAATGGGAATAGGGGTGGGGTAAGGATGGAGGGCACATAGCTGCTAAGTGTTTCACTCCACACCTGTATCCACACTTGTTCTCCTGATGTCCAGAGATTATTCTGGGAGACTCTGTTTTGGTGGGAAAGTTTTTGTTTTTTAAATACCAACTCTATCACTGCAATAAATACCCTTTTCTGAAAGGTAATTACATGAAGTGGATTAAACTATGTCTAGTGATCATCATGGAAAAAACATGCTGTTAGGGGTTCATGAGCTCTGACACCCTACCTTAGGCCTTTTTATTTTTTATTTATTTATTTATTTACTTTTGGTTTACAACATTCAGTTCCATAGTTCCTTGAGTTTCAAATGTTCTCCCCTTCCCTCCTCTACCTCCCCCAGGGGCATGCAATCAAATATAGGATCTACAAATACCTTCACATTAAACATTAGTCAAGTTGTAAAGAAGGACTGTAATCTATGGAGTGAACAATGAGACAGAAGAAACAAAACAAAACCAAAAGAGAGAGAGAGCAAGTAGTTTGCTTCAATCTGCATTCAGCCTCTGTAGTTCTTTCACTGGATGTGGATTAGGCCTACTTTTTAAACCAGGCCTGAACAACCTGTGGCCCTCCGGGGCCAAAGGATTTTGGGTGGCCCATGAAAAATATAGAGGACAAAGAGGAAAAAATCTTCTACATTTTTCATGGGCCACCCAAAATCCTTTGGCATACCACAGGTTGTACAGGTCTGTTTTAAACTCTGAGGAGAGATATAGCAACTGCTCTCAGGGGAATCTGAACTGCCAATGTTAGCAGGTACTCAGAGAGGAGCTCCAATCCAGTGTTACACATTCCCTCTTTTTTTGTTCTTGAAGATTTTCTCTGGAAGTTATCATTCCTATATTACAATTGAGAAGACTAAGGCTTTGAGAGGTTGGACTTAGTATGGTCACAAAACTATTAAGTGTCAGATATTCCATCAATACCTCATAGATGCTTTTAGGAGAAAAGGTGCCCAAAGAAATTCTGCCCTTAATGGACATTTTTTTGGCTGAACTTAGCTAGGCTGGTCAGAGACTCCTAGCTCTAGAACTAGAAAGGACCTCACAGACCACCTAGTACAAGCTCCTCATTCTACAGATGAGGAAACTAAGGCCCAATAAAGATAAATGACTTGCCAAAAGTCACACAAGTACTAAGTACAAAAGGCAATATCTGAACCTAGGTCTTCATATACCACTATAGCCAATTTATTTTTCAGTGAACAACTGTGCCTCCCAGGGGAGCCGTTACTTAAACACATTGTTTCCCAGGGTACAATAGTATTTGGCTTCTGTCTAGGTCTACACCAGGGGTAAGGAACCTGCAGTCCCAAGGCTACATGTGGCCTTCTAGGTCCTTGGATGTGGCCTTTTGACTGAGTCCAAATCCTTTTATTAAGGGAATTAGCTCTGTAAAGTTTGGATTCAGTCAAAGGGCTGCACTTGAGGACCTAGATGGCCATATGCAGCCTCAAGGCTGCAGGTTCCCCACCCCTGGTCTACACAAAGAAAGGGTAAAGGAACTTAGATTCTATGTGGATGATTAGGCTAACAACAGATTAAACACAGGACAGACTATGTCACCTGACAGAAAATACAATACACAGAGGATGAATGCTTGGGCACATTACCCGGTATAGCCACTTAATAAATCCTTGTAGGGTTGATTGAGAGTTAAGACAAATCATTGTCCCTCTCCAGTGTTTCCCCACCTCCTCATGGATCACCTGAGAAGTAGAGGACCTTCAAAAACTATACAGGAGGGAGAGTGTGTCACAGACTTTGGGGGGAAGGGCATTTTTTTATGCCAAATCTAGCAGAGCAGTAAATATGCACTAATTAAAGCTATCAGGTGGACTAAATGGTATGAACTGATAATTACAGAGAAAGCACACTGTTGAGGAATTATGAGCCATGATCAGCCTCCCCCTTCAATATACCACCTGTTTCTAGGCCTTAGGTCTACCCTAAAACTCTTAAGGAAGATACAACAGAAGCCCTTTGGGGACCTGAGCTACCATAGTGTGTGTGGTTTAAGAGAGCAGCTCCAAGCCTGGGCTACATATGTAGTATCTTGTTTGATTCTTTCACCTTCCCTGGGAGGTATTACTATCCTGTTTTTACAAATGAGGAAACTGATGCTTAGAGAATTTTAGTGTTCCAAGGACCCACCACTCTCAAAATAGGCAGCCAGTGGGCAGAATGTTTAGAGCCCTGGGCCTGCAGTCAGAAAGAATGGAGTTCAAATCCAACTTAGGACACTTACTAGGTATGAAGCTTTGGGCAAGTCACTGAAGCTTTCCTTGTCCCACTTTCCTCTCCTCTAAAATGAGGATGAAAATAGTACCTACTCTACCAATTTGTTGTGAGGATACCATGAGATAATTGGCTAGTGCTTTGCCAAATTTATAGCACTTAATACACTAGCTAGTATTTATATTCTGAGGGCCCTTCCATCTTCGATGTCCTATGTTGTAACAGCCTCTTTTAGTTTTGAACTTCTGTGTTGTAAGGACTCTCCTATTACTGATGTTCCTTCTTCTAAATGCCCTCCCACGTCTGACACTATCTTTTTTATGGCATCTCCCAGACTAGACATTCTATATTCCAAGCACTCTGAGAGGCCTGGCATTCCATGTTCTAGGGGCCCTGCCCCCACTCCATTCTGACATCCTAGGCTTTTATTTAAGATTTTAACTTTTTTTATTCGTATTTGTTTGTTTACTTATTTATTTAAAATTTTTGTTTAAAATATACTGTTTTTACTTATTTATTTAAAATTTTTATTTTGACTCAATGATACAGTGATTTCAAAGCACAAAAGTGATTCTTTTTGAATCTTTTTTAAAGTATATTTTATTTTATTTTATTTTGGAGGGGGGAAGGTAGGGTAATTGGGGTTGACTTGCCCAAAGTCAAACAACTAGTATTGTGTCAAGTGTCAGAGGCTGCATTTGAACTCAAGTCCTCCTGACTCCAGGGCTGGTGCTCTATTCACTGTGCCACCTGGCTGCCACCATTCCTTTTGAATCTTGTCAACTTAAAACCTTACATTTTAAATATAAATACTGTGCATCCATTGCCAATCATAGTAATAGCAATACCTGTATTTTCAGGTATGTAAGGCACTGTATTGTTATGCTTTCTCCAGGACTTTGTGCTACAAGAACTAAGTTTTAACGTAGAACATCACAGGGTTGATACAAAGTTTATCAAGTCAAAGAGGTTTTTTTAAATCATATCATAAGTATTTTTGGCTAATAATTTCAAAATTATCCTGTGTCTACCTATATTTGGTCTTGCTTATCAGAGAAAATATACTTTTTTTAACTGCTACCCATTTATGGTTTTGAGTATTCTAAGAACCTTCTCAGGTCTCAGGACAGGCAGCTAGGTTTAGAGGGTTTAGAGCCCTGAACTTAGAGTCAGAAAGACCTGAGTTCAAATTAGACCTTAGAGACTAGTTTTACTAAGTGTGTGGCCCTGGGGAAGTCATTTAATCTGTCTTTGCTTCACTTTCTCATGTATAAAATGAGTATGATAATAACACCTACTTCAAGGCTATATTGTAAAGATAAGACGAGATCATGTTTGTCAAGTACTTTACCAACCTTAACATGCTTTATAAATGCTTCCTGTTATCAATATGCTGAGGTTTCTTCCATCTCTGAAATTCTGTGGCGTGAAGGCCACTCCTCATCCTCACCTTCTATGCTGTCAGGGCTCCCCTAGTTCTGATATCCTTTTCCCCAGCTCTCACATTCTCTTCTCCATAGCTTCTTGAAGGCCTGACATTTTGTGTTCTAAAGTGCCATTGGCTATGACAATTTGTGTTTTCAGCCTCTTACCTCTCCTGTTTTCTGTGATATATGCTTCCTCCATCCTCATGTTCTACAGTCCCATCCACATCAGGTTTCTTTGTTTTCCTATTTGGCCTCCAATTTCTCATCTTTTTAAAATGGGCATGACAATAGCTCCAAACTCACAGGGTTATTGTGTGGCTCATATGAGACAACAGACACAAAGTAATTTTTACATTTTAAGTGGCAGATAATTGCTCACCATTTTTGCTGTTATGTAAAAATCTAATACATATTTAAGATATTATCTTTTCAGTCAATAAGCATTTATTACTAAATTTTAGGTTGTTCATTTTTATTTTTTCTCAATTACATGTAAACAAAAAAAAACCATTCATTTTTTTTAATTTTGAGTTTCAAATTCTCTCCTTCCCTTTCTACCTCCCCCGATCCTTGAGAAAGCAAGCAATGTGATACAGATTATACATGTGCAGCCAAGCAAAACATTTCCTCTTTAGCCAACTTACAAAAGAAAAGACAGACCAAAAAAAGACCCCAAAATAATAAAGAAAGTTTACAAAGTATGCTTCAATCTGCATTCAGACTTCCTAAGTTCTTTCTCTGGGGATGGACAGCATTTTTCATCATAAGTTAAGGCATTATTTTAAACAATTGAGTAGAAGTCCAAACTCAAGAAATACTTTTACCAATTTACCGAAGCATTAAGGGAATGTAAAGAATAAGCCTTTGCAACCATGAATTCAACGAATTATTTCTAAGAGTTGAGTTTGAGAACTTGACTTTCTCTTTTCCTTCTTCCTCCTTCCTTTTCTCCTCTTCTCATCTTTATTCTTCATGTTTGCCTTCTCTTTACTCTATTTTTCATGGCTGGAAAACATGAACTTTCCTTCACTTTACAGTCCCCCTTCTGTACCAATTCAGTCAGGAGTATGGTTGCCATATTAATATGATCAATTCTGGAAATGTTTTTTCCATAGGTATTTTCTAGAAATATGTTCATTCTTCCTCCCTATAAGAGTGATGGGGAATGAATAGCTACTTGCTTTCAGAAATAAATACTTGTACCATTTAGTCTCATCAAACTGTAGAGTAAGCCAAAAGGTATTTGTGACATATAAGTTATGACCATAAAGTCATGACATTTCTGGTTAAACAAAGATACATAAATTGCTCTATCCAACCAAGAGTTGTCCTTCAAACAAATCAGAGAAAACCATTTTCTTGACTTTTAGCTAACCTTACATTTTGATCAAAACCAGAATTCTAAAGTTTGATTCCTACCATGTGTGGCTGCAAATGACTGCTGGTATCTTAGTTCATTTGTTGAATCAAGTTGCAATGGCTGTTACTTTAAAAAAATCATTCTCAAAAGATGAAGATTGAGCATAAGTAAAATTTAAAGAGAGGCTGTGTGGCATAGTGGATAGAGAGTTAAGCTGGAAGTCAGGAGAACTTGGGTTTAAATCCTTACTCTGACACATTGGCACCATGGCCTAGAAGAAGTAGCTTAATTTCTCTGTGCCCCTGGCAACTCTCTGAGATTCCAAGGGGCAAAAAGAAGGTGCTGACCTACATTGTGCAATGGCTTCCTTTCATCTCAATGATGATAGAAAAGGTATTAAGTAAAAAGGACAATGAGTTGAATAAATATACCATAGAGTCTTAAAGCAAATTTCTTTTAAAATATTTATTTATTTTTGTCAGCATTTTTAATCTGTACCTCCTACTTTTCCCATGTCCCTCCAATTCAGTAAATAAAAATAAAAATCTCCTTACAAACTTGCATACTTCATGAAACCAGTCTTCCCATTCACCATGTCTAAAAATGTATGTCTCTTTCTGCATTTATGTTTGTCATTTATGTATGTCTCTACATTTATTTATCCCATCTCTGACAAAAAATCAGTGGTGTCATTCATCTTCAATCTTTTGAACTTTTGGTTTATCATAGTCTTGATAAGTGTTCTAAAATCTTTCAGAGTTATTTTGTATCTATTATGTTGTCACTTTATAAATAATTCTTTTTGTTCTACTCTGCTCTTAATCAGTTCACAGAGATATTCCCAGATTCCTCAGAAACTATCGATTTTGTAATTTCTTATGGTACAATAACATTCCACTACATTTATGTTATCCAATTTGTTTAGCCATTACCCACTGGGAAGTTATTGCTTTAGGTTCCAATTTTTGGCTATCATGAAGAGTCTTGCTATAAATGTTGTTTTACATTTCAGTCTTCTCCCTCTTTCTTGAAAGTCTTTGGGTCATAGGTCCAGTAGTGGAATAGTTGAGTCAAAGTGCATGCAAGAGTTAATGACTTAGGGAACACAGTTCCATATTGCTTTCCAGAATGGCCAAATCAATTCACAGCTTCACCTCAGTGTGCTGGCATTCCTGTTTACCCACAGCACCTCTAGAATTTGTCATTTTCCTCTTGCACTTCTGCTTATCTGATATATGTGAGAGTAAACTTCAGAGTTGTTTTAATCTGGTTTTCTCTAATTATTAATGATTTAGAGCATTTTTCATACAGTTTTTGATAGCTTAGATTTCTTCCTTTCAAAACTAGCTACTTATATCTTTGACCATGTATTGCAGTACGGCTCTTAGTCTTATAAATTTGAATCTATTCCTTATACATCTTGAATATTAGAAATTAATCACAGAAAATTCCTGTAAAGTTTCCCCCAAAATTACTTATTCCCTCTAATTTTACCTATATTAGATTTGTATCTGCCAAGTCTTTTAATTTTATAAAACCAAAATTGACCATTTTATCATGTGATGTTATTGGTTCCTTGATTAGTCTTGAGCTCTTGCCCTAACTATACATCTGAAAGATAGTTGGTGCTCTAATTTGTTTATGATGTGACCTTTTATATCATGTCTCCATCAGGAGATTGTCTTAGTATATGATGCAAAGTGTTGGTCTAAACCTAATTTCTGACACACTGTTGTTCAGTTTGTCCAGTAGTTTTTGCCAAATATTTAGTCCTTCCCCATAACTGGGGTCTTTCAAACACTATGATACTGGGATTATTTGCTTCTGTATATTATACATATGATTGGTTTCACTGATTGCCCTCTCTATTTCCAAGCCATTTTATTAAGTACTGGTTTGTAGTACAGTTTGAGAACTGGTAGATTCCCTTCCTTGACACTTTCTTTTCATTATTACCCTTGAGATTCTTGACATTTTGCTCCTCCACATGAAATTGGTTATTATTTTTCTAGCTCCACAAAATATAACTTTGGTAGTTTAATTGGTACAGATTGTATAAGTAAATTAATTTTGGTAATATTGTCATTTTTACTATATTGGCTCAACTTACCCATAAGCAACTAATATTTATCCCATTATCCAACCTATATTTCTGTAGACTGTTCTATACTTGGATTCACAGAGTTCCTGGTTGTATCTTGATAGATATGCTCTCAAATATTATATAGCTCCTGTAGTTATTTTGTGGGTTTTTTCTCTTATCATATTTTATTATTTATTTTAAACATTCTTTTGTTTTTAAGTTTTGAGTTCCAAATACTTTGCTTCCTCCCACCCTCTCTCTTACCCACGAGAAAGCAAGTAAAATGAAATCAATTATACATGAGATATCACTCAAAACATTTCCATATTAGCCATATTGCCTAAAAAAGGCAAAAAGAAAAAAAGGAAAGAAGGAAGGAAGGAAGGAAGGAAGGAAGGAAGGAAGGAAGGAAGGAAGGAAGGAAGGAAGGAAGAAAGGAAGGAAGGAAGGAAGGAAAAATCATACTTTATTTTGTGCTCAGAGGTCATCAGTTTTCTCTCTGGAGGTGAATATCATTTTTTTATCATGGTCCTTTGGAATTTTCTGAGATCTTTATATTGATTAGAGTAGCTAAGTCATTCACAGTTGATCATCATTACAACACTACTGTTACTGTCATAATGTTCTCCTGGTTCTTCTCACTTAGCTTTGTTTCAGTTCATACAGTTCTTGACATGTTTTTTTTTCTTCCCTCATCAATTCTAATAGCACAATAGTACAGCATCACGATTATATGATGCAACTTGCTCAGCCATTCCCCAATTGATGAGCATCCCTTCAATTCCCAATTCTTTGCTACCACAAAAAGAGTTGTCATAAATATTTTTTACACATAGGTACTTTTCCTTTAAGAAAAAGAGAGTGATTGGGGGGTGGAGATAATGTGGTAGAAAAAAGGCAGAGAATCACCTAAACTCTCTCAAATTCCTCTCCAAACAACTTTAAATAATATCTCCAAAACAAATTCTGGAGTGACAGGACCCACATAAGGATGGGTGAAAAATTTTCCAGCCGAAGACAACTTAGAAGGAAAGGTCTATCACACTAGGGTAAGAGTAGAGTACAGTCTAACACAGGCTGAGCTAGCATAGGCCATGCCACAGGAAAACAGAAGCAGGCCTTGGGGGCAAACAAATCAGTGATGGCAGCAGCTGCTTCTGGAGCTCTCAGCCCACAGATGGTAAAAGGGTCAGAGAAATGGTCAGAAGGAGATTTCAGGGGTCTTTTGCTGACACAGGGTGCAATACTCTGTTGCATTGCTTATACACAGATCCTGGTGCTAGTCCAGCTGAGAAGGAATAGTTTCACTCCAGAGCTTTTGGCTGCAAGAAAATGGGAACCATGGTCATAGTTCCAGGGCAGACAAGAGTGCCTGTGTTGCTCACAGACCAGAGCAGAGGCCAGTAGATCAGTGACCACACTTCTTAGATTATACCACCTTGGAAGAACTGAAAGCTTACAGACCCCCAGAATTAGCTCTGAAAACAATTGCACAAAAAACCTGAAGCTTGGGACACTGCTCCCTCTGCCCTAGGAGCAAAGCCCCACTGTAGTAGAGAGTTAAAAGTGAAGAAATAGACTGGAAAAATGAGCAGACACCAACAACAACAACAAAAGATCCTGACCATAAAACATTACTATGGTGATAGGAAAGACTGAAACACAAAATCAGAAGAAGACAACAAAGTCAAAAGGGGTACATTTAAAGCCCCCAAAGAAAAATGTAAATTGGTGTCAGACCAAAAAGAATTCCTGGAAGAGCTCAAAAAGGATATTAAAAATCAAATAAGAAAGGTAGAGGAAAAATCAGGAAAAGAAATGACAGTGACGCAAAAAAATTTCATGAAAAAAAGAGTCAACAGCTTGGTTTAGGGGGCACAAAAAAATTTGAAGAAAATAATAAATACCTTAAAAAACAGAATAGGCCAGATGGTAAAATCGGCACAAAAATCCAAAGAAGAAAAGAACAACTTAAAAAGAAGAATTCACAAATGTAAAATGAGGTATGAAAATTCAAAGAAAACAACTCCTTAAAATGTAGAACTGGTCAAATAGGAAAGGAGGTACAAAAGCTCAAAGTAGAAAATAATTCCTTAAAAATTAGAAATGGGTGGGGCAGCTAGGTGGTGCAGTGAATAGAGCACCAGCCCTAGAGTTGGTAGGACCTGGGTTCAAATCCGGCCTCAGACACTTAACACACATACACACACACACATACACACACACACAAACTAGCCGTGTGACCTTGGGCAAGTCACTTAACCCCAATTGCCCTCCAAAAAGCAAAAAAAAAAATTAGAAATGGGCAACTGGAAGCTAATTACTCCATCAAGAAGCAAGAAAAAAAAATAAAAAGAATGAAAAAAATAGAAGATGTGAACTATCTCATTGGAAAAACAACTGACATGGAAAATAGACCAAGGAGATATAATTTACGAATTACTGTACTACCTGAAAGCCATGATCAAAAAGGAGCTTAGACACCATCTTTCAAGAAATTAAGAAGGAAAAACGCCCTGATATTCTACAACCAGATGGTAAAATGGAAATTGAAAGAATCCATCAATTCCTTTCTGAAAGAGATCTCCAAATGAAAATTCCCAGGAATACTGTAACCAAATTCCAGAGTTCCCATGTCAAAGAGAAAATACTGCAAGCAGTCAGAAAGAAACAATTCAAATATTGGAGAGCCACAGTCAGTATAATACAAGGTTTAGCAGTTTCTATGTTAAAGGATCAGAGGGTTTGGAATGTGATATTCCAGAGGGCAAGGGAGCTAGGATTACAACCAAGAATCACCTACCCAGCAAAACTGAGTATAATCTTTCATGGGAAAATTGACATTCAATAAAATAAAGGACTTTCAAGTGTTCCTGATGAAAAGATCAGAGATGAATAGAAAATTTGATTTTCAAAGATTTAAGATTTGACTCAAGACAAGACTCAAGAGAAATATAAAAAGTTAAACAAGAAAGAGAAATTATAAGGAATTTAATAAGGTTAAACTGATTGCATCCTTACACAGGAAAATTATACTTGTAACTCCTAAGAACTATCATTATTAGGGCAGCTAGAAGACACAGATAGAGTGAGAGTTGACTATGATGGAATGATCTCTAAAAAATTAAATTAAAGGGTTAGAAAGAGGAATACACTTGGAGAGGGGAGAAGAGAGACACAGAATGGAGTAAATTATCTCATATAAAAGAGGCATGAGAGAGCTTTTACTGTGGAGGGGAAGATGGGGGAGGTGGGCAGGAGCACTTAAACCTTACTCATATTGGAATTAGCTCAAAGAGGGAATAATGGATGCTCAATTGGGTATAAAAATTAATCTTACCCCAGAGGAAAATAGGAGGGGAAGGGGAAAAGAGAAGAGGGAGCTGATATAAGGGAGTGCAGAAGAAAATTACTTTTGAGGATGGACAGTGTGAAAGGAGAGAGAGAGTAGAATAAACGGGGAGAAAACAGGATGGATGGAAATAGCAAGCATAAATATGAAAAGAATTACAGCAAGTACCTCTGGTAAAGGCCTCATTTATCAAATATATAGAGAAATGAATGAAATTTATAAAAATAAGAACCATTCCCCAATTAATAAATGACCAAAGGATGTGAACCGGCAGTTGTCAGACAAAGTAATAAAAGCTATCTATAGTCATGTGAAAAAATGCTCTAAATCACTATTGGGGTTTTTTTGGAGGGGAAAAGCAGGGCAATTGGGGTTAAGTGACTTGCCCAAAGTCACACGACTAGTAAGTGTTATGTGTCTAAAGTCGGATTTGAACTCAGGTCCTCCTGACTCTAGGGCCAGTGCTCTATTCACTGCACCACCTAGTCGCCCTTCTAAGTCACTATTGATTAAAAAATGAAGGTTAAAACAATTGATGTACTACTTCTTACCTATCAGATTGCTAGCTAACATGACAGAAAAAAAAATGACAAAAGTTGGAGGGAATATGGGAAAATTGGGACACTGATGCACCATTGGTAGAGCTGTGAACTGATTCAATCATTCTAAAGAGCAATTTGGAGCTATGCCCAAAGAGTTATAAAACTGTGTATACCCTTTAACCCAGTAAAACCACTACTAGGTCTGTATTACGAAGAAAATTTTTAAAAAAGGAAATAGACCTATAAGTACAAAAATATATAGCAGCCCTTCAAATGGTGACAAAGAATTGGAAATTGAGGGGACGTCCATCAACTGGGGGATAGCTGACAAAGTTATGTTATATGATTGTGATAGAATACTATTGTGCTATTATAAGAAATATTGAGCAGAATGCTCTCAGAAAAAAAAACCTGGGAAGATTTACATGAACTGATGGAAAGTAAAATAAGCAGAACCAAGAGTACAGTATACACAGTAACAGCAATATTTTATGATGATCAGCTGTGAACTTAGCTATTCTCAGTCATAAAATGATCCAAGACAATTCCGAAGGAGTTAGGATGAAAAATGCTATCCATCTTCAGACAAAAACTGATGTCTGAATGTAAAATAAAGCATACTCTTTTTAGTTTATTTTTCTTGGTTTTCTAGGGGGTGCCTATGTTTTCTTTCACAACATGACTAATATGGAAATAAGTTTCACATGACTGTACATGTAAAACGTATATTAAGTTGCTTATCTTTTCAATAAAGGGAAAGAGAGAATTTAGAATTTAAAATTTTTAAAAATGAATGTTTAAAATTGTTTTTACATGTAATTGGAAAAACAAAATATTAAATAAAAATAAACAAATTAGGAAAAAGAAAGATTGAACATTTATTAAGTGTTACTAAATGCAAAGCACTGGACAACTGGCTGAGTCTAAAATATAACATAGCAAGAAAGTCACTGCTTTAAATAAGTTCACATTCTAGTAGGGGAAGAGATCACATAAATGGGAGATGGTATGGTTAGGGCACAGTATGGTTTAGAGTTGGCAAACTTCACCCCACTGAAAAAATGAAAAGATACATAAAATATTTGGGGATCATTCTGCAAAAGACCCCAAGATACTTGTAAACATTTAATTACAAAGTTGTCCTTAAAGAAATAAAAAATACCTTTAATAACTGGAAGGTTAGTCAATATCCATGACTAGGTCATGCCAATAAAACAAAATGGCCATACTCTCAGAGCTTATTTATCTATTGAATGTTATAGCAATGACAATCAAAAAGATACTTTACATAATTCCTTAAAATAACAGCAAAATTCATTTGGAAAAAAGACCTAGAATGTCAAGGGAAATGATAGGAAAAAAAAGGTAGGAATTAAGGGGGGCCACATATTCAGAACTCAAAAACCAGTAGTGATTAAAACATTCAGTATTAGTTAACAATAGAGAAGCAGATCAATAGACAAGGGAGAACCAGAATCAGTGGTATTTCATATCTGTAAAATACAGATTGTTTAGGGATGAAGTGCCTATTTTATAATAACTACTAAAATAATTAGAAAGCAATCAGTTAGAAATTAGGATTATACCAACAGTTTACACCATATTACACAATAAATTCTAAGTGGATGTATAACCTTAATATTAAAAATCATACAATAAGGGGAGGCTAGGTGGTGCAGTGAATAGAGCACCAGCCCTGGAGTCAGGAGGACCTGAGTTCAAATTCGGCCTCAGACACTTAACACAAAAGCTAGCCGTGTGATCTTAGGCAAGTTACTTAATCCCAATTGCCTTCCAAAAAAAAATCATACAGTAAAAAAGATAAAATCTATGTTTTACACAAATGGGAGACATATTCCTAAGATTGTATGCAATTTCAGGACCTTATTTCTCCTGTCCTATAAACCATAGCTCAGTCAGGTTCTCTTCAATGCACATATTATCAGTAACCAGAGCTAAAAATTGATGAGCTGAGGGAACCTTTTCTGATCCTTGCAAAAATGTCTCTGCTTGGAGAAGAGCCATCCCTGCCACAGACTGAGTGGTCTGTTAAGAGTTTCTGTATCATATTAATGGCCTCATCTTACAAGTTGGCCCTTTTTAGAGCCAACCAGATGGTCCTGTGTGGCACTGAGCTGAATGCATTTATGGGATCTAGCCAGGATACCCACACACTCTTTTTACTTTTGGCATCATCAAAGACACAATACAGGAAGAAATTATGTTTGTAGTAACCATCAGTTGGCATGGAACTTTTCTGGCACCTGCAGATGTGCCCATTGCTAGTACTCCAAACTCATATTCTTTTGGATAGAATTGAAGGTTCATTTTCTCTGTGGTGTTGCATAAAGTTATTGGTCTCCTGTTCAAGAGCAAATTCTTATCTACTAAAGAACTGCTAGATATATTTATGTGAATATTTTAAAATAGATGCAATATGTACCCTTCCATCAATTTTTTCTTGTATCCAGTACCCAATGTCATCTGGTCCAGGACCTGTATTATTACAATGCTTCTGGCAATCCCATACCTTCATTATCAGTGAATGGATCCAAAAGTGGGCTTCCTACATGAACTAGAGGGTCTTAGTTTGGTGTCAATTGATGTAAAGTTGTGGAAAGAGTGGTTCTAGGTCCAGATATTTCTTTGAAATACTTATGTAAAACTAATGTTGGGATCTAATACAATGGTAAAGCCTCACTAGTCATTTCTCAAAAAGCAAGAGGGTCCTTGGTCCTATACAGTCTTTGTATCTGTAGGATTTGATGTTTCCCACTTAAAATTCTTTCAAGCAGCATTATATCTAAAATTCTTCTATACATTCTTCAAAAATAAATCTGATATTCTTATCCAAAATATTGGTACAATTCTATATTTCTTAAATTTTACAATATATTCTCTTTGGAAATCAGTTAACTGGATTTCCAATATTGTTCAACAGCACTCTTATTTAAATATTTATTATCACTGGCTTCCCTGTTTGATGATGTTTCCACTACCTCAGGTCCAAATGTCTGAGGACCATACAAAATAATTAGTTCATTGTTAATTTTATTAGGTCTGCCTACTTCCTGAGATACCTGTCCTATGCCGAGTTCCTTTCTCTTCTGGTTTATATCAAATCTCTGTTGGCTTGAGTAATCACTGAGGAGATCATTAACATTCCTTTCTGTCTTTATGGAGGGCAGTATTAAACCACTGGCTCCTGGCTACTAAGACCCTCCATTAATGTTTGAGGATTCTCATGAAAAGGCACACAGGAAGACAGAGCATGCTGTTAGCTTCAAAAAATATGGGGCAGGGGATGGGTAATAAGAAACCTCTTATAAGGCAAGGTCCCTCCATTGGTGGTTTTAGGCTGGAGAACAGTCTCTTCCTGGTTTTTCCTATACTCTTTAATAGAATTGAATATCATCTAAGTTATCATGCCCTAGATGCATCAGTAACATTGGCATAACATTGAAAGAACAATCTGTTTAGATTTGGTTCCAGTATGTGCACCTCATCTTGACAGAAGCTGAGAAATTATAAAAGACTAATCCTTAAAGTATACATCCAAAGCAAATGGATTGTTGGTATCTCTGAGACAGATATTATGTCTCTAACAAACTTTAAAATTATTTGAATAGTCAGAAAGAAAAAAAAAACTAACTACAGATAACGTAAGAAAAATTGAGACAATAGCTTTCCCATTCTCTCTGAGGCCTCCATTCAAACAGACCCTTTCATTGAAAATCATGTTGTTGTTTGCTTTAATATGACTCACCTTTTAATCTGTTGGTATGTGACCTGCTGTATAAATTAAGGGCTCCCATATTCTGTACCCTGGCAGGGGTGTTTATGGAACTCTTGGGAGAAAAGACGTATGATTTTTTTACCACGTGCCTTATGGTTGAGGATGGGGATAGAAAAATCTGACAGTTTTACTTCATGTTGGAAAAGAACCCAGGTTTGGGACTTCAGGATCAGAAAGGAAATGAGAGAAAGTAACAGTTTCACCTCAGTTTGGAAAAGCACCACAAATTGAAGGAAACTGATTCTGTATTGTAGGCCCACTCTAGTAATGATACTGGCTTGATAAGAGGAATTGAACAAATCATAATCAATTAGTATAAGGAAAAGTCATGGCCATATCCGTTGTCTCAAGCTCAAACTGAAAGAATGCAGCTAGTAACAAGATTTACAAAACAAGGAGTTATCAAAAGGAAATAGTCCCCATGTAATAGCCCTATAGTATTAGTAATAGAAGAAGGAAAATGAGGGGTGACTATGTGGCCCTGGAGTTGGGAGGACCTGAATCCAAATCCGGTCTCAGACACTTGACATTTACTAGCCGTGTGACCTTGAGCAAGTCACCTAACCCCAATTATCCTGCTTTCCCTCCTCCAAAAAAAAGAAGGAAAATTAGATAAAGGTTGATATATCTCAATTTGTTCAAGATTCAAGAGTCATAAATAAGTCAGTTATTCCTATGACTCTTTGTTCCTAATTTCACTACTATTATAACATCTAAACCTCCACCCAAAGAACTCCACAGTTCTTTAGATATTAATGATACCATAAACAAATTAGAAGAGCAAGGAATAGTTTACTTGTCAGATCTATAGAGAAGAATTTAACAACATAAGAGATAAAAATCATCATAAGATGTAAAATGGATAATTTAGGTCATATATGAAAAAGGTTTCCCAGAAACAAAACCAATGCAATCAAGATAAGAAGGAGAGCAAAAAACTGGCGGGGGGCGGGGGGGATATTGCATGGTGTTTCTGATAAAGGCCTCACTTCTCAAATATATAGAAAACTGAGTCAAATTTGTAAGAACACAAGTCATTCCCCTGATGGTCAAAGGATAAAAACAGGGAGTTTTTAGATGAAAAAATAAAAGCCATCTACAGTCATAAGAAAAAAATGCTCTAAATCAGTACTGATTAGAGAAATGCAAATTAAAACAACTCTGAAGAATGACCTCACACCTACAGATTGGTTAACATGACAGAAAAGATAAATAATAAATGTTGGAGATGTGGGAAAATTGGAACACTACTGCATTGTTATTGAACTTGTGAATAGATCCAACCATTCTGGAGAGCAATTTGGAACTGTGCCCAAAAGGCTATAAAACACCCTTTGATCCAGCAATATCATTACTAGGTCTGTATCTCAAAGAGATCCCCAAAAGGGGGAAATGATCTATATGAACCAAAATATTTATATTAGCCCTTTCTGTGGCAGCAAAGAATTGGAAATGAAAAGGATATCCATCAATTGGGGAATGGCTAAAACAAATCAGGGTATATGATTGTAATGGAATACTTTTATGCTATAGAAATGATGAGCAGGATTATTTCAGAAAAATCTGCAAAGACTTACATGAACTGATGCAAAATGAAGCGAGCAGAACCATAAAAACATTGTACACAGTTGCAGTAATACTGTATGATGATCAACTGTGAATGGCTATGTTATCTTGACTCTTTATGGGTTCAATCAATCCTACAAGGACTTACTAACTGGCTATAATAAGTTTAAGTACACTAGTCCTCTGTGCCTTGCATTTTCCATCAGGTAAAATAAAGCCTGTACTATATTTGCTTTGCTCTCAGTATGATTATTCACATGGCATCTGAGTTCCTTTGGCCTTTCTTTGAGTTGTCCTAGAAAAAGTCAAATTCTACTGTGCTCTGGGAAATAATGGGTATGGGCTAAAGCTCCTCTAAGGGGCACGGTAGTTTCCTGAAAAGAACACTGGCTGTAGTGGTATCTGAAGACCTGGGTTCAAATCCTGCCTCTAATGCTTAGCACCTTTGTCACTTTCCCTCTCTGGGCCTCAGCTTCCTCACTGATAGCATGAGGGGATTGGACTAGGTGGCCTGTGAGGCAGTTCTGGAACCTGGATCCTCTGACCAGCCTAGCTAAATGCATCCATCAAAGGCAGAATTTCTTGACCACATTAACTCTTAAAAGCATCTGTGAGGTGTTTAATCTTCCTTCTTCTTTATAAAAGCAGGGGACTAGAAGTGAAGAATATCCTGTATACTTTCAGATGTGGTCACAGTGTAGGTCAGTTTTGCTTACTTTTTCCCTCTGTTATATATGACAGTTTATTGAGAGAAGGAAATAGCAGTAAACAACTGACACAAAAGGAAATTTTTACAAAAAAATGAAACCAGCAGTATGATTGAGAGGAGAGAGGAGCAGGTATGAACTTAAAGTCAGAAGAAAAATGTCTCCTAACATGTAAGTCTCTTAACCTGTCTGAGCCTCAGTTTTCTCACTTGTCAAATAGGGATAATAATACACATATAGAGAAAGACATGCATGTATATGTATGTATATGTGTTTATATGCGTATATATACACACAATATGTATTTATATCTATGGGCACATATATGTAAATGTACATATACACACATACATATACATGTATATGTATATAAATACTCATACTCAAAATCTGTGACATACTTTCCAAGTAGTGTATACTTGGGGTCCTGGGGAAGAGAGTAGGCTAAAGATTTCCTTGATGTGATTTCATATAGCAAATACTTAAGTGGCAGAGAAGTGTCTACGTTCCTCTACTTTGTATGAGATCTTTTCAGGGCTAAAGCAGGACAATGGCTTGGTTAGCTCTTTGGATAAGAAGGCAAGCATGGGCTGCTGTAGGGCAGTTAGATGAGTAGGTTGTATCTGATACGATGAAGACCTCTCAGTCCCAGGGTGCTGGAGGAGGATGGGACATGGTGGGAGGTGGGAGTAGAAATTTCAAACTGAGCCAATAAAGTCTCTGGAGGTCAGGTGAGTAAGTGAGAAGACAAGCAAGAGTGAAGCATTTAACAGCTGTGTGCTGTCCATCCCTACTACATCCCAATTCCAGGCAAGTCCTTTACCCTTTCTGGGCCTCCACTCCTTCATCTGGACAATGGGGATCACAACACTTGCCCTCCTTACCTCACAGGTGTTTTGTGAGGAAGAAATGAGGCATATGAAATGTGCTTTGTAATCCTCAACCTTCAGAGACTAACATGGCTAATTTAAGAGTTCAGTCATGGACTTGAGGAAAGGGCTGACTTACTGGCAGCTACCTCATAGGTGATCACTGTGTTTTTGACATGGTGAATGGCATGTTTTTTCTATTTCCTGCCTCATGTTTTGTAGCCATAGTTCGTTCATATAACCTTTTATAATACAGCTCTTCAGTTAGCTTCTTTCTTAATCTCTCTCTGGATCTGCCAGTATCTCACTCCATATAGGCATGTGTGTGTACATATATGTGGGCATATTTTTTGCTGCACTTAGGGATTTGATTCTGTGTCCACCTGACTGTTCAGAACAAAGTAGTGAAGACACCCACCTCCCTTCTTGGCTGAGAGGTCATAATAAGGGCCCAATAAGGAGCTATCTACCATGAGGGTCAGCAACTCAAGATTTGAAGTTTCTTTGGAAACAGACTAGTTACTATGCAACTGATGACTGGGATCAGCTGAGGACACTGAATATTTCCTAAGCAGTGACTCACAGTCTGAAGACAGGGCTCCTGCCTAGAGCCATGCTGAGATATTCTCCTGCTGCTGACATTTTGCCAATACTTCCTTCCACCCCCGTAACAAAAAAGATTGAATTCAGGCAAAGGATAATACAGATAAATTGACTTAGGAGGAACACAGTGATCTTTAATGCATATCCTCAGCATCCCGCCCCCGACCAGCCTCCACATTGCCAGTAGGGATTCATAAACTGACCTATGGATTCTTGCCTGGGGCACATATTTGAATCTCCCCCTGATGAAGAGACTGCCTGCAAGCTTTCTCCTCTCCCCCCAACTCCCTTTAACAAACAGCAGATATAGATTGTACCCAGTTATTTTAGAAGGAAGGTGGGGATGGGGGAGGTAGGGACTGAAAGTATGCTGTTTTCTGCCTGGGCTGACGCCCTAGCTTATGGACCCCCAAATTCACAGTCTCTCCAGGTTATATTTCTTCCACCCTCTACACACACTCTCCATCCTCAGTTCAAAAAGTAGTTGATGCATGTTTGAAGGATATGAACAGGCAGTTTTCAAATGAAGAAATTAAAGCTACCTACAGTCATAGGAGAAAATACTCTAAATCACTGTTGATCAGAGAAATTCAAATTAAAACAGCTTTGAGGTACTACCTCATACCTATCAACTTGGCTAATATGGCAGAAAAGGAAAATGATAAATGTTGGAGAAGATGTGAGGAAATTGGAACACTAATGCATTGTTGGTGGAGTTGTGAATTGATCCAACCATTCTGGAGAGCAATTTAGGACTATTCCCAAAGAGCTATAAAACTATGCATACCCTTTGATCCAGCAATACCATTACTAGGTCTGTATCCCAAAGAGATCATAAAAAGGGAAATGGACCCGCAAGTACAAAATTATTTATAGCAGTTTTTTGTGGTGACAAAGAATTGGAAATTGAGGGGATGCCCATCAAGTGGGGAATAGCTGAACAAGCTGTGGTATATGAATGCAATGGAATACTATTGTGCTATAAGAAAAAATGAGCAGACAGATTTCAGAAAAACCTGGAAAGACTTTACGTGAACTAATGCTGAGTGAAGTGAGAAAAAACTAGGAGAATATTGTACATGGTAACAGCAGCACTGTGTGATGATCAGCTTTGATAGACTTAGCTCTTTTCAGAAAATACAATGATCTAAGACAATTCCAAAAGACTCTGGTAGAAGATGTTATCCACATTCAGAGAAAGAACTGTGGAGTCTGAATGCAGATCAAAGCATACTATTTTCTCTTTGTTTCTGTTTTTTTTCCTTTCTCATGGCTTTTCCCTTTTATTCTGGTTCTTCTTTCACAACATAACTAATGTAAAAATATGTTTAATATGATTATATACACATAGCCTATATAAGATCACTTGAATCTTGGGAGAGGGGAGGAGGGAAAGGAGGGAGAAAAAAATTCAGAATTCAGAATCTCATAAAAGTGAATGTTGAAGACTATCTTTACATATAAATACATATATATAATGATTCGGCTCAGACACAGAAGTAAAGGAGAGCTGAGGGAGGAGGTGGGCAAGGAGCCACATCTGCAGGTTCTTAATTCTAAACCAGAGGCCTTTCCCCTATATAATAGTAAATGAGTGGAATTTACAGGTCAATGTATAAGAGATTTTGAGAGAGGGGAATGGATGCTTTCTGGGTTTCCTAAATCATCCTTCATAAACTGACACCTATTCTGCCCACATCAGCTATAAGCATTATGGACAACTTTCAGAGTTTCCTATGTGAGGATCTTTCCAGTGTCAAATTATTGATTTCTCAAGGAAATTAATAGTTCATCAACTAATTTTGCCCCAAATAAGGCTGTGGGAATGAATATACCAGACCAGAGAATATAAGGGTTTCTTTCAGTGCAAGAGAAACCCATGTGCTCTGCCTTATAAAATAGTGTGAGGATGGGTTGCACTGAGCCATTACCACTTACCATCTCAATGTCATACATACCAAGAAATCTGACAATCTTCTTAAATGGATGGATATTTATAGAAAAATAAATTGCCCAAATTTAAAATAGAATACTTAACCCCATCTTAGAAAAAGAAATTGAACAAGTCATCAATGAAATCCCTAAGAAAAAAATCCCCAGGGTCAGATGGATTCACAAGTGAATTCTACCAACATTTAAAGAACAATTAGTGTCAATACTATATGAACTTCTTAGAAAAACAGGCAAAGAAGGAGTGCTACCAAATTCCTTTTACACCACAATTATGGTGCTGATATTTAAACCAGGGAGAGCAAAATAGAGAAAGAAGACTATAGACCAGTTTCCCTAATGAATATTGATGCAAAAACTTCAAATAAAATACTAGCAAGGAGATTACAGCAGTATATCACAAGGATGAAACACTATGACCAGTTGGGATTCATACCAGGAATACAAGACTGGTTCAAAATTAAGAAAACTATCAGCATAAATGGCCACGCCAATAACAAAACCAACGGAAATCATAT
Organism: Gymnobelideus leadbeateri; assembly: GCA_011680675.1. Lineage (NCBI taxonomy): Eukaryota > Metazoa > Chordata > Mammalia > Diprotodontia > Petauridae > Gymnobelideus > Gymnobelideus leadbeateri. The sequence goes on along the minus strand of WOXC01006803.1, from coordinate 71,894 downwards.
TATTATCTTAATAGATGCAGAAAAAGCTTCTGACAAAATACAACCACCATTCCTATGAAAAAAACACTAGAGAGCATAGAAATAAATGGAACTTCCTTAAAATGATAGGTAGTATCTAATCTAAAACCATCAGCAAATATTATCTGTAATGGGAATAAGCTAGAAGCCTTCCCAAAAGATCAGGGATGAAACAAAGAAGCCCATTATCACCGTCATTATTCAGTATTGTACTAGAATGCTAGTTATAGCAATAAGAGAAGAAAAAGAAATTGAAGGAATTAAAATAGGCAAGGAGGAAACAAAATTATTACTCCTCACAGATGATATGATGGGATGCTTAGAGAATCCTAAAGAATTAACTAAAAAAGTTGAATAATTAACAAATTACCCAAATGATAAATGGTCAAAGGATATGAACAGGCAGTTTTCAGATAAACAAAGTAAAGTTATCTATACTCATATGAAAAATATGCTGGTGGGGGTGGGGGGGTTGGAGTCAGGAGGACCTGAGTTCAAATCTGGCCTCAGACACTTAACACTTACTAGCCATGTGACCTTGGGCAAGTCACTTAACCCCAATTGCCCTGCCTTTCCCCCTCCAAAAAAAGCAAAAAAAAAAAAGTTCTAAATCACTTTTCTTAGAAAAATGTAATTTAAGACAATCCTGAGGTACCACCTCATGCCTATCATATTGGCTAATATGACAGAAAAGGAAAATGATAAACGTTGGTAGGAATGTGGGAAAATTATGACACTAATGCACTGTTACTGGAGTTGTGAACTGAGCCAACAATTATGGAGAGCAATTTGGAATTATGCTCAAAGGGCTATAAAACTATGCATACCCTTTGACCCAGCAATATCATTAGTAGGTCTGTATCTCAGATTAAAAAAAGGTGAAATGATCTATTTGTATATATTTATAGCGGCTCTTTTTGTGGTAGCCAAGAATTCAAAATTGTGGCAATGTCCATCAATTGGGGAATGGCTGAACAAGTTGTGGTATATGATTGTAACAGAATATTTTAAGAAATGGCAAGCAGGATGATTCCAGAAAAACCCAGAAAGACTTACACAAACTCATGCAGAGTAAAGTAAGCAGAACCAGGAAAACAGTGTACAGAGTAACAGCAGTATTTTATGAAGATCAACTGTGAATGACTTAGCAATTCTCCAAAATACAATGATCCAAGACAATTCCAAAGGACTCATAATGAAAAACATGTTATCCATATCCAGAGAAGGAATGAATAGAGTCTGAATGCAGATTGAAGCATATTATTTTTCACTTCATTTTTTTCATTTTTATTTTAGTCTGTGTTTTCTTTCATAACATGTCTAATATGGAAATAAAAAACTCTTATAAGAAAATCTGGTTGCAAAATCAAAATCAAAAGAATGTTATATTCACATTTTGAAAGAAACCTCAGAATAAAACTCTGAGGAACCTTTAACTGCAAGGCAGAACTGCCATTTGAAAGACAAAATGCTATAAGCAGCCAAAAATGAAATGCTAAGGAGCTAGTCAGAATCACACAAAATATAGCAGTCATTACTATAAAGGACTGGATAACTTGGAATATTACATCCCAGTGTGTGTGAGTGTGTGTGTGTGTGTGCGTGTACACACACATATACAAATATACAGATATATTCACACATATGCATATATACAGACTTATATTACATATATATTTATTTATACATATATATATGTGTGTACACACACACACACACACACACACACACACACACACACACACACACAGGATTACTAATAAGAATAACCAAGAAAAACTTTCCCAACAAAACTGATTGGGGGTGGGGGAATGGACCATTAATGAAATAGAGAGAACTTCCACGTATTCTTCAAGCAAAAGCCAGAGCTGTGCCTAAACTATGAAATGCAAAGACCAGAGTCCTGAGAATAAGTGAGTAGTCATAAGGGACTAAACAAGAATTAAGTATTTCCATTCAAATACATGTGATGATACATATGATTTCCCAAAAACCTTTCATCATTAAAGGTCATAGATGGAGTTTAATGAGTCAGATGATCTAGGAATTTTTTTTTAATTCAAAAAGCTTTTATCAATCTGGTTTTTTCATCATCACATTGATACCCAGTACCCTTCTCCCTCCCAAATATATACCTCATACCTCTATCTTTAGGATTTTTAAGATAAAATATATCTTGTCACATTTTTGTCAATATTTTCTATTTTGTCAAAGATTTTTCTTGCATCTATTGAAATAATCATGTGGTTTTGGATGGTTTGTTTTCTAATATGGTTAATGTTAACTGTTTTCCTAATGTTGAATCATTCTTGGTATAAATCTCACTTGGCCATAATAATTCCTTGGATAAATGCTGTAGTCTGACAGGATTTTGTTTAAAATATTTGAGTCAATATTCATTGATTATATTGGTCTCTAGTTTTAAATACATCTGTATTTTAAATACATCTGTATTTTAAACTAAACTAGTTTATGTATTAGGACTATATTTGACTCATAAAAGGATACTGGAAGGGAGCTTTCTTTTTTAGTTTTTGAGAACAGTTTGTGAAGTTTAAGTGTTCTTTAAAAGTTTAATGGAATTCTCCTATGAATCCATCAGGGACAAGAGTTATTTCTTTTTCTTTGGTAGTTCCTTTATAACTAGATCTATTTCTCTTTCTGGTATTTGGGTTTTTTAAGATCTCTATCTGGACTTCTGATAGACTGGCAATTTTATATTTTTGAAAGTATTCCTCTATCTAATTCCTCTATCATATAATTGTGTATAATATTCTGATTATTATTTTTATTTCTTCTGGGTTTTTTCCTGATTTCATTTGGTTCATTTGCTATTTTATTGATTTGATTTTCTATTCTCTTTATAATTAAATAAATTAATGGTTTATTACATTTAATAGTTTTTCAAAGAAACAGCTTTCATTTTTATTTATCATTTCTTTGGGTTTTCCAAATTTATCTATTTTTCCTATAATTTTAATATCTCCTCTGCTAATTTTATGTTTGTTTATTTGTTAGCTCTGATTTAAAAAATGCATATATAGTTGACAAATCACCTATTTTTAATGTATGTAAAGATTTTTTGCTCTGATGACTGCTTTTTACTACATTTTAAAAAATTTTAATTTAAATTTAAAATTTTAACTACATTTTCAAAATTTTGGTATTTTTTCATCATTAACATTTTCTTTATCAATTGTTTCTATGATTTGTTTTTAGTTCTTAAGACATTTTTCAGTATGTCTGACTCTTCATGACCCTATTTGGGTCATGAAGAGTCATGACCCCAGCAAAGATACTGGAGTGATTTGCCATTTTCTTTTCCAGCTCATTTTAAAATGAGTAAACTGAGGCAAACAGGGTTAAATGTCTTGCCCAGGGTCACACTGCTAATAAGCATCTGAGGCTAGATTTGAACTCATGAAGATGAGCCTTCCTAACTCTAGGGCATTCTATTCACTGTGCCACCTAGCTGCCCAGAAGTTGTTCAATCATTTTCAGTCACATTATTCATGGCAGAGATACTAGAATGGTTCGCCATTTCTTTCTCCACCTCATTTTACAGATGAGGAAACTGAATTAAACAGGGTTGAATGATTTAGCCAGGACCAGACAGCTAGTAAGTGTCTGAGGTCAGATTTGAACTCAGGAAGAGGAATCTTCCTGACTTTAGACCTGGCACTCTATTTACTGTGCCACCTAGCTGCCTACTCATTATTTAGGATTTCATTTTAAAGTATATATTTTAGTCTGTGCCTTTTGTTTATGGTCCTATAACTAATTCCTCTTTTTATTCTGTTATGGTCTACAAAAATATATTAACTATTCCTGTTTTTTTACCTTTGTTTTCAGTATCTTTGTGACCTAATATTTGGCCAATTATTGTAAAATTTCCATGTGGTATAGAGAAATATGTATATGCTTTTGCCATATCCTTTAGAAATCATACCTTTTAAAAATTTAGTTTCTTCAGCAATTTGTTCAGTTCTATATTTTTCCTTTTGTTTCTTTCTGTTAGATGTATGTAAAACTGAAAGAGAAATATTGAAATATCCTGTATTTATTGTGTAGGTCTTCTCATAGATGAGTTAATGTTTCCTTTAGGAATTTGGATGCTAAGTCATTTAGGGCATATAAGTTTATCAAGATACTGGTTTGTTGTCTATGGTTTCTTTCACTCTAATGTAGTTTCCTTGTTTATCCCTTTTTATTTTTTGAATCTTCATTTTTGCTTTCCCAGGTAGCATGATTCCAACTCCTATTTTTCTGAATTCACTTGATGCATAGTTTTCCCCACTGCCTTCAGTTTTATTTGGGGCATATCTTTGTTTTTTAAATGTGTTTTTTATAAGCAACAGATTATACATTTTTTTTAATTCAATGTTCCTCTTTTTCCATTTCATTTTAATTGGATTTTTAAAAATCACTCATATTTAAAAATATAAGAGTTGGGTTTATATTTTTTCCATTTGTAATATTGTTTTAAGTTATGATTTTCCTCTCTTCTGCTATAAACACAGTAATATGTCCTTTCAGTTACTTTAGCTATGTTTTAAAAGGTAGCCCTTTTTCCAGTGGCTCTCTTCCCTTCACCTTCATTTCTGAATTTCTATTAGTTACTCCTCTCTTTTTGGAGTATTGCTTATTAATTCCTTTATCTTTCTTATTATTATTGCTTATTATTCCTTTATCTTTCTTATTTTATTTTTTCCTTTCCCTTTTCCTCCCTCTCAATCAAATAGATTTTCCCCTTTCTCTCACTTCTTCAACTAGTCCTGCTCATTAGTTTCTTAAATTGTATTTTTTGCTCCCCTTTCCAGACAATATCTCTTAGTGTCTTCATTATCCATCTTCTCTTTTTGTCTTTTCCAAGCCCTCCTTATCTTGTTCCTGACCATTATAATTATCTAGTCTCTGTCTTTTGTCTGTATTCCTCATGAAGTCAAAACTTCTATGATATTCATTCTGGTTTTACTCACCACTCTTGGCAGCTTCTGCCACTGCCTTCTAGAGCTTACCACTTGGACTTCCCCTTTCCATTGTGCCTTACCCTCAGAACAATGACAATTCCTGCAGGTGACAAAGAAGGAACTGCCCCATGGTAAGATCCCCACCCCTTTCCCCATGACCTTGTCCTTGATTATGCAGTCTACTACTGATCTATTGTCTCCCACTGGTTATCTTCTTTTCCCTATTTGCCTCAAAATCTACTCCTTGTGTCTATTTCCTCCCATTCTCTCAGTTGACTGTAGTCCCCAGGAATTCCAAGTCCTCTACTGAGGTGGGATGAGTAGTCTTTTCCTTTTTTGCTTTCGTTTTGTAGATTCGTTATAGAGAAATTTAGAGGAAAACATGCATATTACTTACAAAGGCTAAGAATGTAGAGAATTATAATTAGTATCGTAGAAGGAATACCCACATAGATAGAAATACTGATCACTCAATCAACCAACAAAGTAATAAACCTCTTTTATGACTTTATTTTCTTGTAATCATCCTCTTTAATTTTTTAAAAATATTTTTATTTTCAGTTCAGTTATAGCCTATATCAAATTGCTTACTATTTTGGGGAGGGAGAATGAGAGGGAAGGAGAATGGGAGGGAGGGAGAAAAAATTTGGAACTCAAAATTTTATAAAAACAAATGTTGAAAAAAAAAGTGGAGAAGGGGGCAGCTAGGTGGTGCAGTGAATAGAGCACTGGCCATGGAGTCAGGAGGACCTGAATTCAAATTCAGTCTCAGACACTTAACACAAAAACTAGCATTGTGACCTTGGGTAAGTCACTTAATCCCAACTGCCCTTAGAAAAAGCAAAAAAAAAAAGGTAGAAAAAAAGAGTGTATTAGTGTACCTATTTGGCCACATCCCCTCCAGCCTTTGTCATTTTCCTTTTCTGCCATCTTACTTAGCCTAATGGGTTAGAGGTAGCACCTCAGGGCTAATTTGATCTACATCTCTAATTGCCTAACTTGAAATCTGGGAGAATTCTAAGAACACACAAAGCCATTGATAGTATGGTGCTATAAGGATAAATGATCCTATACTTTGCTCTCTTTCCAAGACAGACCTCAGGACAATGGTTAGAGTAGCTATCTCAATATGAGGGTGAGCATAGGCTAGTTTGGGGCTGGCTAGATATAGAAGTTTGGGTGAATTTGTGTTTACTCACCACTGAAGACCTTTCAGTCATGGGGGCAGGGTATATGGTTGAAGGCAAGGATGGAATTCCCTGAGTGGATTAAGTCTCCTAGAATGGTCTTTGGAGGTCAGGAGAGTGAGGGAAGAAACTGGTATGGACACTTAGCCCTTCCATCCCTACCCCATCCCCATCCCCATTCCTGGAACGTTATTTTCTTTGGCATCTATTCTTTCATCTGGATGAATGTGATCAAAATACTTGTCTCCCTTAACTCATAGGGGTTTTGTGTGGATCAAATGCGATGTATGAAAGGTGCTCTGTAATCAATCCTTAAAGCATTACTTGTATTCTGCGTGGCATGCCTCAACACTGAGGAGGCTAACTTGGGAAATTTAGGAGTTCAGCCATGTATTTGAGCACAGGACAAATTTAATGGGAAACTGCCTAGGAGGTGATCATTGAATCTTTGACTGGCATGATGGATAGATGTTTGTTCTTTCTCCTGACTCAAGTCTTGTAGCTACAGCTGGTTTACATCCTGTGCTGGTGTTAGCCTCTCTATTAATATCACTCTAGTTCTACCTATCTCTTTATATGCATGTGCATATATGTACAGATGATATGTATGTATCATATATGTGTGTATTGTATATAAGATATATGTATATATAATGTATATACATACATATACACACAAATATACATATAAACATATATACACATAATCTTTTGTTTTGTCTAGGGATTTAATTCTCAGCCACCTGAATATTTAAGACAAAGTAGTGAAGACACATACCTCTCCTCTTAGCTGATGGGTCATCACAGGGGCGTGATAAGGAGCTTTCTAGCATGAAGGCCAGCTATTCAGCATTGGGGGTTTCCTTGGAAACAGACCAGTTACCATGGAAACCGGTGAATGGGATCAACTGATGCTGCCTTCATGGACACTGAATATGTCCTCAGCAGGGACTCACAAGCTGAAGTGAGGGGCTCCTACCTAGACACCATTTTAGGATGTTTTCCTGCTGTAGTCTTTGCCAATACTGCCATACCTTCCCACCCCCAAAACAAAAAAGAATCATGGCAAGGTAGAATCCAAATTAGTTGATACAGGAAGAACACAGCAATCCTTTATATACTCCCTTAGTACTGATCCCCATTAGCCTCCACATTGCTAGGAGGCATGCACAAGCTGACCTGTGTATTTCTACCTGGGGCCTATATTGAAATCTCCTCCTGATGTAGACACTTTACCAGCACACTTTTTCCCCTCTCCCATCTCCCTTTAATAAGCAGTAGACACAGATTCTGCTCAGTTATTTCATAAGGAAGGTGACGAGGGAGGGGTTAATAAAAGTGTGCTGCCTTTTACCTAGGGTCAACCCTAGATTAAGGACCCCCAAATTCATAGAGGCTCTACTCATTATCTCCCACACTATTCCCCCCACAGTGAAAATAGAGTAGATGCTGATTCGGCCCAGACACAGAAAGAAAGGAGAACCAAGGGAGAAACTTGACAGGGACCCATGCTTCCTGGCTCCAAATACCAAACCTTTACATCAAAGCGAATGAATAGAATCTTCAGATCAGTGGTAGAGAGATTTTGGGATAAAGTTACTTTGTATGCCTCTCAAGATACTGTTCATAGACAGAAAACTGTTCTGCCTAAATCAAGACCAATCTTGAGGATAAATTTCCTATGTCAGGATCTCACTATCTAACACTTAATTTCTCAGGAAATTAATAGTTCATTGACTATCTTTGCCCCTGACCAGGATATGGGAATGAACGTACCAGGCCAGGGAATATATGAAATTCTTCCACAATGGAGGACTCTATGCGCTCTGCCTTGTAGGAAATTGTGGGAACAGGTTACATTGAGTCATCCTCACTTGCCATCCAGCCCCTGCTTCAGACCACTGGTATACATTGCTGCAACAACTTCTCCAGAATGGATGTCAAACATACCAATTTCCTAAGGCACTTAAGTACAATATATTTGAATTTGTGATTTAGCATTGTTTCCTTCATTATATTTATATCCCCAGAGCCTAGAATAGTGTCTAGGATATGCCAGATGCTTAATAAATGCTTATTGATTCATTGGCTTGGATTGGTTTAGAATGCAATTCTCTGTCTGTTAGCACTACTTATCCTAAGGATGAGCAGTGTTCAAGCAACTTTTAAGCAGAGTGGCTTCACTCAGCAAAAGCCACCCAACCTCCATTGTGGAAACCTGACTAAACCCTATACTGGAAAAGAGAATGACTACAAAACATCTAAAAGCAAAGACTAAAAGATAAACACAGCTTGGGCAAATATTCAAAAAGAATTCCTGGAAGAGCTGAAGCAAGAATTTTAAAAGTGTTAAAAGTGTCTCTAATAAATGCACCTGGAGCATGAGATGAAAAAAATTGAAAAAGAAATTCTAACTATGGAAGAAAGAAATGGAAAGACAATTAATAGCTCAGTACAAGATGTTGCCAAAGTAACAAATTCCATGAAAATTAGAATAGACCAAATGGAAACCAATTACCCCATGAGTTAACAAGAAATATTATTAATAAAATCAAACGACTGGAAAAATAGAAGAAAATGTAAGGTATCTTCTTCAGGTATCTGCAAAAACAAACCTGGAAAATAGAGTGAGGAGAGATCATTTAAAAATCATTGTACTACTTGAAAATCATGACCAAATAATCTTATGAGAAAGCTGATCAGATCTCTTAGAACTAGAGGGTAAAGTGGAAATTGAATGAATCTGCAGGTCATCTAATGAAAGAACCCCAAAATGAAAATTCCCAGAAACATCATAACTAGAATTCAGAGCTTCCAGATGAGAGAAAATATATTGCAAGCAGTCAGAAAGAATTCAAGCAATGAGAAGCCAGAATGATGATCATACACACTTATCAATCACTATATTTTTAAAATAATATTTTCTTCTAATTAGATGTCAAGACAATTTTTAACATTCATTTAAAAAACTTGAGTTCCAAATTCTCTTTCTTCATCCCTCTCCTCAACCTTCGCTGAGACAGTAAGCAATTTGTTATAGATTACATGTGTGCAATCACATAAAATGTGTTTCCATATTAGTCACATTATGAAAGAAGACAGACAAAAAAAACAAACAAGTGAAAAATAATGTGCTTCAATCTGCATTCAGACTCTATCCATTCTTTCTCTGGATGTGGATAGTATTTTTCGTCATTCTGAGTCTTTTGGAATTGTCTTGGATCATTGTGTTGCAGAAAATCACTATTAAATGTATCAACTAATAAACATGGAGAAAATGCATGGTTTGGGGCTTATGAGCAGTGGCCTTTCCCACAAGGCCTTAGGGCTACTTCTAAAACTCTGAAGGAATATGCAACAAAAGTCCTCTAGGACCTGAGCTGTCAGTGTGAGTGTAGACTGGGAGAGTAGCTCCACGCCTGGGCTACAACATGTAATATCTCCCTTAATTCTCCCACCCTCATTTGGCAGTATTATTATCCCAATCTTACAGATGAGGAAAATGAGGCTCAGAGAGTTTTGGTGTCCAAGGCCCAACCAAGCTTTCAAGATAGGAAGCAAGTTGTCAGAGTGTTTAGAGCCCTGGGTCTAGAGTAGAAATAGTTTTGTTCAAATCTAACCTCAGACACTTACTAGGTCTGGGACCTTGGGCAAGTCACTTGAGCTTTCTTTTATCTTACTTTCCTTTCTTTTAAATAAGGATGATAATAGCACCTACCTCACCAGAATGTTAGGAAGATAATTGTGATAATATTTGCCAAGTGCTTTGCCAATCTTAAATCATTTAATAAATGCTAAGCAATATTTATATTCTTTCGTTTTGCTTTTTTTTGGAGGGGGGAAGGCTGGGCAATTGGGATTAAGTGACTTTGCCCGAGGTCACATGGCTAGTAAGTGTTAAGTGTCTGAGGCCAGATTTGAACTCAGGTTCTCCTAACTCCAGGGCCAATGCTCTATTCACTGTACCATCTAGTCACCCCCAATATTTGCATTCTGGGCATGCTTTCATTTGCAACATCCTGTTCTGTTACAGCCTCTCTTAGTTCTGACCATGTCTGTAAATGTCTCTATTTATGTCAATCTTATCTCTAACAGGAGGTGAGTGTTGGTTTTCATTTTCAGTCTTTTGGACTTTTGGCTTATCATAGCCTTGATCAGAGTTCTAACGTTTTTCAGAATTATTTTTCTTTATAACGTTGTCATAGTATAAGCTGTTTTACTATTTCTTCTATAAACTTCACTTAGCCTAACTTCATAGTGGTATTCCCATGTTCCTCAGAAATGGCTCATTTTTCCATTTCTTCTGGTAAATAACATTTTATTACATTCATATACCCCAATCTATTTAGCCATCCCTCAGTGGGAAGAGAGGACTTTAAATTCCAATTTTTGACTACCATGAAAAGAGACTTGCTATAAATATTGCTATGCATCTCAATCATTTTCCACTTTCTTGAATCTCTTTGGAGTATAGGTTCAGTAGTAGAATAGTTTGTCAAAGGGCATATACAAATTAATTACTTTGGGATTCACAGTTGCAAATTGCTTTTCAGAATGGCCAGACCAATTGATAGCTTCATTCCTGCTGACCCATAGCCCCTCCAACTTTTGTCATTTTCCTCTTGTGTCATTCTATAGAGGGTGAGAGAGAACTTCAAAGTTCCTTTAATTTTTTCTAATCATCAGTCATTATGAGCAGTATTTTTATGGTTGTTGATAACATAGATTTCTTCCTTTCAAACTATCTGCTCATATTGTTAACTATCTATTGAAGAATTGCTCTTAGTCTTAAAAATTTGAATCAGTTCCTTGTACATACATATATGTGTGTGTGTGTGTGTGTATACAATCTTCATCAGAGAAGTTTCTTACAAAGTCCCCCCCGCCAGTTACTTGTTCTCTACTAATATTACCTATACTAGACTTAAATTTGCAAAACCCAACATGTCTTAATTTCTCACCTGGGTGCACTACCTTGGGACTTGTCCAACTTTTCCACCATGTCCCAGGAAGCTCATTATTAGGAAAACCTCTTCAACCTGGAAGATCTCATCAGTCTTGGTACTCTACCATATCACCATCCTCTGTCCCTGATTTCAGGGTAGAGCTATGAACTCCAACACCTCCATGTAAGGACAGTGCTCAGCTCAGAACATCTTATTTCTCACCTAACTGTACTACTTTGAGACTTCTCTGACTTTTCCATTGTGCCTCCATGTTGGGTACCTTTCCTGCCCACCCATACTTTTCAGTTTCCTTTTGAGTGTTATCTCCCATTAGGTTATAAGATCCCTGAGGGCAAATACTGTCTTTTACCATATTTGAATACCTGGCATTTTATAGTACCTGGCACATAGTAAGGTGATTAATAAATGTGTACTAGCTGTTTAAGTTTATATGTTCACAATTTTATCTTATGTAACGCAACCTTAAACTCTTCCCCTATCCATAAATCTGAAAAGTAATTTCTTCCTTGGCACACTAATTAGGTTATGATGTGACCTTTTATATCAAGGTCATGTAGCCATTTGGAGATTATATTATTATTATTATTATTATTATTATTATTATTATTATTATTACTACATGCTGTAAGGTATTGGTCTAAACCTAATTTCTGGTAGACTGATGTCCTGTTTCCTACTAGCTTTTGTCAAATACTAAGTTCCTTGTAGTAACTGGGTTCTTTTAGTTTATCAAACCCTATGCAACTGTGATTGTTTGCCTCTATATAATATATATCTGATCTGTTTCACTGACTAACTTCTCAATTGCTTACCCAATTCCAAGTCATTTGAAATCTTCCTTGCCACTTTTTTTTCCATTATTACCACTGAGATTTTTTAACCTTTTGTTCCCCCCATATGAAATTAATTATTTTTCTAGCTCTATAAAATATAACTTTGGCAGCTTAACAGTATAATATAGATTAAATAATTTATATGGTATTGTCATTTTTGTCATACTGGCTCAATGTACACATGAACAATTAATGTTTATCCAATTATTAAATCTATCTTTTTTCAGTAGAATATTTTATATTTGAATTATATGTAGCATTCCTGACTGCATCTCAGTAGATACCCTACCAAATCTTATATAGCTTCTGTAGTTATTTTGAACACAATTTCTCTTTCTAGCTCTTACTGCTGTGTTTTCTTGGTAACATAGAGGAATAATGATGATTTAGATGAGTTTATCTTATACCCTACAACTTTGCTAAATTTATTAACTCTTTCAATTAATTTTTTTGTTTGACTCTTTAGGGTTTTCTAAGTCAATCATCAAATCATCTACAAAAGTGATACTTTTCTTTCCTCTTTACCTATGCTCATTCCCTCTATTTCTCTTTCTTGTCTTACTGCAAAAACTAGAATTTCTAGCACTACGTGAAAGACTAATGGTGTTGATAAGCATCCTTACTTTGATTGTGATTTTCTTAGAAAGTCTTCCAACTTTATATCATTATGAATAATTTGTGCTCTTGGATTTGCATAGATATTGTTTACTATATTAAAGAAAGGACCATTTATTACTAAGATTTCTAGAGTATTTATTAAAATTGAATGTGGGATTTTGTCAAAAAACCCTTTTTATATACTGATATAGTCATATGTGCTTATTATTTATATTGTTGATATGATTTAATATATTCATAGTCTTCGTTATGTTGAATCAACCCTATATTCTGGGCATAAATCGAATGTGGTTAGTGTATAATCTTTCTAATAAATTGCTGCAGTCTTCTTGAAATATAATTTAAAAGTTCTGTGTTGAGGGCAGAACCAAGATGGCATAATAAGGCAGGAACTCTTCTGAGCTCTCACAAATTCCCCTCCAAACAACTTTAAAATAATACCTCAAAATGAATTTTGGAGCAGCAGAACCAACAGGGTGAAATAATTTTCCAGCCCAAGACAACTTGGAAAGTTGACAGAAAATGTCTGCCTTGCTGAGGGGAGACTAAAGCACAGTCTAGCACAAGGGACCCAGGCAAGGCAGCAGCATGCCACATCCCCCAAGCTCAAGCACAAGCCAGCAGCAGGCCCAGTCCCAGCAAGCCAGTACAGGCCTTGGAGGCAACCAAATAAGTAGCAGTGACTTTCAGAACTCTTAGCTCCCAGAACATAAAGGGGCCAGACAACTGGTCAAAAGGAGACTACAGGGGATACTTTGCTGACACTGGGTGCAGGACTCTGTTGCATTGCCCAAATGGGGATCCAGGTGACAGAGTCGGGGCACAGTCCCAGGGTAAGAAGGAGCACTAACATATTTGAGAATGTAGCCAAAAAGGAGCAAGGATCCTAGTCACAGTGGCAGAGAGGAAAAGAGTACTTGTGGTCATTCATAGAACAAAGTATACAGGCCAGGAGAGCAGTTACCACACCTTGCTTTAAATTATCTACAACATCAAAAATTTACAGGTTCCCAGAATTAGCTCTGAAAATAGCAGCACAAAAAACCTAAAGCTTAGGAGAGTATCCCTTCAATTCCAGAAGCAGAGTCCAACATTAACATACAATTAAGAATTTTAAAAGGATGGAAAATCAGGGGGGAAAAGAGATAACTTGACCATAGAAAGTTACTATGGTGGCAAGGAAGATCAGAACACAAACTCAGAAGAAGACAACAATGTCAAAATGGTTACATGTGAAACTTCAAAGAAAAATATAAATAGTTCTCAGGTCCAAAAAGAACTCCTGGAAGAGCTCAAAAAGGATTTTAAAAATCAAATAAAAGTGGAAGAAGAAAAATTGGGGGGGCATGAGAGTGATGCAAGATAATCATGAAATAATAGTCAACAGCTCAATAAAGAAAGTACAAAAATGGAAAAAGATGAGAAGAAAATGGTGAACCATTCCAGCATCTTTACCAAGAAAACCCCACAAGGGATCACAAAGAGTTGAATAAATGAGGCACCTAGAAGTTAATGACTCCATGAAACAATAACAATCAATAATAATAAATAATAAAATGAAACATCAAGAAACAATTAAAAAATGAAAAGCAGGAAAATAGAAGAAAATGTGAAATATCTTATCAGAAAAACAGTTGACCTGGAAAACAGGTCAAGGTGAGATAATTTAAGAATTTTTGGAACTACATGAAAGCCATGATAAAAAAAAGAGCCCATTCATCATCTTTCAAAAAATTATCAAGGAAAACTGGCCTTATATCCAAGAGCTGGAGAGTAAATTAGAAATGAAAAGAATCCACTAATATCCTCAAAGAAATCCCAAAATGAAAACTCCCAGGAATATTATCATCAATTTTCAGAGCTCCCATGTCAAAGAGAAAATGTTGCAAGCAGTCAAAAAGAAACAATTCAAATATCACAAAGCCACAGTCAAGATAATAAATGATTTAGCAGCATCTATATTAAAGAATCAGAGAGCTTGAATTAAAGAATGAGAGATAAGATATTCAGGACGGCAGAGAAGGTAGGAATACAACCAAGAATTACCTAGCAGGTAAAACTAAGTATAATTCCCTCAGGGAAAATATGGATATTAAAATGAAATAGAGGACTTTCAAGCATCCCTGATGAATAGACAAGAACTGAATAAAAAATCTGATTTTCAAGTACAAGATTCAGTAGAAGCATAAAAATGTAAACAGGAAAAAGAAATCACAAGGGATCCATGAGGTTAAACTGTTAACATTCCTACATGGGAAGATAATACTTATAACTCTCAACAACGTTATCACTTTTAGGGTAATTAAAAGGAGTATAAATAGACAGTTGGTATGGGTTTGAGTTGACTATGATGGGATGATATAAAAAAAAAACAAAATTAAGGGATAATAAAAAGGGATGCATTGGGAGAACAGGGAAGGGAGAGGTGGAATGAGGTAAATTATTTCACATAAAAGATGTGTGAAAGAGTTATTACTGTGGAGGGGGAAATGAGGAGATGGCAGGCAACACCTGAACCTTACTCTCATTGGAATTGACTCAAAGAGGGAATAGCATACACAATCAGTTGGTTACAGAAACCTGTCATACACTATAGGGAGGAAAGAGGGTAGGGGGATAAGAGAAGGGGAAGGAAATAACAGAAGAGAAGGCAGATTGGAGGAGACTATGGTCAAAAGCAAAAGACTTGTGAAGAGGGATAGGGTGAAAGGAGAGAGAGACAGAGACAGAGAGATGGAGGCAAAAATGAAGACAGAGAAAGACAGAGAGAGAGAGAGAGAGAGAGAGAGAGAGAGAGAGAGAGAGAGAGAGAGAGGAGAAAGAGAAGATTATATTAAATGAACAAGGTTTTGCACCAAAAATAAAAAAGACAAAAACAAACAAAAAAACAATGCAACTATGATTAAAAGGAAAGCAGAAAGCTGGGAAACAATTTTAGAGACTATCTTTCTGATAAAGCCTCATTTCTAAACTATAGAGAGAAGTGAGTCAAATTTATAAGAATACAACTCATTCCCCAATTGATAAATGGTCAGAGGATATGAGCAGGCAGTTTCCAGATGAAGAAATCAAAGCTATCTAAAGTCACGTGAAAAAAATGCTCTAAATCACAAATGATTAGAGAAATTCAAATTAAAACAACTCTGAGGTACCACACCTATCAGGCTAAAAGGACAGAAAAGGAAAATGATAAATGTTAGAAGGGATATGGGAAAATTGGGACACTAATGCATTGCTTGTGGAGTTGTGAACTGATCCAATCATTCTGGAGAGCAATTTGGAACTATGCGTAAAGGGCTATAAAACTGTACATACCTTTTGACACAGCAATACCATTAATAGGTCTGTACCGCAAAGAGATTTTTTTAAAAAGAAAAGACCTATTTGATGTGTGCATATGGTTACAGTTATATATGGATAGAGGGCATAGGTTGAATTTGTTGGGAAGGGAGGATACTCAAGGGGTGAAATTATGAGGTGAGAGAGGAAAGTGGCAAGAGGAGATGGGGAGAGACAGGGTAGGGTAAACTATCTCATGTAGAAGAAGCAAGGAGAAGTGGTTGCAAGGGAGGGGGAGAATAGGAAGGGAAAAAAGGCAAAACCACATTCTCATTGAATTTGGTTCAGGGAGAGAATGACATACATACTAAATGGGATATCTCAACCTGCAGCAGAATAGGGGGAAGGGGGATGAGAGGAGGGATGATGGATGGGAGGGCATCCTTGGGGGGAGGGGAGGTTGGAAGTACCCACTATAGAAGAGGGACAGGATCATGTAGGGAATGGACCAGGTGGGGGGTGGGATGAGTGGGAGGGAATTATAAGCAGCCTTGTACAATATATCTACTATGATAATGTTTTGCATAGCTAAACATGTACAACATATACTGAATTGCTTATCTCCCCAGAGGGAATGGGTGACAAGGGAGGAAGGAAATGGATCTGAAATTTGAGGTCTCAACATTAAGTGTTTCAAATATATATTAAAAAAAAGAAAAGACCTATTTGCACAAAAATATTCATAGCAGCTCTTTTTTGTGACGGCAAAGAATTGGAAATTGTCCACCATTTGGGGAATGGTTGAACAAGTTGTGGTATATGCATGTAATGGAATGCCATTGTGCTATAAGAAATGTCAAGCAGGATGGCTTCAGAAAAACTTACATGAACTGATGCAGAGTGAAGTAAGCAGAATTAGAACAGTCCACAGTAACAGTAATACTATATGATAAACAACTGTGAATGATCCAAGACAATTGCAAAGTATCAAAAACGCTATCTCAAGAAAGTACTGATGAAGTCTGAATGCAAAACATGCTATTTTTTTACTTTATTTTTGTGTGTTTTTTTGGTTTCTGTTTTCTTTCACAATATGCCTAATATGGAAATATATTTTACATGAATGCACATATATAACCTATATCAAACTGCTTACCATCTCAATGAAGTGTTACAGGAGGGAGGGCGAGTATTTGCAACTCAAAATTTTTAAATGAATATTAAAAATGTTTTTACATGCAATTGGGAACAAATAAAACATTTTTAATTTAAAAGTTATGTATCCATGTTCATTAGGAGTAGGTTTCTTTCTTTGCATTATCTTTTTCTGTTTTAGGTATGAAGATTATATTTGTATCATAGAGTTTAGAAGAACGCCTGTTTTTCAATTTATTGTAAATAACTTATATATTATCAAAATGCATGGAATGTTCTTATCGCTTTTTTATCATAACTTCCCTGGAGTCCTTCATGGCTCAAATCAAATCCCACCTTCTGCAGGTCATTGTTCTTTTCATCTAATTGAGTCTTCCCCAAAATTATGTTTCTTCTCTTCTCTACATATATGTATCCTTTCTTACAAAAGGAAGGGAAGAGGCTGAAGGGAAAGATGGACGCCTGCTAATTTGAAATGACTATCTAATACCAACATTTTCACAAGAGAACTCATTATCTTTCCCCTGAAACTCGTTCATCTTCTGAACTTCTCTATCACTGTCTGGGACAGCACCACCCTTCCAAGCACCCTAAGCTATTTTATTAGCAAGCACCCTAGAACATCCAGGATGGCCAGCTGGCATGGTTTCTTTGATCTACTTTTAAAGAAAAGGCTGATGAAACAGGGGTTAACAATCCTACTTTTAATTACATTCACTAGTTCCATGGAAAGGTTGGCACCCTGAACTTGGTGAAAATACAGAAAAAATACAAGCAGAGAAATTAGCACAAACACCAACAGACAGGGCTCCAACTATCTGAGTAAAGCAATATTGTTATTCACTTTACTTACATCACTGGATTGGGAGAGCACAGATGGGGGGCTCTGAGCATACGGCTACTCAGAGTCTTGACCAGGAAATCAAAAGATCCTTCTTGTGAGCAAACCCTCAAAGCAAAACACCAACCTTCCAGAATATAAAACAAAGACTCAGTATCTGATTGGCTGAGTGCTGAGGAGCTTGAAAATCCTCTCACTTCAGCACTTAATTGGAAACTCCCCATCGTCCAGAGCCTGATTACCTCTGGACCAGGACTCTATGTGCCTATTAAAGGACAGTGAAGATCTTCAAATTCCCTTAACATTACAGCTGTAACCTCAAATACATCCTCTGACAAGTGAGCTTATGCCATATCTTTCCTGAAATCAAGATTCCACCTTACTTCCTAGTCACCAGCTCAAAACCATTCAATTTTCCCAATTGTTCAAGTTCTCCAAGTTGTGTTCTCTTCCCTCTCTAGAATGGAACATCTCTTAGGGGAAGGACTGGTTTTTCTCTTGTTTTATTTTTAAATTACATTTTTAGCATAGTACCTGGCACAGAGTAAGCACCCAATAAATGCCATAACTCTATATGTCTCTGTATCTACTTATCTGTCTGTATGCACTTGTATCTATTGCAAGGGTGTGACAAGTAACTAACAATCAGCTCTCTAAAAAATTTTATGTATAGTTTAATTTTTACTATCATCATCTTCTCTGTCACTTTCAGAAGTCTAGATAATCAATAAAGCAATAAATCAAGCTCTGAGTTCTAGCATTTGCCAAATTCTGAAATGTAAATGCTCCTCATTCTGAAAATTAAACAATTGGTTCTTAAGAACCAATTCAAGCCACCTGCAGCACACCACTAGATGTATGTATGTATGGAACTAGCTAGCTAGCTTTGGCCATTTCATTGTCATTGAGGAAAATAGCAGTCTTTGTAAGCTAAAGGTATAATGCAGTATCCTGAAAGATTTAGGCCAGAAGATATTTATATATGTATCTGTTTACTATCTATGTATCTATTCATTATCCTCACTCTCCCTCAGCTCCCATATCCAATCAGTAGCCAAGTGGGTAATTCCTACATACAGGGCAACTCCAGTAGGCATCCTTTTCTTTCTACTTACATAATGTCACCACTTCTTGACTGGTCTATTACTATAACCTACTAATCAGTTTCCATGCTTCAAGTAATTTTTACTCCATTCCATGCTCCATTGAACTGCCAAAGGGATTTTCCTGTATCACAGTTCTAACTAAATTATTCTCACCTTCAGTAAACTTCAGTGTTGTCCTTGTGTATCTAGAATCTAATCCAAATAATTCTGTCATTTAATACCATTCGTAACCTGGCTGAAATTTTAGCCTTCTAGTCTTATCATATATTATTCTGCTTTGGGTACTCTATAGTCCAGGCATATTCCAGGATGTTCTTCACACATGACATTTCATTTTCCATCTATGAGCCTTTGCAAACCTGTCATTCAAGCCTGGAATGAAAGCCATCTTCACCTTTGCTTCTTAGGATTTCAGTTTCCACTGAAGCTAACATTATAGCTCTTCCTACCTGAGGTCTTTCCTGAGAGCAGTGCCTCCAGATGCTCAAGGGAGCTTTCACCTTCCCCCAGTTAGCTTGCATCTTGTTAATATTCTGTGCATAATTAGATATGTACATTTTATATCTATGAATAGGATTTAAGTTCCTGAAAGGAAGAGGTATTTTATTATTATTCTTGTATCCCTACCACCTGGTCTAGGGTCTCACACATAGTAGGTACTTAATAAATACTTGTTGAGCAATTCATTGATATAGATGAAAATAGCACATTGTTTCAGGGACACTGAATGTTGAAAAAGGATAGTGTAGCATCTGGACCTTTTGTCCATCTTATATCTGAATCTTAGTAGGACATTCTGATGAAACCTTTCTCAGTATGAAAATAGTGGAAGAAGGGTATATGGGCATATGAATGCATATGTGAATGTGTGTATATATGTTTACAGTTATACATGGATAGAGGGCATAGGTTGAATTTGTTGGGAAGGGATGATAATTAAGGGATGAAATTATGAGGTGAGAGAGGAAAGTGGCAAGAGGAGATGGGGAGAGACAGGGTAGGGTAAACTACCTCATGTAGAAGAAGCAAGGGGAAGTGGCTGCAGGGGAGGGGAAGAACAGGAAGGCAAAAAGGCAAAACCATATTCTCACTGAATTTGGCTCAGGGAGAGAATGACATACATACTAAATGGGATATCTCACCCTGCAGCAGAGTAGGGGGAAGGGGGATTAGAGGGGGGATGATGGAGGGGAGGGCATTCTAGGGGAAGGGGAGGTTGGAAGTACCCACTATCGAAGAGGGACAGAATCAAAGTAGGGAATGGACCGGGTTGGGGTGGGATGGGTAGGAAGGAATTATAAACAGCCTTTTACAATGTATCTACTATGGTAATGTTTTACATAGCTATACATGTACAACACATACTGAATTGTTTATCTTCCCAGAGGGAGTGGGTGACAAGGGAGGAAGGGAATGGATCTGAAATTCGAGGTTTTAAAATTAAATATTTCAAATATATATAAATACTGTTATTAATAGTTTTTTGCATGTAATTGGGAGATAAGATGTGCAGGCATTGGGGCACAGAAACTCACCTTGCTCTAATGGAAAAGTCAAAGGGGGTATGGGAGAAGATATGGGAGAGAGCAGATTGGATGAGGGGATATCCTGTGGGACTGCTATTGTAGGGTAGTTGGTAGGGGAAAAATGGGGAAAAATTATAATTCAAAATCTGGCGGAAATGAATGATGTAAACCAGAAGTTAATAAAGCATTTATTTAAAAAAAAAGAATAAATAGGGGTGGCTAGGTGGCCCAGTGAGTAGAGCATCAGCCCTGGAGTCAGAAGGACCTGAGTTCGGATCCGGCCTCAGACACTTAACGCACACACAAAGAAACAAAAAAAAAACAAAACAAAACAAAAAATCTAGCTGTGTGACCTTGGGCAAGTTAATTGCCAATTGCCCTCCAAAACCAAAAAAAAGAAGAAGAAGTAGAAGGATATGAACACAACTACAAAACACTTCACACAAAGTCAGATCTAACTAACTAGAAAAATATCAATTGCTCATGGCTAGGTCAAGCTAATATAATAAAAATGACAATTTTACCAAACTTAATTTACATATTTAGTGCCATACCAATCAATCTACCAAAAAATTACTTTATAGACATAGAAAAAATAGTAAGAAAATTCATTTGGAAGAACAAACGGTCTAGAATATCTAGGGAATTAATGAAAAGAAATGCTAGGGAAGGTGGCCTAGCTATACCAGATTGTAATCTGTATTATAAAGCATCAGTCATAAAAACTACTTGATACTAGCTGAGGAATAGAGCAGTGGATCAATGGAATAGATTGGGAACACAAGACTCAGCAGTCAATGACTATAGTGATCTACTGTTTGATAAACCCAAAGACCCATTTTTGGGATAAGAACTCACTATTTGACAAAACCTTCTAGGAAAACTGGAATATGGTATGGCAGAAACTGGGCATAGACCATTATCTAACACCATATACCAAAATTAAGTCTAGATGGGTGCATGATGTAGGTATAAAGGTTGATACTGTAAGTGATCGAGAAAAGCAAGGAATAGTTTACCTGTCAGATTTATGGAGAGGGGAAGACTTTATGACCAAACAAGAATTAGAAAGCATTATAAAATGCAAAATGGATAATTTTGATTACATGATATTGAAAAGCTTCTGTACAAACAAAGCCAATGTAATCAAGATTAAGAGGGAAGTGGAAGAATTTTTACAACCAATGTCTCTGATAAAGGCCTCATTTCTAAAATATACAAGGAATTGAGTCAAATATATAAGAAAACAAGTCATTCCCCAATTGATAAATGGTCAAAGGATATGAACAGGCAGTTTCAGATGAAGAAATTAAAGATATCTATAAGCATATGAAAAAATGCTCTAAATCACTATTGATTAGAGAAATGCAAATCAAAACAACACTGAGGTACCACATCTTACCAATCAGATTGGCTAAGATGACAAAACAGGAAAATGATAAACACTGGAGAGGATGTGGAAAAATTGTAACATTAATGCATTGTTGGTAGAGTTGTGAACTGATTCAACCATTCTGGAGAGCAAACTGGAACTATGGTGGGCAGAGCCAAGACTGCAGAGTAGAAACAGCACTTCCACAGCACTCCAGTGCACACCACTTCAAAATTATGTAAAAGGGGACTCTGAACAACCTCTAGAGCTCCAGAACCCACAAAACGACAGAGAGAAGCTAACCTCCCACTGAGGACAGCCTGGCAGCCTGGCAGGGAGCAGCCAGAGAAGCACTCTGGGAGCTGAGCCTAGGCCCGCGTAAGTCAAAGGTTTTAGCCCCAGGGTGGCCAGACTAGCAGCCAATTGGAGGGACCCCAGAACACCAGCAGCTGTGGTGTTTCCAGAATTACCAACACATAGATGCCTAGGACAAAGTGAGAGGTTAGTGCCCTATGGACTTTGAGGAGCTGCAGCACAGCCACCATTTTGCAGCTTCAGTTGCAGCTTCAGCTCCTGGCCTGTGAACTGTAGGGGGATCCAGCGATCAGTCTTGGGGGAAATCGCTCTTGCTTTAACCTTCTGGATTGTGGTCTGGGGTGGAGGTCTTGGGGTGTATGACCAGCTTGCCAGAGTGTGTGGGGGCTTCAGGGAGGGGACCCAACTAATACCTCCAGAAGTTGAGAAGACACCAACGTTTGGGACAGAAGCTCCCCTGTCTGGTGGCAGAATCCTACTGTGGCAATAAGCCCAAAAGTGAAGTAATTGAGTGGCAACATACCTAAGCAAAGGAAACAAAATAAACAGAAAAATTCAACATTAGATTCCTATTTGGGGGGCAAAGGGGATTGAAGTATGGGACAGGAGGAGGACTGGGAGGTCAGAACTCCTGCACCAAAAGCCCCAAATGAAAATATGAGTGTGTTACAGGCCATAAAGGATGCTAAGAAGGATTTCAAAAACCAAATAAGAGAAGTGGAGGAAAAATTGGGAAGAGAAATGAGAAAGATGCAAAAAAAAAGTATGAAATGAGAGTCAACAGTCTGACTGAGGAAAATAACACCTGAAAAAATAGACTAACTCAAATGGCAAAAGAGGCTCAAAAAGGCAATGAGAAGAATGCCTTAAAAAGCTGAAGTTTCCAGATGGAAAAAGAATCTCAAAAGCTCACTGAGGAGATTCATTCCTTCAGAATTAGACTGGAGCAAATGGAAACTAGTGACTTTAAGAGAAATCAAGATGCTGTTAAACAGATCCAGATGAAAGAATAGAAGGCAATGTGAAATATCTCATGGGAAAAACCACTGACCTGGAAAACAGATCCAGGAGAGATAATTTAAAAATTATTGGACTACCTGAAAGCCATGATTAAAGAAAGAACCTAGAAAGCATCCTTCAAAAAATTCTCAAGGAAAATTGCCCTGATGTTTTAGACCCAGAGGGGGAAATAGAGGGTGAAAGAATCCACAGATCACCTCCTGAAAAAGATCCCAAAAAGAAAACTCCTAGGAATATTATAGCCAGGTTCCAGAATTCCCAGATCAAGGAGAAAATACTACAAACAGCCAGGAAGAAACAATTTCAATATTGTGGAAACACAATCAGAATAGCCCAGGACCTGGCAGCTTCTACACTGAGGGATCGAAGGGCATGGAATATGATATTCCAGAGGGCAAAGCAGCTGGGATTAAAACCAAGAATCACCTACCCAACAAAATGAGAATCTTGTTTCAGGGGAAAATATGGTCATTCAGTGGAACAGAGGACTTTCAAGCATTCTTGAGGAAAAAATCAGAGTTGAATAGAAAATTTAACATTCAGATACAAGAAGCAAGAGATGCTTGAGAAGGTAATCAGGGAAAAGCAATCAAAAGGAACTTAGCAAAGTTGAACTATTAACATTCCTACATGGAAAAACAATAACTGTGCCTGATGAAACCTACCTCATTATGAAAATAATTGAAGAAGGGAATATGGGCATATGAATACATATGTAAATGTGTGTATATATGTTTACAGGTATACATGGATAGAGGGCACAGGTTGAATTTGGCGGGAAGGGATGAAACTTAAGGGGTGAAGTTAAGAGGTCAGAGAGGAAAGTGGCAAGAGGAGATGGGGACAGAAAGAAAGGGATAAACTATCTCATATAGAAGAGGCAAGGGGAAGTGGTTGCAAGGGAGGGGAAGAACAGGAAGGCAAAAAGGCAAAACCATATTCTCATTGAATTTGGCTCAGGGAGAGAATGACATACATACTAAATGGGATATCTCACCCTACAGGAGAGTAGGGGGGAGGGAGATGAGAGGGGGAATAATCAAAGGGAGGGCATGCTGAGGGGAAGAGAGGTTGGAAGCACCCACTTTTGAAAAGGGACAGGATCAAAGTAGGGAATGGACCCAATGGGGGGTGGGATAGGTGGGAGGGAAATATAGCCAGTCTTTTACAATATATCTAATATCGTAATGTTTTGCATATCTATTCATGTACAACACATACTGAATTCCTTATCTTCCCAGCAAGTGTAGGAGACAAGGGAGGAAGGGAATGGATCTGGAATTCAAAGTTTTAAAATCAGATGTCTCTAATATATATAAATAGTATTGTTAATACTATTTTGCACACAATTGGGAGACAAGACGTGCAGGCATTGGGGCAGAGAGATTCACCTTGCCCTAATGGAAAAGTCGAAGGGGGGATGGGAGAATATATGGGAGAGAGCACATTGGATGAAGGGTATATCCTGCGGGACTGCTATTCTGGGATGGTGAGTAGGGGAAAAGTGGGGAAAATTGTAACTCAAAATCTTGCAGAAATGAATGATATAAACCAGAAGTTAATAAAGCATCTGGAAAAAAAGTCAAGGTTTCATGGACTAAAGATTCATGCTTTAACATATTAAAAAAAAACTGCAACTATGACAAAAGGGCTATAAGTTATTTCATATACCTTTTGACCCAGCAATACCACTTCTAGGGTTATATCCCAAAGATATCATAGAAGTGGGAGGAAGACCCATATGTACAGAAATATTTATAGAAACTCTTTTTTGTGGTGGCAAAGAATTGAAAATTAAGGGTATACCCATCAATTGGGGAATGGCTAAACAAGTTGTGGTATGTGGATGTAATGGAATACTATTGTGCTATAAGAAACGAGGAGCAGATGGACTTCATATTTAACTGGAGAGGCTTATACAAACTGAGGCTGAGTGAGAAGAGCAGAACCAGGAGAAATTTGTGCACAATTACAGACACAACTTATGTATGACGACCAAGTTTGATAGACTGGACTCTTCTCAGCAATGCAGGGTTATAAGTCAACTCCAAAAGACTCATGATGGAGAGAGATGTCTACATTCAGAGAATAAAAGAACAGAGTCTGAATGCAGATTGAAGCAAACTACCAGCTCTCTGTCTTTTTCTTGTTTGGTTTTGTTTCCTCTTTCCCATTGTTCATTCCATCTGATACAATCATTCTTTATAACCCGACTAATGTCTAATGTGAAAGTATTTGCAGATCCTATACTTGATTGTATGCTGGCATGGGGGATGGGGTAGGGTAGGGGGAAAAGGGGGAGAAAATTTGAAACTCAAGGAATTGTGGAATTGAATCTTGTAAACCAAAAATAAACAAACAAATTAATAAAGACCAAAAATTTTTAAAAAGAATAAATAGAAGGAATATAATGCTCTAAGACAATTCCAAAAGATTCATGATGGAAAATGCTATCCATATCCAGAGAAAGAACTATGGAGTCTGGATGCAGATCAAAGAATACTATTTTCAACTTTGCTGTTGTTGATGTTGTTGTTTCTTTCCCTTGCTTTCCCTTTTGTTCTGATTTTTCTTTCTACTAATGTGGAAATATGTTTAATATGATTGTACACTTATAACCTCTATCAGATTACTTGCCATCTTGGGGGGATGATAGGGACGGAGAAAAAAGTTTGGAACTCAAAATCTTATAAAAGTGAACATTGAAAACTTTCTTTACATGAAATTGGAAAAAAATAAAATACTATTTTTTTGAAAAAGAACAAATAGAAGGAGAGACAGCATTTTACAGGTTTTACTCTGCAGAATACCTGGTCCCTGGGTAAAGTATTAACATTGCTCATTCACAAAAGCTAAATGTGGGGGAAATGAATAAAAGAAAACATCTGATCCCCACACTGAAGAAAATTTATGAAATAAATGTCAAAGTCTGACTAAGATTACTAAAGTCATCTGGAACCAGCTCCTTCATGTTCCCAACAGCTGATTGTTCAGTTTTCAGGAATTTTGCAAGCTGTTGCTAAGTAAAGCTAGTGTGCAATTCAACCAGTTCCTGCACAAGTAATGTTATTTATTGCTTTAAAAGAATTGGTATCAACCACAGCCTTTCTACCAGGAGGATCAAAGTTAATGATGGGAAGGGGATTTTGTTGTTGTCTTTTTATCACCGTATGTAGAACAGTGCCTAGAATTTAGAAGGTGCCTAAGAAATGCTTATTGAAAGAAGATAAGAAAATAATAGTGTTGACATCTGTTGTTGAACAAAGATATTGCAGTTTATTAAGATTTCTGAGGCAAGCTTGCCTTCTTGTGACCAAATCAGGTAATAGTTTTAGTCAGTCGTCATGGATCCAAATAATTTCGATTAATTATAAACCATTTTTGGTGGGTTTTATTTAGCACATGAGACAACTCACTTTCTGTTAAGGGAGGCATAACAGAACGAAATTAAATCCTTGATTTGTGGAGTGAAGCAAGAAATGGATTCCTTCAGTGTAAATAGGAATTCATACTAAATCATCACCACCAAAATTTCTTTTTCTTCTTTCCTTCTTTCTTTCTTTTTTTCTTTCTTCTTTCTTTCTTTTTTCCTTTTTTTCTTCCTTGCTTCCTTCCTTTCTTCCTTCTTTCTTTCTTTCCTTCCTTCCTTCTTTCCTTCTTTTTTTCTCTTTCTTTATTTCTTTCCTTCTTTTTCTCCTTATACTATCACAATGATGTAGATTAATATTTAACATCAGTAAATCAGGCTTCACCCTAATATTGTTGCCCATTCACAAGAGAAATGCAAGGAAATAAATACAAGAAAATAAGCTGTCTCAACTTTGAAAGAAATTTATGAAACTAAACATTGAAGTCTGACTAAGAATAGTGTGCTTAAAGCCTGCTCACACAGGCTCCTACAGGCTTCCAAGAACTGATCATTAGATTTCAGGAATTTTGTAGGCTGGTTGTGAAGTCAGTCAGTTGGTCCATATTTGTTAAATATCTGTTATAGGCCTGGCACTGTGTGCTAGGGATAACAAAAAAAGGCCCTCAAAGAGCTCACAATCCAACGCACAACCAGTGAGAGTTGAATTAGTTCTTCCACAGGTAATTTTATTGGTTGCTCTAAAAAAACTGGTGTAAATCACAACAAAACAAATTTTCAACACTTTGGTGTGTACTTTAAATGATTGTGTCTTTAATAATGAATATTAGAGGGGGCGGAGCCAAGATGGCAGAGTAGAAACAGCTCGTCCAAGCCTCTCTGCCCCCAGATTCTCCACAAACTATGTAAAAAAGGACTCTGAAAATCTTCTGGAGCCCCAGCACCCACAGAACGACACAGAGAAGCTAACCTCCCGCTGAGGACAGCCCAGCACCCTGCAGGAAGGACCAGCGCAGTGGTCTGGGAGCCGGCAGCGCGCAGAGCGCAGGAGCCGAGCCGAGCCCAGGTCCACGTGAGCCGAGGTTTTAGCCCCAGGGCGGCAGGGCCAGCAGCCGGCTGGAGGAACCCCAGAACACCAGGAACTGTGGAGACGCCAGAATTATCAACATAGACTTGCCTAGGACAAAGTAAGAGGTTAGTGTCCTATGGACTTTGGGACCTGTATTTGGGGAATGCGTCAGCTCCCTCCCCTGGGGGCTAGAAGCTGCTGAGGAGACAAGCCACTGTGTAGTTTTCAGAGGCATTTCCGGCTCCCAGCCTACAAATCGTGGGGAGATCCAGCGATCAGTCTTGGGGGGTAATCGCTCTTGCTTTAACCTCCCTGGATCTGGATTGTGATCTAGGGTGGAAGTTGTGGGTGGGTTTACAGCTTGCCAGAAACGGAAGTTGCCCCCCACACGTTCGGGACGAAAATTCCTCTATCTGGCCTTAAAGCCATAGTGTGGCAACAAGCCCAAAAGTCAAGCAATTAAGTGGCAACATGCCAAGGCAAAGGAAACAGAAAAATGCAACCCTAGACTCCTATTTTGGGGGCATAGAGCGGGAAAAGGACTGTGAGGTCAGAAGTCCTGCTCCAAAAGCCCCAGGGGAAAACATGAGTGGGTTGCAGGCCATAGAGGACCTTAAGAAGGACTTTAAAAATCAAATAAGAGAAGTGGAGGAAAAATTGGAAAGAGAAATGAGAAGGATGCAGGAAAAGTATGAAATGAGGGTCAACAGCCTGACTGAGGAAAACAACACCTTAAAAAATAGACTAACTCAAATGGCAAAGGAGGCCCAAAAGGGCAATGAGGAGAAGAATGCCTTAAAAAGTCGAATTTGCCAGATGGAAAAAGAATCTCAAAAGTTCACTGAGGAGATTCATTCCTTCAGAGTTAGACTGGAGCAAATGGAAGCTAATGACTTTATGAGAAATCAAGATGCTGTTAAGCAGATCCAAACAAATGAAAGATTAGAAGGCAATGTGAAATATCTCATGGGAAAAACCACTGACCTGGAAAATAGATCCAGGAGAGACAATTTAAAAATTATTGGACTACCTGAAAGCCATGATCAAAGAAAGAACCTAGAAATCACCCTTCAAGAAATTCTCAAGGAAAATTGCCCTGATGTTTTAGATCCAGAGGGCAAAATAGAGGTTGAAAGAATCCACAGATCACCTCCTGAAAAAGATCCCAAAAAGAAAACTCCCAGGAATATTATAGCCAGGTTCCAGAATCCCCAGATCAAGGAGAAAATACTACAAGCAGCCAGGAAGAAACAATTTCAATATTGTGGAAACACAATCAGAATAGCCCAGGACCTGGCAGCTTCTACACTGAGGGATCAAAGGGCATGGAATATGATATTCCAGAGGGCAAAAGAACTGGGAATGAACCCAAGGGTCACCTACCCAGCAAAACTGAGTATTTTGTTTCAGGGGAAAATATGGTCATTCAGTGGAATAGAGGACTTTCAAGCATTCTTGAGGAAAAAACCAGAGTTGAATAGAAAATTTGACATCCAGACACAAGAAGCAAGAGATGCCTGAGAAGGTAATCAGGGAAAAGAAATCAAAAGGAACTTATCAAAGTTGAACTATTTACATTCCTATATGGAAAAGCAATAACTGTGACTGATGATATCTTTCTCACTATGAAAATAATGGAAGAAGGGGGTGTGGTCATATGAATACATATGTGAATGTGTGTGTATATGGTTACAGTTATATATGGATAGAGGGCATAGGTTGATTTTGTTGGGAAGGGAGAGTACTCAAGGGATGAAATTATGAGGTGAGAGAGGAAAGTGGCAAGAGGAGATGGGGAGAGACATGGTAGGGTAAACTATCTCATGTAGGGGAAGTGGGTGCAAAGGAGGGGGAGAATAAGGAAGGCTAAAAAGGCAAAACCACATTCACATTGAATTTGGTTCAGGGAGAAAATGACATACATACTAAATGGGATATCTCAACCTGCAGCAGGATAGGGGAAGGGGGATGAGAGGAGGGATGATGGATGGGAGGGCATCCTTGGGGTGAGGGGAGGTTGGAAGTACCCACTATAGAAGAGGGACAGGATCATGTAGGGAATGGACCAGGTGGGGGGTGGGATGAGTGGGAGGGAATTATAAGCAGCCTTGTACAATATATCTACTATGATAATGTTTTGCATAGCTAGACATGTACAACATATACTGAATTACTTATATACCAAGAAGGAATGGGTGACAAGGGAGGAAGGAAATGGATCTGAAATTCAAGGTCGTAACATTAAATGTTTCAAATATATATATAAATACTATTATTAATACTCTTTTGCCTATAATTGGGAGATAAGATGTGCAGGCATTGGGACACAAAGATTCATCTTCCTCTAATGGAAAAGTCGATGGGGGTATGGGAGAAGGTATGGGAGAGAGCAGATTGGAGGAAGCGATATCTTGTGGGACTGCTATTCTGGGAGGTTGGGTAGGGGAATAATGGGGGGAAAATGATTGTAACTCAAAATCTGGCGGAAATGAATGATGTAAAACAGAAGTTAATAAAGTATTTGTTTAAAAAAAAAAAATAATGAATATTAGAAAAAACTTCACTGTATTTTTTTTCCAATGGTGCTAGTCTTGAATGCTAGGAAGAATATTTGGAGTTGCTACAAAATTCTTAGAAAATATTCCTAAAATCATCATGTAGCAGTTTAAGTTGTCGATTGCAATTATCACTTGACAATTCAATATCTAAAATAAATCAACTTAATTATTTTAACATATTTCTGGATAAAATGCATTCCACTTATAACCAATCTAATAAAAATCAAACCAAGTTACAAGTTATAGTCAATGAATTTGAAACTGAAATTATTAAAATTGTTCTAGTCCTGGAGCTAAGATGGGTAGCATGTAGTTTAGAAGCTGCTATTGCTGTATGGCATGCTTATACTGCTTTATAGATGCATTTTACCCATTATTCTCTTAATTTTGGTTTGGCTAAGCTAATAGCAATTTCTTCCAAGATATGGCTTTAATGAGTGACATGTCTGAAGAATTCATGTTACATTCAGTTGCATTGCAGCCAATATCAACTCACATTCAGAAAGTATAAAAACTAATTAAATTAACTAGAAGTGCTTCAGAAATTGAAAGAAACTGGTACTGGAAAGCATGAATCCCATGTTAGATTTTATTAGGTCAGATAAGTTTAAAGACATTCTATTTAATAAATATAATAAATTTAAGGCTCCTCCTAGGAATATGTTACCAGAAAATAAAATTGAACACATGAATTTATTATTTTTATTGTTGAGAAGCAACAATGAAATAATTTTTAAATTTTCTGATTTATTAGAACCATATGTTTGGCCTAATTAATAACTAAGTTCACCATGGATAAGTGGTGAAAAAAGTACCATTTCAATTAATTGTTTAAAAAATGAAATTGATTGAAATTATATTCAGGATTTTATAGTAGAAAAACAATGTTCCAATCCCTAAAACTATATAATATGCTAAAAAAAGAGTTAGTACTATGGCATTCTGTTGAGCTGAAGCTGGAAAAGGTCTCAGTTTAGCGAATATAATTTGTACGAGGGGAAGAAACGGGTTAACTGTAGAACATATCTGATTTAATGACAATAAATTTATTGTGAAAAGAGTTAGCTGATTGGTATGGAACTCCATTTGTCAAATCATGATGGGATTGCATCCACAAGTTGGCTATGTATACAAGAGTCTGGCAAAAATTAACAAAAGCATTCTATGAAAATCAATCGACTACATTGATTTATAATGAGTATTACATATTTTGTTATTTTAAATCATGTGCTATAATACTTTATATCAGTAAATTTTTGACAATTATATAAACATATATGTATACATATATACTTTTTCCCCAAGAAAGCTGTTTATTAATTATTTACCAACACATGAATGGATTGAGAATAATCAGTTTTGAGGGCTAGTAACAAAAAAAAATTAAGCTTGGAGTTCAAAAAATAAGTGAGCCTACTGCTGTAGTCATTGTAATAAGTATCCTACCTCTGAGAAAACCTTATATCCCATAATCCTCATACATACATTAAAGAGAGTCTAGGGTGACATGGTATCTCTACCTCCCTGATACTCTCTCAGAGCAATTTCTGTCTACTAGTGTTTTGGTGTTTAAGATTTTCTGTTTCCTTCTGACCTGATCCCACACAGTGGCAAACAAGCATACACATCAGTATTCCAAGTAACATGATAAAAGGGCAAAAATATATTTTGTCTACTTCCCAGGAAAAAAAATCATTCTTCATACCATTGCTATGCTACATGAACAAAATAATGACAAACATCAGCCAAGATGCCAATCGGTTTCCCAGGTACAAAATCCCCCAAAACCATTGACAGTGAATCTGCTATACTTAGAAAAGAGTAGATGTGATTTTACCAAAACATTGGTTCATTCTGTGCTCAGACTTCTTGATGGAGGGACACTGAGCAAAGATAACCTCACGCTGGCTGTTGCGAGTAGTCTTTCACTATAAGTAATGGGGAGTTAAAGAAGAAGAGCAATCAAAAAGACATTTGTCTACGTGGAAGACCTGGGACAAGAAGGAAAGATGTTCTTGAGCTCAAAAAGTTTAAGGAAGGGCTGAGTAGATGATGAAGAAAATCTGAGTTCAATGTTTGTTGCTCACTAGATTTTAAAGTCTATTCACTTTAGAAACAAAACAAAACCCTTTTTTCAGCACCTATGATTAATATTTTAGACTGTGGAGGGGTGAGGAAAAGAAAGAGGTTAGGGGAAGGGCCCCATTCTCCCGCACTCCCCGGGAAGTAATGATTGAACTCAGCTCCTAGAACTAGATGGGCATGCTCTCTTCTTTCCCTTCCCATTTCCCCTCACTTTTGCATCAGTGTCAACTGCTTCACCAAATTATAAAATGCTTCTTAAAAACAACATCCGATACAAGGACATATGTTGGTTGGGTTGGAAGGTGCAAGTGGATATTGGAGAACTGTGGAACAGGCAATGGATTGGGAGGCAGAAGACATAAAGATCCGACCTCTTTCACTGACTCCCTCCCTATGTGACCTGGAGCAAGACTTACAACTTCTCTGTATTTCAGTCTTTTCTTCTATAACTTAAGAGGTCATTTCTAGCTCTCAATCTGGGGTCCTATGTGTGATCTTGGGCAAGTCACTTCACCTCCCTGAGCTTCAGTTTCCTCTCCTGGATAAAGAGGGGATGGAATGGATGGACTTTGATGTGCCTTGACTTGAGAGCTAGAAGCTCTCGAGCTAGAGTTGTTATCTTGTAGGCCTACTTAGGGACTGAAAGCTTAGAGTGGAAAGAGAACTGAGGAAGAAGGTATAGACCACATATTTGAGAAGGTTGGCAGTAACTGAAAGGAAAGAGGGGCATTTTTGTACAGAATGGAGTGAGACATTGTGGGGGAGAAAGGGGAGATGGAGAACAATGGTCCTGTGGCAGGAACACTGTAACACGTGCCTATTTCCATCCTCAAAGAGGCCCTCACTTGATGCATACATTCATGCTATCATCCTATTTCTCTCTTCCTTTTTATGGCTAAACTCCTTGAGAAGGCTGTCTATAATAGGT
The DNA here is from genome assembly GCA_011680675.1 of Gymnobelideus leadbeateri. Lineage (NCBI taxonomy): Eukaryota > Metazoa > Chordata > Mammalia > Diprotodontia > Petauridae > Gymnobelideus > Gymnobelideus leadbeateri. The sequence continues at coordinate 38,680 of WOXC01006803.1, read as the reverse complement.
ACCTCCATTCCTCCATTTCTTTTCCTCTCACTCTCTTTTTAATTCTTTATAGTCTGACTTCTGGCCTGATCATTCAATGGAAAATTCTCTCTCCAAAGTTACTAACAATTTTTAATTGACAAATATGATGGTATTTTCTCAATCCTTACCCTTCTTGACTTCTCTGCATCTGTAGACACTTTAAATCACCATCTTTTCTCCTTGATACTCTCCTCCTTCAGTTTTCATGACAGCTCTCTCCTGGTTCTCCTTCTACCTATCTGTCCACTCATTCTCAGAACCCTTTGTAGGATCTTCCTCCACATCAGTAGTGCTAACCATGGGTGTCCCACAGGACTCCATCCTGGACTCTCTTATCTTCTTCCTCCATATTATTTTACTTGGTGATGATATCTGCTCCCATGTACTCAATTATCATTATTATGGTCATGATTCTCAGATTTCTTATCTAGGCCTAACCTCTCTGCTGATATCATCTCATATCTCCAACTGTCTAATATATATCCAGCCAGGTAGCATACTGGATGCCATTGGTATGGAGTCAGGAATTCTTGAGATCAAATCTAGTAATATGAGCCCTAACCTCTTTCTAGCTCATTTTACTCAACTATAAAATGGGGATAATAATAGTACTTAATTCAAAGAGTTGTTATAAGGATCAAATAACATAACATTTATAAAGCTATTAGAACAATGCTTGGTACATAGTAGGAATTTAAATACTTGTTCTCTTTACCTTCCCCTTCCCTCCAGACATTTTAAACTCAACATATCCAACACAGAGCTCATTACCTTTTCCCTACCCCTTCCCTCTTCCTAACTTCCTTATTACTTTGGAGGGTACCACTGTCCTCCAAGTCACCCAAGCTGGAAACCTAGGTGTCACCCTCAACTCTCATTTTCTTTCATCCCCACAGATCCAAGCTGTTGCCAAGGCTTATCAATTATACCTTCAAAACATCCCTTCCATATGGCCCCTTCTCTCCTCTGACAGTGCCACCATGCTGCTGAAAGAACTCATCATTTGGTGCCTGGACTACTGGGAGAGCTTACTGCTTGGATTCCTTGCCTCAAGTCTCTACTCACTCCAATCCATCTTCCACTCAGCTGTAAATGTAATCTTTCTGAAGTGTAGGTCTCACCATTTCAGTAAGCTCCAATGGCTCCCTATTGCCTCTAGCATCAAATATAAAATCCTCTGCTGCCTTTTTGTAACTTGTTCCCCTTCCTTTCCCTATCCATTCCTCTTTAACTTACTGCAAAACTCCCCCAGCCTCACCACCACCACCCTATGTGCCCAGCAATCCAGACTCACTGGCTTCCTTCCTATACCTTTAGCAATACACTCCATATCCCAACTTTGGGCTTTTTCTCTCACTACCTCACACACCTGGACTTCTCTCTCCTCATCTCTGCTTCTTGACTTTCCTGGTTTCCTTTAAGGCTCACCTAAAATCTTACCTTATAAAGGAAGCACTTCCCATTTCCCCTAAATTCTATGGATTTCCTTATGCTGCTTATCTCTGATTTACCCTTTATTTATCTTATTTGTACAGAGTTGTCCACATGTTGTCTTCCCTATTAGGCTGTGAGTTCCTTGAGAGCAAAAACTGTTTTTTGCCTCTTTTTTGTATCCCCAGTGCTTTGTACAATACTTGGAATACAGTAGGTGATTAATAAATGCTTATTGACTGACTGGAGATAACAGAGCAAAATTTGAATCCCAGATCTATTACTTAATGAAATGACTACAGCAGTAGTCTCACTTTTTGGATTTTCTATACTCCAAGCCTAATTTTTTCCCTAGTCCTCAATACTAGCAAATTCTCAGTCCATTCATGTGCTGGTAAATGTTTAGCAGCTGGTTATCTGAAAAAAAAGTTTGCATACATGTGTGTATACATAAGTTTATTATGAATTTGATTAGAACACATAATTCACAAATAATAATAAAATATACAATACCCCTTATTGTAAATTCCATATAGCAAACCGATGCTCATAGAATGCTTTTCTTGAATTTTACTGAACTCTTATGTCCTTTAGCTAACTGATGGTTACAATTCAATCATGATTTGATGAATGGAGTTGCATACCAACTGAATATATTTTACCAATAAATTCAATGTCATTAAATCATATATGTAATCTGCTAACCTATTTCTCCCCCTTGTTCAAATTATAGTCATTAAACTAAAACCTCTTTCAGCTTCAGCCTGACAGGCTACCATAGCCCTGACTATCTTGTTAACCTATTGTATAGTTGCAGGGATTGGAATGTTGTTTAATCTATAAAAATCTGAAAAATTATATCAATTTTATGTTTTCAAATTTCACTGAAATGATAATTTTTTCACCATCTACCTTCAAAAAGTCAAATAGATGGCTCTGATAAATTCAAATAATTAGTAGTACTTTCATCTTTGCTTATGTCCAACAAAAGAAGTCATGTGTTCAATTAGATATTCTAATAATATCATCTAAAGAGGAGCATCAAACATGATTTTTATTAAATGAAATGTCTTTAAATTATCTGGCTTAATGAAATCTTCAAATTGAAATCCATGCTTTCTAGTACCAATCTTTAAATTTTCCAAAGAGCTTATAATGCATTTGATTAATTTTTGCCATCTCTGAATGTTAGGTGATGTTGACTGCAATGCTATTGAGTGTAACAAAAATTCTTTAAGTATGTCAATCACTAAAGCAAGGTCTTACAAAAAAATAATGTTAGCTAATCTCTTTACCAAACCAGAATTAAAGGGGAGGCCATGTGGCACAGTGAATAGAGCACCAGCCCTGGAGTCAGAAGGACCCAAGTTCAAATCCAGCCTCAGAAACTTAACACACACAAAAAAACCAGCTGTGTGACCTTGGGCAAGTCATTTAACCCCAATTGCCCTCCAAAAAGCAAAACAAAAACAAAAAAACAGAACTAAAAGAGCAATGAGCAAAACACAGATAAAGTAAAGGTTATTTGCACCAAAAAGCAATGGTAACTCCACTGACTACATGTTACCCATCTTGGTCCAAGTACAGGACCAATTTTAATAATTTAACTTTCAAGTTTTTTAGATACAGTCTCTAGCTCCATTTGATTTTTATTAGATTGATAATAAATAGAATTAATTTTATCCAGAAATATTTTTAAATTATTAAATTGTTTTATTTTAGGTATCAAATTATCAAGTCATAATTACAAATAAATGATTTAAACAGTACCAAATGATTTTAAGATAATTTTCTAAGAACTTGGTAGCTACTCCAGACATTCTTCCTTGTATCACAGGCCAGAATGAACAGAAAAAAAAAATACAATCATGTTATCCTCCCAATATGCATTATCAAAGTCACAGTCATTTAAAGCAGACAACATTGTGTTGAAAATTCACTCTGCTGTGGTTAACACCAATTCTTTTTAAAGGAAGAAATAACATCAATTAATATTAAATTATGAATTCCTCCTGGACAGACCTGTCTTTTGTCTTTCTTTGTATTCCCAGTGCTTAGAACTGTATCTGGGCTCATAGTAGGTGGTTAATAGATGCTGTTAACCTGAAAGTTTGGCAAAAGGACACAAACAGGCTGAGTGATATACATTTTTATCATTTATCCCCTTAAAGCCAGCAGATAAGTGCTTACATGGAGCCAAAACCTAAGTTCTGACTGCCTAATACAAGATTGAGAAAGTTTTTATTTGTTTCTAGACAATCCCAGAATGTTTGTGTCCCTCAGATTTATGGTCTCCATATGTTTTTCATCCATCCCATAAAAAGGGAGTTTCTTAGTTGTAAATACAAGACAACTGATAAGGTAGTGTCAGTGGATTTTATAATCTCAGGATGTCTCTGTTTTCCTCCATCTGGAGTATGCCCCCAAGATAAGAGAAATTCCATTATTCTGAATTTCCAAGCATCCAGGCACAAAGGGGAGAATACCCATTGCCAACCTTATCTGGTCTTTCAAGTTACAGACACAGGAAAGAGCACTTTTAAAGCAAAGGAAAGCAGTCAGATTGCATGGTTCAGCTTTTGGATCTTTTTGAGAGTTATTAAGTTGATATTAAATTATTATCAATGCTTATGACTGACTGGCTTAACAATCAGCTTGCAAAATTCCCGACAATTTCACAATCATCTCTTGAAAGTCTGTATGATCAGGCTTTAGCATACCCCTGTCTTAGTCAAACTTAGATATTTATTTCATAAATTTCCTTCAAAGTTGAGATCAGACATTTTCTTGCATTGTTCTCTCCAAGTTTTACTCTTGTGAATGGGTGACATTAATACTTTACCCAGGGACCTGGTACATTGTAGAGTGGAGCCTGATCAATGCTATCTCCACTGCTATTAAGTCCTAACCTTTTTCATATCTCCCCTGATGAAAGCTTAAGTCATTTCAATGGTGATCTGGGCTGAACTCCTATTTAAACTAAAGGAATTCATTATTTGCATCACTTCACAAATCAATGCTTTCATTTGGCTCTCTTATGCCTCCATTAACAGCGTGAGTTGTCATATGTGCTAAAATTCAGTAAAAATGGGTTTTAGGATGTGCTAAAAACTAATTCTAGAGTTTGGATATGCGATTGGCTGACCAAAACTGTGACAACTGAGTTGGCAACAAGAGAGTGCTTGCCTCAAAATTTTCAACGAGCTGCAATGTTCGTTTTGGACACCAGATGTCAACAAAGACTGTGTTATTTTCCTGAAAAGCAATTCATTTGTTCAATAAACATTTCTTAAGCACCTACTACATTCCAGATACTTCTCTAGATGTTGGTGATACAAAAATAAAAATAAAATGGCTTCTGCCTGTAAGAAACTTGGATACTCTTGGCAGAAAGAGCTGGGGTGGACACCAATTCTTTTAAAGCAACAAATAACATCCTGTTCAGGAACTGACAGAACTGTGCCTGGCATTGTGCTAAGCACTAGGGTTACAAAGAAAGGCAAATGACAATTCTTGCCCTTAAAGAGCTCACAGTCTAATGCAGAGCCAGGCAGTTGAATCAGTTCTTGTCCCAGTGATGCTATTTATTATTTTAAAAGACTTGGTATCTACCACAGCTCTTTCTGCCAGAAGAATCAAAAAGTAAATAAATGAAGGGGAATGATACACGATAAGGCCAGAAGTGTTGGATGTAGTCAGGCTATGAATGTCATTCAGTGACAAAAAGAGGAGTCTATATTTGATCCTAGAAGTACAAGGGGTACCCTGGCATTCACTAAAACAGGGATTGAAATGAGTAGACACGTAGTAGAAGCCTTGCAGTTCGGTCAGTCAACACACATTTAGGGTTCTCACTTTACATAAATTTTCATTATGCAAATTTGACTTTACATAAAGAATTCTGAAAGAAATTTGCATTTCAAAAATACACCTATGTTAACTTTACTGTACAGTACTATGCTCTCTCTCTGATCCTGCCCCTCCCATTCTGTGCTTCACAGCCTTCCACCTCAACCCCCCCCCCAAAAAAAAATAAACAAACAAAAAAACCCTCCAAGTGAAAGCAGAAGAATGGATACCTAGAGAGAGCACCACCATCACCACTGGTTGGAGGCTTAGTCTGAGACCTCTGCAAGGAGATCTTTGCCAGCTCTGCGATTCTGTATGTCTGTATTCTGACCCCATCAGGCCCCCCCCCTCTTCTCTGTGTCCTGTCCAGACCCCCTATGTCTGCCCCCTTCCCCTTGTTCTTCCTCTCAGGTTAGCCAGGCCCGCACTGCCCCCCTTTTCCCTTCTGCTCTGCTTCTCTGTCCCTGGCTCCCATGTATCCTTGAACCATGTGTGAGCTTCCTCCCCTCACTCCCTTTCTGCCTTCTTCCCTCCCTCCTTTCCCCATATCCAACATAAATTCATATTATATGTAAAAAAATATCACTTTATATAGAGATCTATGGGACAGTTCACTTACATAAAGCAAGAACTGTCTGTATTGAGCACTATGTGCCAAGAACTAGAAATATAAATGAAATTAGAAAATAAAAAAGGCAGAGGGTGGCTAGGTGGCACAGTGAATAGAGCACTGGCCCTGGTGTCAGGGGGACCTGAGTTCAAATCCGGCCTCAGACACTTAACACACCCACAAAAAAATCTAGCCATGTGACCTTAAGCAAGTCACTTAACCCCAATTGCCCTACCAAAAAAAGCAACAAAAAAAGGCAAAAAAGGCAGTCCCTGCCATCAAGGAACTTACATTCTAACGGGAAAAGACAGCATATAGAAGCAAGCTGAAAAACTGAGGTAGAGGCAGGGATGGCATAGTAGAGAAAGTCTGAAAAAGAAAGACTCCTCCTTAAAATACAGGTTCTGGGAAGAGCCATCCAATAAGAAGGAGAGGCTGTAAATTCCAGGGCTAAAGTAAAACATCAGCATGAAGAACTACAGCATATTAGAGGAAGTACAGAGTGAAGAGAAGTAGAGAAAAGGAGGTGGAATGACTTCTTCAAATCACTTCAAGGTAGAATGTTCATCATTAGAAGAACAGTAGATAGGCAGACAATAGTCAACAAGCATTTATTAAGCACCTACTGCGTGCTCCACACTTGCTAAATTCTGAGAATACAAAGAAAGGTAAAAGATACCCTCTGCTCTCAAGTAGCTTAATATCACATTTAATATATATTTCTTTTAAAACTGTGTACAAACAAGATATACGCAAGAAAAACTATAGGTAATCAACAGAATAAAATGCCCTAACATTTAAGGAGACTGGGAAAGGCTCATTGTAGAAGGCAAGATTTTAGCTGGGACTTGAAGAAGCCCAGAAAAGGTAAGGAAGTGGAGATGAAGAGGGAGAGAATTCCAGGTATAAGGAACAGTAAGTGAAAATGCCCAGAATTCGAAGATACAGTGTCTAGTTCAAGGAATACCAAGGAAGCTATGTTCACTGGATCAGAGTCTATGGAAGAGTAAGGGGCATAAAGAGTAAGAAGGCAGAGAAATAGAGAGATAGAGAGATAGAGAGATAGATAGATAGATAGATAGACAGATAGATGGATAGACAGATAGGAAGGAAGGAAAGAAGTAAGGAGGGAAAGAAGGAAGGAAGGAAGGAAGGAAGGAAGGAAGGAAGGAAGGAAGGAAGGAAGGAAGGAAGGAAAGAAGAACATTTTAAGTGCTAATTAAGTGGCAGGAACTGTGTTAAGGGTTGAGTCTAAAAATACAAGCAAGCAAGACAACCCCCACCTTTAATGAGTTCACATTCTAGTGAGGAGAAAGAACACATAAATAGGAGCTAAAAGGGATGGTTTAGAGATGGTAGGTCTCATTCCATTCAGCATAATGAAAAAAGTATATAAAATATTTGAGATCTGCCTGACAAAGATCACAAGATATGATTTTATTACAAAGTTGCCCTGACTGGGTAATATCTATATAATAAAAGCGACAGTATTCCCAGAATCAATTAACAGATGGAATGTGATAGCCATGACACAAAGGGATACTTAACAAAACTCATTAAAATAATAAAATTCATTTGGATAAACAAAAGATCTAGAATAGCAGAGGTAATAATGAAAAAAGTTAAGAATTAAAGTGGAAATGCATGTTCAGAAATCAAAATATTTTATATAACAGTAGTCATCAAAATCATTTGGTGTTGGTTAAAAAATAGAAAAGTAGAACAATGGAAAAACTAAACAAGAAAGAACCAGAATCAACACAACATCATAACCCTTTGATTGATAAACCTGAAAAAATTTACTTCTGATTGGAACCTCTATTTGAATAAAAACTGCTGGAATAACTAGAAAGCAATCTAGTAGAAATTGGACTTAGGCCAATAGCTTATACCACATTCCACAATAAATTCTAAATGAGTATATGGAGACATAGTTCTCCAGTTGGAGGATAAACTCTTATCACATTTCTTATAGATGAAAATGGCCCTAGAAAAGTGCCACTTCTTTGGGACATAGTTAAATTTATGTGAAGTATTAAAAATAGTCATTAAAATATGCCCTCTAAGGACCAAGCTTGTTCTATATCCAGCCCCATCAAATTTCGGAGCTGTATGATGGTTAGCAGTTTATCCTTGTTTAGCCCCTTATAATTGTTTGTTGAGGTGTTCAGAGAAGACTAGTACCACTGATATGAGAGCTTCTGACCCATTTTCAGGGCTGCTTTCCATCTTTGGTGTCCACCTGATTCACTGTGGCTCCAAGAAATTATAGCATTCACAGCAGCCATACCTTGGTAAACCATTTCAGCAGATGGGCTAAACCAGGTCAAGGGGAGCCAAGGGGTCTCAAACAAAGCAGTGAGTTAAGGGGGTGTCTACCCCAAGTATCTGAAGACTTCCTCAAGTGAAATGGATGGATGAGAACAATTTGTTCCAATGGCCATGAAAGTGGATGAAGCAGGTGTTGTGGAGTGCTTAGAAATTGGTGATGCATCAAGACACCAAAATCATCTACTGCATTCTGAGCCATCACCAGTTTTCTTACTTTTGTATTGCAACTGGACTTCAATAACTCTGGAAGAGAGAGTAAGGCCAACAACTCTGTGCAACTCTGCCTCATTTAAATCTAATTTATGTGCAAATCAAAACACATTACTCATACTCAGGGAGACTTAGGAAGACAGAAACAGAAGTGTGAGGACACTGGGGTAAGGGATGGTCAGAGTGTGGTGCAGTGGAGGTGGTACTAGCATGGGCTTTGGAGGCTTCAGTGACAACAGCAGTAGCAGCAGCAGGAGTGCTCAGTATCTAAGAATAAGTAAGGGGAATGAACACCTAGTCAGAAAGAGATTACAGGGGACCTTTCTACAAACACTGGACATAGGGTCAAGTGTCATTTGGAAATTCCACTGGTCATTTCCCAGTCCCAGATCACAGTTCCAGGGTGAAAAGAAGTTGCAGGAACCCTACCTCGGAAAGGACCAGAGCTCAGACAAGACGGCAATGACCAGACCTCTCTTTAGATCACATAAACTTGGAAGCACCAAAAACTTACTGGTCCCCAGAATTAGCAGAGAAAACAGCAAAGCATAAAAATCAGAAGATAATTCTGGACATAACGCCCAATCCCAGAGGTAGTAAACTGAATCCAACTCTAACATAAAATCCAAAGTAAAGAAATATGCTAAGAAAAAGAGAAAACAACAGTAAGCTCAAGACTCAAAAGAAGAAAATGGCTTAAAAGTATCTACAAAGCCTCAAAGACTGCAGATGATATAAGCCCAATAAGAATTCCTAGAAGAAACAAAGATTTTTTTTTAAGCAATTGGGGTTAAGTAACTTGCTCAAGGTTACACGGCTAGTCATTATTTGTGTGTGGGTGCTCATTTTCTGAGGCCAGATTCGATCTCGGGTCATCCCAACTCCGAGGCCGGCGCTCTTACTCACTGCACCACCTAGCCGCCCCTTTTAGGGCACTTGGGGTTAAGTAACTTGCCCAAGGTCACACGGCTAGGTTTTTGTTTGTGTGGGTTAAGTGTCTGAGGCCGGATCCGAACTCAGGTCCTTCTGACTCCAGGGCCGGCACTCTATTCACTGCACCACCTAGCCGTCCCAAACAAAGATTTTTAAAAGAGAAAAAGAATTTTTTAATCAAATAAGAATGGAGGAGGAAAAATTGAGAAAAGAAATGAGAGCAATGCAAGAAAATCATGGAAAGAGAATTAACAACTTGCTAAAAGAGGTACTTGATTTACTCCTGATCTTATTGGAAGGGCCTCTAGTTTATTCCCATTATAGACAATATTGGCTTTTGATCTTAGACAGATACTACTCATTATATCAAGGAGAGATCTATTTATTTCTATGTGTTCTAGATTCTTTCTTGTTTTAAGGGGAATGGGTGGGTGTTGTATCTAGGGAAAAGTTTTTCCTGAATCTACTGATATAAATATTATTTTTGTCATTCTTGTTATTAATGTAGTCAATTACTTTTTATAATTTTTCTAATATCAAACCACCCTAGCATTTATAAAATAAATCCAATGTGGTCATAATGTATAATCTTCATGTTACTGTAGCCTCTTTGCTAATATTTTATTTTAAAATTTTACACTGATATTCATTAAAAATATTAATTTATAGTGATTTATTTTTGTTTTGACTTTCCCAGGTTTAAGTAATAGACCAGATTTGTATTATACAAGGAATTGGATAGGACTCTCGACTTTGTCCTATTTTTTTTTCATAAACAGTTTATTTGTATTAGAATAGTGCTATAAATTTTTGACACAATTCACATGTAAATGTTCCTTAAGATTTTTTCATTGGGAATTAATTTCTGGCTTGTTCAATTTTTTCCCTGAAGTAGAGTTATTTAGGTCTTCTATGTCCTGTTCTGTTAATCTGGGCATTTTATATACTTTTTCATATTCAATAATTTCCTTTAAATTGGCAGTTTTCTTAGCATGGCATTGGGTAAAACAATTCTTAATAATTTCCTTTAGTTCTTTTTTTATTAGTTCTGCATTCACCTTTTCACATTTTTGGTACATTGATAAGCTTTTTTCTTTCTTTTCAAAATTATGTTACCTAACAATTTATCCATTTTATTGGTCTTTTAAAAACCCAACTCTTAGTTTTATTGATTGATTGCTTTATCCAATAGTTGCTTTTTTTCTTTCAATTTTGTTAAACTCTGATTTCCAGGATTTCTAATTTGATGTCTAAGTGAGGATTTTTATTTCCTGAATTTCCAGTTTTATTAATTAAATGTCCAATATGTGGATCAACTCTTTCTCTTTTTATTGATGTACATGTTTAAAAATATAAATTTTCCTCTAAATTCTGCTTTGTCTGCATCTGAAAAATGTTATTATAATCTCTCATTGTTGTCATTATCTTTAATCAAATTATTCTTTCCATGACTGGTTCTTAGACTAATCCATTCTTTAGGATTACATTATTAAATATCAAATTAATATTTAATTTTCCATCAAAGGAAAAACTGTATTTGAATTCAGTTTATTGGATTAAATAATTCAATATTAAATGTGCTTTAATAAATATAATTGTATTTCATTATGGATGGTAAAATACATATTTAATATTTCTGCCTTTTAGCAAGTTTATGGAGTTTTATGTTATAATATGTTGATCATATTTTGTGATAGTGTCCTGCACGCTTCTGATATATGTATATACCCATTCAACATTCTATTATATCTAACTTTTCTAAAATGCTACTCATCTTTTATTTCTTTTTTATTATTTTTGGTTGAGACTATCTAGGTCTCAGAGGGAGTAAACTAAGTTCACCCACCATTACAGTTTTATTATATAATTGTCTAATCCTTTAAGAATTTAGATGCTAGGAGCAGTTAGGTGACACAGTGAATAGAGCACCCACCCTGGAGTCAGAAGGACCTGAGTTCAAATCAGGCTTTAGACCCTTGACACACTTACTAGCTGTGTGACTTTGGGCAAGTCACTTAACCCCAACTGCCCTCCAAAAAACAAAAAAAGAAAAGAATGCAGATGCTATTCCATTTAGGGCATATGTGATTAGTAATAATTCACTGTCTATAGTGCTTTTCATCAAAATGTACTCTCCTGGATTTATTTATTTTTAATTATATCTATTTTTGTTGTTGCTTTGTGTGAGATCAGGATTCCTACCTCTGCCTTTTTTTAACTTCAGCTGAACTGTCAAGCATTCAAACTCTACTACAGAAAGCACAACTCCAATGATTTGGAAACATTATTTGAATGACAATGTACATGTGCCTAAAAGGCTATTTTACAGACAATGTACACAAGGCAAGCATTCACATGAAGTTCAGAAGAAGCAATACAAGGACATTCTCGAGGTCTCTCTGAAGAACTCTGGAATTGATTATGAGACATGGAAGACACTGGCACAGGATCCCCCAGCATGGCATGCCCACGTGAAAGAAGGTGCTGTGCTCTATGAGTGAAGCAGAATTTCTGTAGCTCAAAAGAAACATGAGATGAAAAAATTTAGAGACATCTCTACTGCAAATGTTCATATGAACTATTTGTGCCCCACCTGTGGTAGAGCCTTCTAAGCTTGTATTGGTCTACTCAGTCACAGTTGTACACCTTGTACCTTGACCCCCACATAGTGAGGTCATTTTGGTCTTCTTTGAGCACAAAGGACAACAACTACTTCAGCTTTACCATGATAATTTCTGCTCCAAGCAGTTGTTTGGTTTTTTTTAACTATGTGCATCTTTCTGTTTCAAACATGTTTTTTTTTAAATAAATAACATTGGGGTGGCTAGGTGGCACAGTGAATAGAGCACTGGCCCTGGAGTCAGGAGGACTTGAGTTCAACTCCGGCTTCAGACACTTGACACACTTACTAGCTAAGTGACTTTGGGCAAGTCACAACTCCAATTGCCCTCCAAAAAAAACAAAAGAGAGAGAAAATAAATAACATTGATTGACAGCAGAGTGGAGTAAAGGCAGGGACTCACCTGAGCTCTCTCAAATTCCTCTCTAAACAACATTAAAATAATGCCTAAAAGCAAATTCTGAAGCTGGAGAGCCAACAAAAGGATGGAGTGAAACAATTTCCCAGCCCAAGACAACTTACAAGATCAGCAAGAAAGGTCTGTCTCACTGTGTTGAGAGTGGAACGCAATCCAGTGCAGGCTAAGCCAGTGTAGGCCATGCCCGAGCAGGCCAGAGGCAGGCCTTGAAAGTGACTGAATTGGCAGCAGTAGCTTCTGGAGCTCTCAGACCACAGACAGTAAAGGGATTGGACAATTGGCCAGAAGGAGATTACTGTGGACCCTCTGCTAGCACTGAGGGGCAAGACTATTGCATTGCCCATACATGGTCTCAGGTCATAGTCCTAGGGTAAGGAGGAGCACTAGCAGGAACAGAGATCCTAGACACAGTTCCAAGGCAGAAAAGATTGCTTGTGGTTACTCACAAACCACAACGGAGGCAATGACAGTAGTGACTACACCTCTCCTTAGATGATGCCACCTGGGAAGAACTAAAAACTTACAGACCCCCAGAACCACCTCAAAAACAGCAACATGAAAATTAAGGGATGAAAAAGAGTGATGCATTGGGAGAAGGGGGAAGGGAGAGGTAGAATGGGGTATATTATCTCACATAAAAGAGGTATGAAACAGTGGAGGAGAAGATGGGTGGGGTAGCAAGTAGCACTTGAACATTACTCTCATCAGAATTAGCTCAAAGAAGGAATAACATACACATTTAGTTCAGTATAGAAATCTATCGTACCCTACAGGGAAGTGGGAGAGGACTGGGTTAAGAGAAGGCAGAGGAGCTGACAGATTGGGAGCGGGGAAGGAAGTCAGAACCAAAACACTTTTAAGAAGGTACAGGGGGAAAGGAAAGAAAGAAGAATAAACAAAGGGGGAATTAGGATGGAGCAAAAGACACAGTCAGTAACTAGAATTTTAATGAGACTGGGATAAACTCACCCATACAACAGAAGCAGACAGAGTCAATTACATGATTTAAACCTAAAGAGTAATACCAGGGAGGTAGAGCCAAGATGGTGGAGTAAAAGAACATACCTGGTGTGAACTTCCACTCCAAACACTTCCAATACCTGTAAAAAAAAGAATCTAAACAAATTTTAGAGCTATAGAACCCACAAAGTGACAGAGAGAAACAAATCTTCCGCTGAAGGCAGCCTGGCAGGCCAACAGGAAGGGTCTATTGCAGTGTTCTGGGAGCTAATCACAGTCCTGCACTAGCTGTGCTGGCCCCTGGGCGGTCCTGACCCCCCCCCCCTCCCACCAGCGGACTTCAGGAGAGTGAATCACCAGCAGCTATGGTATTTTCCAGATTTCTCAATCCATAAACACCAAAGAGAAAGTAAAAGGTCAGTGGGTAACTCTGTTGGAACTGAGTGATAGAAGAGCGTGATCCAGCCCCTGACCCCCGGGTGAGAGGTGGCAGAGGCACAGCTGCCATGTGGCTGCCTCTGGAGCTCCTGGCCTGCAGATTCTATGGGGACCAAGTGACCATTCACAGGGTAATTGCTCTTGCTTTGACCTGCTTGGATCTGGATCATGGTCTTGGGAGGTGCTCCTGGGGTATGAGGCCAGTGTGCCAGGGCTTGGGGTGTCTGTAGAGAGGGTGCCCTCCTAATAGCTCCAGCAGGTGCAAAAGCCCCAGCCATTTGGGACAAAGCTCTCTCCACTCTGAAAGTAGAGTTCTATCATGGCAAAGAGCTCAAAAGTCAAGTAACTAACTAGCAAGATCAGCAAGCAGAAGAAGTGCAATCAAACCATAGATGCCTTTTTGGGGGACAAAAAGAATCAAAGCATGGAACTGGAGGAAGACAACAAAGTCAGAACTCCTGCATCAAAAGCTTCCAAGAAAAATATGAATTGGTTACAGGCCATGGAGGAGCTCAAGAAGGATTTTGAAAAACAAATAAGAGAAGTGGAGGAAAAATTGGGAAGAGAAATGAGAATGATGCAAGAAAATCATGAAAAGCAAGTCAATAGTGTGCTAAAGGAGACCCCAAAAAAACTGAAGAAAATAACACCTTAAAAAACAGACTGACTCAAATGGCAAAAGAGGTCCAAAAAGCCAATGAGGAGAAGAATGCCTTAAAAGGATGAATTTGCCAGATGGAAAAGGAACGTCAAAAACTCACTGAAGAGAATAATTCCTTCAAAATTAGATTGGAGCAAATGGAAGCCAATTACTTTATGAGAAATCAAGATACTATAAAACAGATCCAAACAAATGAAAAATAGAAGGCAATATGAAATATCTCATTGGAAAAACCACTGACCTGGAAAATAGATCCAGGAGAGATAATTTAAAAATTATTGGACTACCTAGAAGCCATGATCAAAAAAGAGCTTAGACACTATCTTTCAAGAAATTATCCAGCAAAATTTCCCTGATATTCTAGAACCAGTGGGCAAAATAGAAATTGAAAGAATTCACCAATCATCTCTTGAAAAAGATCCCAAAAAGAAAACTCCTAGGAATAGTATAGCCAAATTCCAGAGTTCCCAGGTCAAGGAGAAAATACTGCAAGAAGTCAAGAAGAAACAATTTGAGTATTGTGGAAATACAATTAGGATAACACAAGATCTAGCAGCTTCTACATTAAGGGATCAAAGGGCTTGGAATATGATATTCTGGAGGTCAAAGGAGCTAGAATTAAAACCAAGAATGACCTACACAGCAAAACTGAGTATAATGCTTCACGGGAAAATATGGTCATTTAATATGAAATAGAGGATTTTCAAGCATTCTTGATGAAAAAACCAGAGCTGAACAGAAAATTTGACTTTCAAGTACAAGAAGCAAGAGAAGCATGGGAAGGTAAACAGGAAAAAAGAAATCTTAAGGAACTTATTAAAGTTGAACTATTTGTATTCCTACATGAAAAAATGAAAATTGTAATTCATGAGACTTTTCTCTGTATCAGGATAGTTGAAGGGAACATATATACACACATATATATGTATATATATGTATACATGCATATATATGTATGTATAGGAGGGTATATGTATATATAAATATGTGTATGCATATGTGTATACATGTATACATAGACAGAAGGCACAGAATCAATTGAATATGAAGGGATGACATCTAAAAAATAAAATTAAGAGGTGAGAGAGAAATATATTGAAAGAAGGAGAAAGGGAGAGATAGATTAGGGTAAATTATCTCATACAAAAGAGTCAAGAGAAAACTGTTACAGTGGAAGGGAAGAACAGGAAGGTGAAAGGAAATGGGTCAACCTCATTGAATGTGACTTAAGGAGAGAATAACATATACACTCAATTGGGTATCTTACCCTACAGGAAAATAGGGGGGTAGGGGAAAAGAGGGGGAATGATAGAAGGGAGGGCAGATTGGGGGAAAGGGTAATTAGAAGCAAACACTTTGAAAAAGGACAGGGTCAAAGTAGAAAATAGAATAAGTGGGGGGCAGAATAGGATGGAGGGAAATATAGTTAGTCTTTCATAATATAACTACTATGGAAATGTTTTGCATAACTACACATGTACAATCTATATTGAATTGCTTATCTTCCCAGTGGGGGGGGGGTGAGGAGGGAAGAAGAGAAAGAATCTGGAACTCAAAAGTTTTAAAAACAAATGTTTAAAAAATTGTATTGTTTTGTTTTGTTTTGTCTTTTACTTGCAACTGTGAAATGAGATATACAGGCACTAGGGTATAGAAATCCATCTTGGCCTGCTAGAAAGTTAGTGGGGGTGGGGGTATGGGAGAGGATATAAGAGAGAACAGATTGGGAAAGGGGTATTCAGTAGGCTCTCTATTTTGGGGTGGGGTAGGGGAAAGATGAGGAGAAAATTTGTAACTCAAAATCTTGTGGAAATGAATGTTGAAAACTAAAAATAAATAAATAAATTGGAAAAGAGTAAAACCATAAGCAAATTAGGGGAGCATGAAACAATTTACCTGTCAGATCTATGGATAAGGGAAGAATTTATGACAAAACAAGAGATAGGGGGCATTACAATATGTAAAATGGATAATTTTGATTATATTAAATGAAAAATAGTTTGTATAAACAAAACCAATGCATCCAAGATCAGAAAGAAATGCAAAAAAAAAAAAAACTGAGGGGGGGGGTAGATTTTAAAGCAAATGTCTTTGATAAAGTTCTCATTGCTCAAATAATATAGATAACTGAGTCAAATCTATAAGAATACAAGTCATCCCATAATTGATAAATGATTAAAATATATGAACAGGCAGTTTTCATATGAAGAAATCAAAGCTATCTATTGTCATATGAAAGAATGCGCTAAATCACAATTTATTAGAGAATTTCAAATTAAATAACTCTGAGGTACTACCTCACACCTATAAGATGGGTTAATATGACAGAAAAGGAAAATGACACATCCTGGAAAGGATGTAGAAAAATTGGGACACTAATGTAATGTTGGTGGAATGGTGAATTGATATAATGAAACAATGCTGAAAGGTCTGTAATACCGTGCATACCCTTTGACCCAGCAATACCACTACTAGGTCTATATTCCAAAGAGGGTTTTTTAAAAAGAAAATGGATCAATATATACAAAAATATTTATAGCAGTTCTTTTGTGGTAGCAACAAATTAGAAACTGAGGGGATGCCCATCACTTGGGAAATGGCTGAATAAGTTGTGGCATGTGATTATGATGGAATACTATTGTCCTATAAGAAATGACAAGCAGGATGTTGGGTTTGTTTGTTTGTTTCAGAAAAACCTGGAAAAACTTACATGAACTGACACAAAGTGAAGTGAGCAGAACCAGTAGAACATTGTTCAGAGTAATAGCAATATTGTACAATGATT
Organism: Gymnobelideus leadbeateri; assembly: GCA_011680675.1. Classification (NCBI taxonomy): domain Eukaryota; kingdom Metazoa; phylum Chordata; class Mammalia; order Diprotodontia; family Petauridae; genus Gymnobelideus; species Gymnobelideus leadbeateri. The sequence continues at coordinate 21,413 of WOXC01006803.1, read as the reverse complement.
AGCTGTGATTGACTTAACTATTCTCATCAAAACAATGATCTAAGACAGTTTGAAGGACTTATGATAAAAAATGGTATCCACCTCCAGAGAAAGAACTGATGGAGTCTGAATGCAGATCAAAGTATACTTTTTTTACCTTCTTTATTTTTATTGCTATTTTTTAGTCTCTGTTTTCTTTCACACGACTACACATATATAACCCTTTATCAAATTGCTTGCCTTCTCAATGAGGGGTGAAGAAAGGAGGGAAATAAATTGGAACTCAAAATTTAAAAAAGAACAATGTAAAAATGTTTTTACATGTAACTGGAAAAAGTAAAACTGTAAAGAGGGAAAATAACATTGCTAGATTCTAGTTTTTAATCTATTGTGCAATCTTCTCACATTTTGTGGATAAGTTCATCCCCTCACATTCACAGTTATGACTGTTAATTGCATATTTGCTTCCATGCTACTGTCTTACACATTTGCTTCTCTTTATTTTCTACAATCTCTTTAAAAGTTTATTTTGCTTCTGACTAATCCCTCTATCTACCTTCAAACTTTTTAATCCCTTTCCCTTAAGCCCTTTCCCTGTTTCCCTATTGGGTGAAATATATTTCTGTACCCGTGTGTGTGTGTGTGTGTGTGTTCTTTCTTCCTATAATTCATATGAGAGTGAGGTGCAAGTGCCATCTGCTTACCTCCCACACCTTTGTCCTTATTATATAGACTTCTTGCACATCTCAATTTTGTAAGATAATTTCCCCCCATTCTCCTTTTCCCTCCCATCTTCCAGTATATTCCTCTTCCTCTTCCTTTCCATTCTTCTTATAAGATCATCAGAAGATAACAGAATCACTCTCAGGGCCTCTATCTGAACTCCTTGATCCCTAATGATAGAATTCTAGAGAGATATATGTATCATCTCACATATTAAAGTGTGAGCAGTTTATCCTTATTTAGAGCTTTTTTATTACTGATTTGTGTTTACATTTTTATGATTCTTTTGACTCCTGTGTTTGTATTTCCGAAAACACGCATCTCTGCAAGACTGGATTTGACACTATAGGTTTTTTTTTTTTTCTACTACAGTCATTGTTTGTGTCTTTCCAATAGAGCTGCTTCCTGACTTGTCAGTGATAAACATGGCACTCTCATAGATGTGCCTGTCTGCCTCATGGATTATGGCTAGTATTCATTCAAGTCACACCAACAGGAAAAAGTTGCTGAAGCCCAATATGTGCAAAACCTTGTGGCAAGTGATAGAACAAGCTGGAGTTGGGGCAGCAGGGGCCTAGGACAAGTGGGAAGATGGCTTGAGTTTCATGCATGCGTACACCAAATGCTGTTTATGTGTATGTTTTTTTTGTATATGCACATATTTAACACTCCTTTATCTGTTTCAGATGCAAGTATGGTAATCCATTTATTTCATTTTGTTCAGTCTTTTCACCCATCCTGATTATGCAAAATAGTAAGTTCCTTATTCTTCATCCCTCTTTTTTTCCCTAAACTATTCTTTTGTCTTATTTTGTCTTTTAATATCAACAAAATATTTTAAAACTGATTCCAGACCCTCCATTTATTCTTTCTTGGACCTTTGAAGATGGTAGAGTTCTGAGGGCATATGTGTTTCTTCTCTCCCACTAGAACAGGAACACTTGATCATATAGTCCTTTCCATATCCTCAAATGTATATCATTCTCTGCTTCTCTTCATCCCAATATTTACAATTGAAAGTGCCTACTCAACTCTAGTCTTTTCATTCTGAATAATTAGACATCTTCTATCCTATAGTTCTATAGTCTAGTTCACAGGGTTATTGTGAGGATAAAATAAGAATATTTGTAAAAGGCTTAGCATAGTGCTTAGAACATGTCAAGTACTTAATAAATGCTTATTCCATTCCATTCATTAAGGTTCCATTTCCCCTCCCTATAATATTAGAGTGTTTTTGCTGACTCAGTTAATATGAGCTGTATTATTTTAGCTACTACCTTCTGGAATATAATATCCCAATCTCTCCTCTCTTTTATATTTGTAGCTGTCAGATCATTAACGATCCTGATTGTGGTTCCATGGTACAGTTATCTCCTCCACATCTTGACTTTCCCCATCACAGTTTTGATATATTGTGGGTTGGCATAAAAAATAAAGTAAGAATGTTCAGGTAACTTTGCAGAAGCTACAGACAACCCATGAAGGCCAGCAGACAACACAGAAAAAGAAATGCTTAAAATACATGTATAGTATTGTTTAATAGCAATCCGAATTTTACAATAAAATACTAAAAACACCCCATAAAAGAAAAAGAAAAAATTCAGACTTCTTCTCTGGTATGAAGGGAGAGCCAAAATATTTACACAGACCTTCCAGATAGCAGGGCATTGCACCCTAAGCCCTACAATGTGGAAAATATAACAATATATCTATTTTTTTCTTTCAGGCTATGTACAGTAGTTCTTTGAAATGGAAGCTTTGGAATTTGATTATAAAGTTCTTTGGAGCTTCCATTTCGGATTTTCTTTTAGAAGCTGACAAGTGTATTTTTTAAATTTTCATTTCACACATTGATTCTAATGGGTGTGGTCAATTTCCATTCATCATTTCTTTAAATATGGTATCTAGGGTTTTTTAGGATCAAAGTTTTCAGGTAGTCAGATGATTCTTAGATCATCTGTCCCTGACAAGTTTTGGACACTTGTTTTGCTAGGAGACACCTTACATTTTATGACATATTTCACTCTTGACTTTGTTCTAATATTTTTGGGCCATCTCAAATTCATTGACCTGTTTAGTCCTATTCAATTTTTAATTGGATTTGATTCTTTATTTCCAATGTTTAGCACAGTGCTTAACACATAATAGGTGCTTAATAAATGTTTATCGATTGTTATTGAACAAGGTTTTGCATCTACTCTAAACTATTTATTCCCCATCCATTTCTTTATTTTAGAATAGTAACTTTTTCATTCTATCCTCCAAAAATGATCATTTTTATGATGAATTTTTAAAATTCTTACTTGATTTCTTCCAGAAATTCTAATACAGCTCATGGAAAACCTGTGATTTTCTTTGAGGTTTCCTCCAAGGCTACTTAAACTTCTTATTTTGGAGAGAACCATTTTTGGCTAGGGAATCTGGGAGCAAGCTCATAGCCAGACACTAAGGGTAAGTTCTGAGTCCCAGTAACACCAACTGGAGTAAAGTACCCTTGGAAGCTATGGGTAGGTTCTCTTGCTTTTGGACTTTGTGTAGAGGGAAAGGCTTGGGGATAGGTGGTCCTTCTCTTCACTCTGTCACAGTACACTGCTGTCAGCAGCCCAAACTTTACTCTGAATTCAGTGCCTATAGGATGATAATACTAGAGCAGAAGAGACCTGAGAACATGCAACATCAGAGCTGGGAGGCATCTTGGAACCCTGAATGTCAGAGCTGGGAGGGTGCTTAGATGAAAGAATGCTAAAGCAAGGAGGAACTTTGTATAAGTAAGGGCAGAACTCTACTGATTATTTTACCCACTTAAAAGTAATTGCTTTTGTTAGGTAAGAACACTTCTTGATGGAATCAATACATCAGAAACAATTATTAATATGGTTTGTACCCCACTTTAGTTTTTTTTTAATTCAATTTTATTTTTAGATGTATTTTCTGCCTCTCTTTCCCTTCTCCCCTCTCCTCACCACTGAGAAATCAAGGAAAACAAAATCCTTACAAACATGTATAGTCAAGTAAAACAAACTTCTTGCATTAGACATGTCCAAAAGAATATGTCTCAATATGTATTCTGAGTCAATTACCCCTCTCTCTGGAGATGTGTATCATACTCCATCATGAGAACCCTGGAATCACTGTTTTGAAAAGAGTTTCTATGGCTTCCAAAGTTGATTATCTTTACAATATTGTTGTTACTGTATAGCCTGTGCTCTTAATTCTGCTAATTTCTCTCTACACATTAATACAGATCTTCCTGTGTTTCTCTGAAACCATTCACTTAGTCATTTCTAATAGTACAATAGTATTCCATCATATTTCTATCCTTAATTTGTTCATCCATTTCCCAACTGATGAGCATACCATCAGTTTCCAATTTTTTGCCAACACAAAAAAGAACTATATAGATATACTGTAGATATCAGTCTTTTTCCTCTTTCTTGGACTTCTTGGGGGTATAGAACTAGTAGCATTATCACTGTGTCAAACGATATTTGACCAGTTTAATAGTTTTAAGGTATAGTTCCAAATTGTTTTCCAGAATGGCAGGACAAGTTCAAAGCTTCATAAAGAGTATATTAAAATACCTGTCTTCCAACAATCCCTTTAGGATTTATCTTTTTCACTTTTAGCCTACTTTGTCAATCTATTGGGTGTAAGGTGGTACCTCAGAGTTGTTTTAACTTGCATTACTCTAGTTATTAGTGATTTAAATCATTTGTTCATATGGCTATTGGTTTAGATTTCTTACTCTGAAAATTGCTTATTTATATCCTTTGTTTAGTTATCTATATACCTCTTTGAATCAAAGTCATTGCCTGAAACCTGGTCATAATCTAATGAACTTGAAAGAAAGGGAAGAGCTATTACAGAAGTAGAGATTCCAAGTGAGTGGAACAAGTGAAAACATTCTCATAAAATAAAGGATACAGTCACCAAACTTGAGTTGGGCTTTAGTCTTGATAGACCCAAATTTTATTTTTCTATAGAATACACAGTCTTGAGGAAAACAAGAAAAGCAACAAGTGATCTCTAAATTGCCTACTTTTGGCAACAAATAATATATCTGCCAGGTGTTTCTATAAATTGCCTACTTTTGGTAAACAAGAAAAAGTAACATGTAATCTGTAATAGCTTACTTCTGATAAATAAGAAAAATAATTGAAAAATGCATTTGTATTGGGTAAAAGAATTGTAAGGACACACCTTCTCATCAATGGGAATGAAAGTCCAGATACTGGGAGGGGATTTGGGGTTTTGGGGTGGTCCTAGAATTGTCTGTACAAGGGCATATAACTGCTTGCTTGATTTTTGTACTTTGCCTCTCTACACCAGTGCATGTTTTGCATAGGTGACACCCAACTCTCACAGGACTTGTTTAGAAATAAATAGCTTCTTTTTCTACCTGGAGAAACCTCTGAGTTTTATTTCAGTAAGGGTTATCCCACACACAAGGTTTTGAAAGCAAAGGGGAAAGATCAGGGATCAAGTTGATGCAATAACTGGCAAGCTTGGATCAACCAGCAAAAGAAGATAGAGAAGACAGAATTGACCTTTGACAGAGAAGGGAGGTACCAAGGAATGCCACAGGTTCAATAAGCATCTCCAAAAAGGACAAGATCTGGGTCACCAGTATACTCAGCTATACAAGTTTCAGGAAAAGATGTGTTCCCTGGCTTCCCCTTACAGTTCCTATCTATAGACCCTCTAATATAATCTGTTGTTTCATGATGCAATAACTCAAAGGTTTCCAGTAACCTGAATTTTGTCTCAAACACAAAGAATACAGGTGTTAACAAAAGATGTAAATTTTCAGAGTCTACCCTCTACCTAAACTTTCCTAATTAGAATTAGGGGCTAAGGGTTACTGTAAATGAGCTTAGAACTTTATCTAAAATAATAATAAGAGAAGCTTTAGTTTAATTAGGGCTCATTATAGACTTAAAAAGAAAATAATTATTGTGACAAGGTTTTACACAGACCACAGAACAGAGAATGCCAGTGCTGGGAATGTCCTTAGATGATAGATTGTCAGAGCTGGGAGGGCCCTTAGGTCAAGGAACACAGAATGATTGAGCTGGAAATGACCTTGACACTGAATGTCAGTGTTGGGAGGATCCTCAGAACAAAGAATGTCATTGCTGGAAAGAAATTTGTCCAAGCTCACACAGCTTGTGATAGGGACCTTCCTAATTTGGTAGCAAGATTATCTTTGTTAAGTGCATGACCCCAGTGAGACTGGAGTATAATTCTCCATGATCGATGATTCTTCTGAGGTAGATAATACCACCCTCTTCCCCTTCTCCCACCCCACTAGCATCTAGGTATGGCAGGAAATGGGCTGTGCAGGGTATAAATTCAGTCTACCTAATCCTGGAGTGAGGTACTTCCTTAGATATTCAGTAATAAATGATAAGCATATCTATTATCTATTTCTTCCTAACTAGGTAGTACATATGAACTCACAGTAGAACTTAGCCATCTGTCATTTTATAATTGACTGTTATGAGCTGTTTGGCTCAATTAATCATTGTAAAGGGCAAGCATAAGCCAGTCTCAAACACCAGTTGCCATGGTAACTTGTCTGTTTCCAAAGTTATGTCCAATCCTGTGTTACTGCCCCTCATGCCAATTGCTTTTCAGCCTGTGTTATGAAACCTAGGACAAGAGGAGAGGTACTCTGGACAGACAGTTGGGCAAAATATTAATCACTAAATTAGAAAATAATGGGAGATATGCATGTACACACAGAGATATGCATATATCGTGGGCAGAAACAAGGCTGGAGAAATAAAGATGCTAACTTTTTTCATCAGTAATTTTCTGCTGTTCCTCTCTAATAAACTGTGACTTGTAACAGACGAACAAAGTAAGCAAAACTGACCCACAATGTGATTACATCTGAACGTATATACAATAATCTACACCTGTAGTCTCCCACTTTTGTACAAAGAGGAAGATCTTTGAAGAAATGTTCATTATATAATTGAAGGATACATTGTGAATACCACCTCTATGTAACCCTATCAACATCTCACGGATGGTTTTATGAGTTAATGCAGTCAAAGAAATTCTTCTCTCTACCGGCATCCTTCTAGCTGCACTTAACTAGACTGGTTAAAGGATAAAGATATTAGAGCTACAAAGGACTTTACAGACCATCTTGTCCAACCACTGTATTCTACAGATAAGTAAACTGAGACCCAGAAAAATTAAGTAACTATGCCAAGGACACACAGGAGCTAAGTATCAGAAGAAGAAAGTGAATCTAGGATTTGGAACACAGATTCTCAAGCCTCCCCCCCCCAAAAAAAAAAATCCTTGCATTCCTTTACTCTTGGGATTATTGGGAGAAAAGTGCCTTGTAAGCCTGAAATTCCAGAGAAATGAGAAATATTACTAGTCGTTACTTTCATTAGACCTCTATATTAGCAAAATCATTCTTGTAGTTCATTGATGAAAATCCAGCCCCAATGGAGTAACATTTTAAATTTTATTTTTAATAAACAAAAATATGCCATCTTTGCCTTTTATCCTCCATTAATTGGGAATGAAAGAAAAATAACTCATTACCAACATGCATAATTGAGAAAGAAAGGTTCTTTTTCCAAGTGCAAAAGAAAAATATACATACTGTATGTAAATATATGTATATATATTTATTATATATTATATATTATATATTATATATATGTAAACATCTCATTGTAACTTTTGAGTCCTTCATCTCTCTGGCAGGAGAAGGGTAACATGATTCATCACTAGTCTTCTAGAATTATGGATGACCACTATGCTTATCAGAGTTCTAAGTTCTTCAAAGTTGTTTGTTTTTATAGTATTGTTATCATATAAACTGTTCTCTTGATTCTTTTCATCTCACTCTGCATCAATTCAAGTATTTCCACATTTCTCTGAAACTATCCCCTCCATTATTTCTTATAGCATAATTATTATCACATTTATATACCATAACTTGTTTAGTCATTCCCCAGTTGATGGGCACTCTTTCAGATTTCCATTCTTTCCCATCTCAAAAAAACCTTTGTTTTTGTACATTCTTAGTGTTTTTTTATGCAAAGGCATAATCCTTCCTTTAATCTATCCTCTTATTCCCTCTTCATCTTTCTCTTCTTTCCCTATTACTTCTCTTTTGAATGAAAAGTATTTGTGTACCCAATTGTATGCATGTGCATTCTTCTCTTCTTTGACCAGTTCAAATCGGAGTAATGTTCAAGTACCAGCTATTCTCCCCCATACACCTTTTCCTCCTTCATTTTCCTCAACCTTCGATTCTGCTTCTGACCCTCTTGCCCCTAGTGTATTCCTCTTCCCCTCTCTTCTTCTTCTTTAAGGTGATCAGGAGATAACAGAATCAATCACTGCCAGATCCTCCGTCTAAATGATTATACTCCCTCTATGGCTTCTGATGATGAGATAGTTCAGAGGAGGCCAATATATCATTTCCCCACATTAGAATTTAAATAGTTTTATCCTTATCCTTTTTTAGTCCTTTATAATTATTTCTTCCTGTTTAGATTTTTATGTTCTTAACTCTTTTGTTTGAATTTCAAAGCTTCTATGTAGCTCCGGTGTTTTCATCAAGAATGCTTGCAAGTCCTTTATTTCATCAAAGATCAATTTTTTCCTTGCAGAATTATACTCAGTTCTTCTGGGTAATTTATTCTTGGCTATAACCTATATAATTTGCCTTCTGAGATATTGTATGCCAAGTTCTAGCCTTCACTAAGTTATATGTGATCCTCACTGCGGCTCCTCAGTGTCTTTCTAGCTGCTTGTATATAGGAATAGGCCAGAAAGCCTAGGAATAAGACCTCAAATCTCCCAGAGAATGTAAACTGCCATAAATAAATGTAAACAGAAAAAAGGCTGTAACTATCCCATGGGAACACTGGCACATGGCCTTGGGCCATCCTTGGCACTACACCTTCTTTGTTCTGTTTCTATATAATACCTACAGTTGGTGTGGCAGTCCATCACACCACGGTATCCTCCTGCCACCAAGGATTTGATCCCTTGAGTAAACTGTTTTAACCCAGTTAACCTAATAAATCCTAATAAGTCCATTATACAACCAAGCTGGCATGGACCCCTCTTTCTTTTGTATCTCACTATTCTCTCAAAGGGTCTGCATCCCTACAATTGGTATATCAGGGCAAAACAGATCAGCCTTCTTATATTTGGCCTTACAATTGGCATAACTGACAAGATAGCCTGCCCCTCTACTAATCTTGTATCCTTACAGCTTCCAATATGTGTTCCTTTAAACTGGAACTTCTGCATTTTAATTATAATGTTCTTGAGAATTTTCATTTGGGGGTTTCTTTAAGGGGAAGACCTGTGGATTCCATTTCCATTTTGCCCTCTGGTTCTAAGATATCTAACCAGTTTTCTTATAACAGTATTTGGAATATAATATCTTTTGGTCATGGCTTTCAATTAATCTAGTGATTGTAAAATTCTCTCTCTTAACTCTACTTTCCAGATCAATTGTTTTTTCTATGAGATACCTTACATTTTCTTCTAATTCTTAAAATGTTTTCTTTTTATTAATACTTCCTATCATCTGATGGGGTGATTGGCTTCATTTTTGTCAACTCCAATTTTCAGGGGGGTTATTGTTTAGACAAGATTTTGTACATATTTTAGCAAACTGTTAATTTCCTTGCCAATACTTTCTTCCATAGCCCTCATTTCTTTTACAATTCTTTCTTATAGTACTTTGGTTTTATGAAAATGTTTAAAATTCTTTTAAAAGTTCTTTCTTTATCTCTTCCAGGAATTCTAGTTGAATTTATGCCCAAGCTGTTTTTTCTTTGAGGTTTTACTTGTAGCTGTTTAGCAGTCATTCTCTTCCCTAGTACAGGATTTAGGTTGGCTTCCACAAGGGAGCTTGGGAGACTTCTGTTGGGTGAGGTCATCCCCTGCCTTCTAGTGGGTAGAAGGCTGCTCATCCTTAAGATAAGTGATACTAACAACCTATCCCGGTCACCATTCTAAATTCTGGGGATATATATACAATGAACGAAAAAAAAAAACCAATCACAAAATCCAATACATAGTGCTTAAATGCCTTAGGGAGTTGATATGTCTGACAAACATCCTAGAGAAGCCATTACAGAAATGTATGCGATTGGTCTGAAGCAGGGTCTGGGTTGGCAGTCAAAGATGGCTCAGTGAAGTACGACCCCACAAATTTCCACAAGGTAGAATCTTCCTGCACTGAAAGAATCCTATATATCCTCTGGCCTAAGTATGTTCATTCCCACAGCCTAGTTGGGGGCAGAATCAATTGTTAAACTATTAGTTTCCTAAGAAACTAAATGCTTTCACACTGGAGGGATCCTAGTATAGGAAACTGTGAAACTTATCCACAAGGTTTATAGCTGATATGGGCAGAATAGATGTCGGTTTATAAAGGGTAACTTGAGGAACACAGAAAATGTCCACTCCTCCATCTCAAAATCTCTCTACCACTGACCTATAAACTCTACCAATTCTCAATGAAGTAGTGAAAAGTCTTCTGGTTTGGGATTTGGAGCCAGCAAGCATGATTCCTAACCCAGTTCTTCCCTTGGTTCTCCTTTACGTTTATGTCTGGGCTGAATCATCAACTACTTCTTGAAGTGAGGAGGGAGGGTATGTGTGGAGGGTGATGCAGGTGTAACCTGGACAAAATTTGGGGGTTCCTAAGCTAGGACTGAGCCCAGGGAGAAAGCAGCATGCTTTCAGTACTTGCCTCCCCCTTCCTTCTAAAATAATGCCATATGCCTGCTTTTTATTAAAGGGAGGTGGGTGGAAAGAAGAAAGAATGCTGGCAAAGTCTCTACATCAGGAGAAGATCCCAATATGTGCCCCAGGAAAGAACCCACAGGTCAGTTTGTGAATCCCTACTGGCAATGTGAAGGCTGATGGGGGAGGAGTGATGATGGAAGGCATTAAAGATTACTGTGCTCCTTTTGTGTCAAATCACCTGGATTAAAAAAAAAAAATTTAAGTCATCTGGATTCTATCTTTCCTAGATTCCATTTTTTTGTCATGAGAGTAGGGAGAGTAGGGGAGGAGGATAGCACTGCCAAAGTCTCTGCAGGAGGAAAGGATCGCAATATGGGCTCTAGGCAGGAGCCCTGCCTTTCACACTGTGAGTTCCTGCTGAGGAAGTATTCAGTGTCCATGAAGACAACATCAGCTGATCTTAATCACCAGTTGCCATGGTGACTGATTTGTTTCCAAGGAAACCCATGATCCTGAGTTGCTGGCCCTGATGCTAGATGCTTGTTTTCTTTAACAGGCCCGTTATGACCTCTCAGCCAAGAGGAGAGGTGGGCTTCTTCCTAACTTTGCTATGAACAACCAGGTGGACACAAACCTAAATAACTAGGTGCTACATACTCATAGAGGGACAAAACTGGAGATAGCTTAATAAAGAAGCTAACTGCAGATAGTATGAATAAGAAGTTACATAAACCAGCCGTGGTTAATTGACTTGAGGGAAGAGAAGAAACAAACATGCCATACATCATGCCAGGCAGTCTGGTAATCCTCCTGATTGCTTGCTAGTCACATACCAATAACTCTGTCCTTTGCCAAAGTACATTGACTGAACTCTTGAATTTCCCAAGAGTCTCTGAAAGTTGAGGCAGGCTATGAAGAACACTGCAAGTGCTTTAAGGATTACAAAGCACCTTTTTCATAGCTCATTTGATCCTCACAAAACCTCTGTGAGATAGAACAAGTATTATGATCCCCAGTTTTCAGATGAAAGAACTGAACTCTAGAGAAGAAAAATGACCTGCCTGGTATCAGAGGTGAGAGTGGAAGGCACTCTGCTGATAAGTCTTTACTCCCACCTGTCTCTTCTGGTCTCCAAAAACCATTCTGGTAATCCTACCCCCACCCTCTGGCACTGAGCTGTCCCTTTTGGTAAATAAGTACAAATTCAAATGCCTCAAATCAAATTCTAGAGAGGCAAAGACAACCAAAGGTCAGAGTGAGATATTCTTCCAGACAAAGAAAACATAGGTCAAAAAGAGAGAGCTGTGATTAGAAACAGCAGCTTTGGAAGTGCTCAAGCCAGAGATGATAAGGGGACCTGGCAGCTGGTCAAAAATTACAGAGTATCCCTGTGCTAGCAACAGACACAGGACCAGATGCTATTTGGCAACTCCAATACCTATACCTACATCTAGGTCACAGTTCAAGGGCAGAGAGGAGCACTTTTGATCAAGATGGACTAAAAACCCTGAGAGATAATATCACTAGGGGCCCCAGGGGATCAGGGACCTTGAAGAACAGTATCTGTTCTGGTCCCAACAGATAAGGGGTCATGAGGAGCAGTGCCAATTATAATTCCAATTGTACAATGCCGTTCCTGGGTAAGGTCCAGAGTCCAGACCAAGAAGAGTTCTGTGACCACACTTCTCCCCAGATCACACCACCTTACAAGCACCCAAAACTTCCAAATGCCCAGACTAGCTCTGAAAACAGAAAAGCTTGCAGCTTGAGACAGTCCCCCTTCCCCATTCCATGTGAGGAACTAAGCCAAACATTTAACAAAAACTTGCAGATCAAGAAATAGGATGGAAATTTAGTAAACAACCAAAAAGAACACCACCATAAAAAGTGTGAGGAGCCAAAGAGGCCTGAGCTAGGACTTCAGATAATTACCTTGATATCAGTGGACCCAAATATCAAAGACCTCTTTGAGAAGCGGACTTTTTGTCAAGTTAGCTCCTGAGTTCTTTTGATATGGGTTGCATTTAAAAGGATGTTGTTTGAGTTCTGAGACCAACAGGCTCTGCCCCAAGATATATCTGATTCTGCACTTAGGTATCTTTGGGTGGCCAGCTCTAAACATGATGTCTTTTGAGGATTGGCTTCAGCTTTGAAGTTTGCTCTCAATTATATCTGTTTATGACTGTAGCTGCATTAGCAGGTACCTGAAGCCTAGATCAAAGGTCTTACCCTAAGATTTTAGTCTCCTAGATAAGAAATCTTTATCAAATTATCTATTCTGTGCTACTTCCAGGATATAACAGACTAAGATAATGATAAGAATAATTGAGTTACCTTCCTTTATCTCACTGCTCTATAAAAACCTTGTCCTGAGAATCAATAAATGGAGTTCATAGTTCTTCCTTGAACTACCCACATGGCCTGGTCATTTCTCATTCACGTCTCTGAATCATGCTAAGTGCTGGATACTGAGCAGCCCATGGCAAAAAAGCTACTACAGGAACAGGGAAGATCATGACACAAATTGAGAATACAATGAAATCAAAACAACAAGCAAAACCTCAAAGAAAAAATGTGAATTGGACATGAACACAACAAGAATTCCTAGAAGAGCTAAAAATTATTTGCAGAATCAAATAACAATAGTAGATGAAAAATTAGGGTAAGAAATTAAAGCAAACTATGAAAATTCAATTAACAGCTTCATAAAAGAGGCACAAAAATATTGAACAAAATAACACCTTAAAAAACTGAATTGAGCAAATGAAAAAAGATACAAAAGTTCACAGAAGAAAATAATTCCTTAAAATTTGGAGTTGAGCAACTGGAAGCTAATTACTCCAAGAGATATCAAGAAACAACAAAACAAAGTCAAAAATGAAGAAAATGTGAAAATCTCATTGGAAAAACAAATCACCTGGAATATAGATTGAAGAGAGATAATTTAAGAATTATTGAACTACCTGAAAGCCATGATCAAAAAAATTTTCAAAAAAGTATCAAGGAAAACTGTTCTGATATCCTAAAACCAGAGGGTAAAACAGAAATTGAAAGAATCAACTCATCACTTCCTGAGATTCCAAAATGAAAACTCCCCCAGAATATTACAGCCAAATTTCAGAGCTCACAGGTCAAAGAGAAAATACTTCAAGCAGCCAGAAAAAAAACATCCAAATATTGTGGAGCAACACTCAAGATCACACACAATTTAAGAGCTATCACATTAAAAGAGCTTGGAATACAACGTTCTGGAAGGCAAAAACACCGAAATTTAGTAAGAGGACTTCCAAGAATTCCTGATGAAAAGACCAAAGCTGAATAGAAAATCTGACTTCCAAATATAAGATTCAGGAGAACTATAAAAAGTAAACATGAAAGAAAAAGAGAAAAGTATAGATCAATTTCCTTAGTGAATATTGATGCAAAAAATATTTAAATTATATCTACTGATAACTCCCCATATTATTATTGTAGGGGAATTAATTTTTAGGTTGAAGCCAAGTTCCTGATCACTATCCTTTAATGGAAGAAGAATGTCCCAAATGACATAGCCAAGGTTTGATTCCACACAGAATGCTAGTTCCAAAATGAGCATATATAGTAAATAGAAAATAAACCCATTTATCCAAGCCAGAAACAAACAAAAATCAGAGAAGGTATACAGATGAGAACATACCAGACAATCCACAGTGAATGAGCTCTACCACTGAAAGTAAGACAACAGATCTAAATCAGGAGAGAGTGTTTCAGATCTAAACCATGGGGAACTTCCCCAAAGACTCTAGTTTAGCAAGCTGGGTATTCGTTCAGTCATTTTCAGTCATGCCCAATTCTTCACCTTGGCAGAGGTACTGAAGTGGTTTGCCATTTCCAGCTCATTTTACAGATGACAAAACTGAGGCGAGTATAGCTAAGTGACTTGTCCAGGGTCACACAGCTTGTAAGTGTCTGAGGTGGGAATCAAAATCAGGTCTTCCTTACTCTAGGCCCAGCATTCTACTCATTGTGCTACCTTGCTGTCCCCAAGCTGTTTGTTAGTAGAAGCCAAATCTTTGAGAAAGAATTGCTAGGAGAGGAGGGGAGCTAAAGTAGATCTCAGTCTCCTTTCTCTCCTCCCCATTACTGGATGAAGACCTTTGAACTTTGGAAGATAAGAGGAGTTGGAATTTTTATCAACATCCTAGCAGTAGCTTTAGTTGGAAGCAGTGTTTGCATCAGGAGTCCAGAACAGATTGGAAACAAGGAGGAAAGACAGGTCCAGGGATCTACAGGAAGTTCAGAAATGGCACACCATAACTAAGATCTTGAGGACTCCAGAAAAGGACTTCTAGGAACTGTGTTACCTCTCTGCCACATGTGCTATCAAAACTTAAGCCCACTTTGCCCTGGGCTTTGTATGTACTTGTTGGAGAATATGGCATATACTTGGGGAGGAGGAGGACTTTATACCAAACTAGATACCCATTTCTAAAAGTTAAGTTAGGCAAGCTAATTGATATAAACTGATAATCCTGGCCAAAAGCACACTTGAGGTGGCTCACCCAGTCCCTCAAAGCTACCTCTAGAACCTTGAAGAGTGATGACCTGACCTCCCAGGGTGAGTGGGGATTGAGAGCAGAGCTCTAGAGTCTGTACTACAAAAATATCTACTTCGATTTTCACAACCTCCCTGGGAGATTATCTTTATTTTATACATGAGGAAATTAATGCTTAGCATGTGAGGTTAATTACCTATGGTTACACAGCCAGTATCAGAGGTTGGAAGTGAATCCATGCTTTGTCAGACTCCAAGTACATACACTTTAATCTCTGTACTATATCACACTGCCTCTTTCCTTGTCCTCTGAGGGGAGAAAGATTTTTCCATTAGTCATTTACTGATATCTCCCCAATAGAATAGTCACTTTTTAAAAAGAAAAAAGTAACTGACCTGCAACGTGAGCATATCTTCACCTGTATACAATACTCTGTACCTGTAGTATCCCACTTTTATACAAAGAGCTACAAAGACCATACTACCTCTGTAAGAAGTGTCAGGTACTGTTTAATTCAAGAAGCCACTGTGGTACTACCTGTAATCATGCAACCTCATTACACCTCACTGATGGTTTTATGAGTTGATGTGATTAAAGAAATTCATCCCTAGTTGGGCAATCTTCTAGCTGCACTTAACTATCTGTTTAGAGTATCATTGTTTTAGTATAGAACATATATCACTATTCTAGAGTGGAAAAGGATGTCAGAGGCTATTTAGTACAATTCCTTTATTCTGCAAATAAGGAAACCAAGTGCCAAAAGGGTTAAGTGATTTTCCCAAGGTCACTTGATTTTCCAAGCTCACTATCAAGAGGCAGGATTTGAAAACCTCTGATTCCAGAGCAATAAGTGTTCTTTCCACTGTACAATTAGTACTCTCAGAGGGGCTTTTGTCCCCCAGCCCCAACCACAGTTTCTCCATTTTCCTTCTACTAACAAACAGCTTGGGGACAGCAAGGTAGCACAATGAGTAGAATGCTGGGCCTAGAGTAAGGAAGACCTACCTCCAAACTGTTACTTTACTTTACCCTCACCTTCAAAAACCTTGCACTACCTTCTCCACGGGACTATAAGAAGAAAAATGCTTTGTAAGCCTGAAAACCTAGAGAAATAAGAGCTATAAGTAGGCTTATTATTCTCGTTAATGCTCTGAACCAACCTGGTTATTCTTTAAAGTACATGATTGACAAAACTTGAGCCCCAGAATTGGATTTAGAAAATCTTTAATAAGAGAGCTTGGCAGCCTTCTGTCAACTGTAGCAACACTTCTATCTAGTGGCCAGAAGGCTACTCATCCTTAGGAAAAGTGATGCTAACAACTGGAGCAATGGATTCCAAAAAACAATGCTGTACACCCCAATCCAAATAAATTCAATCAACCAACACAATTATTTATTAAGTACCTAGAATGTTCAAGACACTGCTCAAGGCATTTGGGATATAAATGTAATGAATGAAACCACCCCTACTCTTAAGACAATACATATTTTAAGCCATTTAATGGCTTTGAATAGCCATTACAGAAATGTATACCATTGCTCTGAAGTACAGACAGGGATGGAAAGTGAGGATAGATCAGTGCAGCCCATTCCCAAAGGTGGAAGCACTGGAAGATTCCCATGTATTCTCTGTTCTGGTATATTCATTCCCATGGTCTAGCTGTAGGCAGAGGTATTTGCTAAACAATTCATTTCCTGAGAAACCAATTGCTTTGACACTGGAGAGATTCTAACATAAGAGCAAAGCTTGTCCCCAGGGCTGACTTTGCATGAACACAGAATTAGATAGCTGCCTAAGTGTGATTTGAAGGGCATAGAAAACATCATCTTTACCACCGCCAAATTTCTCTCCTGCTGACCTATAAATTCCAAGCATTCACTGTGATATAGTAGAAAGACCTCTCTGGTTTTGGATTTATAGTCAACAAGCATGGCCCCCTGCTCCCATGCCTCTCTTTGCTCTCCTTTCCTTCTGTGTCTGGATTGAATCAGCACCTACTACTTTTTGCAGGGTGGGAGAAGACTGAGGAGAGTATCCTAGGCAGAGTTTCTGCCACCTTTCTTGGGGGGGGGGGTCCCTAAACTAGGGCTGGGGCAACAAAGTGGGGTAGTGGATAGAATACTCAACCTGCAATCAGGAAGACCCAAGTTCAAATCCTGCTTCAGATACTAGTTGTGTAACCCTGGGCAAGTCACTTAAACCTATTTACCTCTGTTTCCTCATCTGTAAAATAAGCTGGAGAAGAAAAAGGCAAACTGCCCCAATATCTTTCCCAAGAAAATTCCAAAGAGGGTTACAAAGAGTAGCACACAACTGAACAACAAAAAACTAGGCCTGGTCTCATGAAGAAGGTAGTATGCATTCAATTTTCCTCTCCCTTTCTTCTAATGTAAAGGGTAGAATTAGTATCTTCCACTTGTTGCTGAGGGAGAGGGGGGGGAAAGGTTTGTGCTAGAAAAGTCTCTACAATGCAGTAATACATAATAAAGTCCAGAGTACTGAACATGAATCATGCTACCCACCTCCTGCCAGACATTATAGACTTAAAATCCAGAATGGGACGAGAATATTGAAACACAGCCAATATGGGAGTTTGTTCTACTATATAAATTGATTGTGAGGGTTTTGTTACTGTTCTATGGGGAGAAGGCAGAAGATAATAAATATTGTAAAGATAAGTAAAAATAAACTTTTTAAAAACTACTCGGATCAATCAGTTAGAGATCCTAAATAGGAACTGCCCTTTGTCCTTTTTTTAGGCACCTAAGATTGTGCATTACCGTTCTCAAAAATTCCCTCTACAACTAATTCTGAAATGGGGGACAATAAGGGAAAGAGCAAAATTCATTAAAATGATGGATTTTGCAATTGTTGAAAGACTTCAAAACCCACTAGGACCCTAGAGGACTTAATAAGCGTTCAACCTGTCTTAAGAAAGGTGAGGGATTAAAGATGCAGAATAAACCATACATTTTCAGGTACAATGAATGTTGGAATATATTTTGTTTGGCTGTGCATATTTGTTAAAAAAAAAAAAAGGTTTTGTTTTTCTCAGTCCAAAAAGAACGAGAAAGTAATTAGAAAGGAGGAAGGGAGGGTGGGGAGTGCTATTTTAGCATTTTCCTTAAAAGGAAGAAAAAACCACAGCTTTAAGATCTACAGACCGAATTTACAAGGCACTTAAAAGAAAACAAGCTGCAGGTCCTGGATATCTGCAAGTTCACTTAAAATCTCCCTTTTCTATTTGAATATGCATATGGAAATGTCCATTTTATTTGGTGTTTGTTAATTCTAGAATAAAAACAAAATACAACTAATTAAAAGTTACAAAAATTAAAGAGCCGGAGTGTTCCATAAACAAGTTCCTTTCTCTCTTCAACCTCTAGAACCAGGCCAGGAGAAGTAGAAGAAGGAAAAACAGGACCCCCTTTGCGGGCGGAGGGGGGTTGGGAGGAGGGGTTGCGAAGTTAAGGAGCGGCGGAGCGCTGTCACCTGAGGGTTTTCCTGCAGGCCTACCCCACACTTCCAGACCTAAGCAAGTAGATTCATGAGCAGACCTGGACGCAGGTTTGGACAAAAACACACACCTGTCTGCTGGGTACATACAAAACCTGAACACCAGGCTGATTTAAGTGTGCGGACAGACTTAAGTTTCCTAAGGATAGGAGGTGGAGTTTGCAACAACGTAGAGGCGGTCCCGGGGTACGAAAGGGAAGAAGCCTGGGCTAACCACGGTGAAGAAGTCCGGGTTACGTAAGGGCAGGAGGCGGGGCTGACCTCGGCCAGAAGGCGTCCAGGATTGGCCCCCTTAACGAAGGCCGCGAGGCGGAGTAATGAGGCTGCCTGGCAGACCTGGGGCGGGGAGGACCGGGGAGGACCAGAGCGGACCAGGGCGGACCAGGGCAGACCAGGGCGGACCAGGGCGGGCGGGGCCGCGATCTCGGGCGGGAAAATCTCTCGGAGAACGAACTCCCTCAGGACACGGGCTAGAGCTTACCTAGGGAACGAAGAACCGGGAGCTGAATTCCCACTCTCTCTGTGAGGGCGGGACTTCCTCCACCTGAGATCTCGCGGTAATTCCCCATTGTAAATAAACAGAGACCACATGGACAGGCTGGAGAGCCCCACCCCCGCCCCCATCCTGGCTAGTACCTACCTGGCTTGGGGCTGATGGTTGACAGGGAAAGCAAAGGTGAAACCACTGCGGGTCGATGGGTTTTATTTGTTTCGCCAGACTATTTTTTTTTTATTACAACTATTGTATTTTTTTTCTTTTCTCATTTTGTTTTCTTTTTCATTTGGAGGAGTGAGATATGAAGAGGAGGGAAGAGTTATAAACACTACTGTTTATAACACTACAGAAGCAAAAGAAAAAAAAAAGAGGGTCATTGAAGCATTTTTTTTAAAGCAATTGGGGTTAAGTAACTTGCTCAAGGTTACACGGCTAGTCATTATTTATACGTGGGTGCTCATTTTCTGAGGCCGGATCTGATCTCGGGTCATCCAAACTCCGAGGCCGGCGCTCTTACTCACTGCGCCACCTAGCCGCCCCTTTAGGGCAATTGGGGTTAAGTAACTTGCCCAAGGTTACACGGCTAGGTTTTTGTTTGTGCGGATTAGGTGTTGGAGGCCGGCTCCGAACTCAGGTCCTTCTGACTCCAGGGCCGGCGCTCTATTCACTGCGCCACCTAGCCGCCCCTGGAGCATTTTTTTTTTTTAAATTCTCAAAAAATAGAAGGGAAACAGGTGGGTACCTTTGAAACTAACTCGTGTTACTCACTATGTACTTAAAAAAAAAAGAGTAAGCTGTCCATAGCAGGAATTCTGGTTTCACGTTAAAAAATGCTGAAAGAGATTAATCCAGGAGAGGAAAAAAAAAACTGTTGTCTTTATATATCCTGAGTGTCCTTATTCCAGCTCCTGTTCTTACTGACAAGTCAGGTAGCTAGCTAGAGGGCAGCTAGCTACATCTTCCCTGTCAGTGTTCTAGTTGTGTTCCTAAGGGTTTGAGAGTGTCTTTTTGCTATGTCTGAGGCTACTGAATTGCGCCCGTTTAAATGTGTTCCTCCCAATATCTTCATTAATATATGTTAATATCTTCCCCATATCATTGGCCAACTCACTGACTAGTAACTCAATATCCACTTAACCAGTTAACACCAATTAGGGATATTTACTGAGATGTAGCAAGGACAGAAGTACAAAAAAAAATTTCTCTGAACTGAGTGCATGTGTTCCCCTGTTCCTTCTGCTGTATGGCCTGCTGGACCACTGGCACTGTTCTAGAGCATACAATATCATAAACATCTTCAATACTCCCTCACCTAAGAGTAAAAAGAGCAAACTGCAGAGGTGCCCTGTACTGGTAGCTATGTACGGGCCCAGGTGAAGATAGTACAGTGTGAGCTAGGGATAGGGAACCTGTGACCTTAAGACCACATGTCACCCTCTAGGTCCTTAAATGTGGCCCTTTTACTGAATTTCTTCTGTGACCTTACTCACTGTGTGAGTAAGATTCAGTCAAAAGGGTGCAGAGAAAGAACAGTCAGTATACCTGGACCTTCTGTGAAGTAGAGAACCATACCATTCTATTCTGTGTTGTCAGGTACTTCCATAAGTAAGTGCCAAAACCTCATACTCCCAGAACTGGGCCCTCATTGACCAGTGCTCCTGTAATAAGTGGGAAGACTGGGATGAATTGGTACAAAGCAATGAAATGATTCATAGCTCTAGAGATCTAATCCCAGTCAATCCTCTAATCTTCAATCATCACTGATTGCCTTTGGATATTTCAAACTAGATATCCTGAGATATCTCACACTCAACAGATCCAAAAGATGGAAAAACAGCTTGTTATTCCCCCACCAACCTTCCCCTCTCCAAACTTCAGTGCCTATACTGGAGGCATCAGACAGTCAGACAACAAACATTTAATAAGCACTTCCTTTGTTGTTTGTGGTTCTACTCCGAACCTACCTCATTGTTCCTTCTCAATTTCTTTGCTAGATCCTCTTCCAACTTACACTCACTAACCATAGATGTCTCACAGGACCTTCTTCTCCCTCTATGTCTTTTCACTTGGGTGATCTCATCAGCTTCCATAGATTCCATTATCATATCCACCCAGAACCTTCCATTTAAGCAAAGTGTCCAGGCATCTCTTCATTTGGACTTGTCAGTTATGTTTTTGCACTACATACCCTCCCTACCCTACCCCCTTTCAGTTTAATTTTATGTGTTATCTTCTCCTGTTAGCTTATAAACTTCTTTTTCCTATTTCTATCCCATATTTAACACAGTGCCTGGCACACAGTAGGTACTTAATGAA
Source organism: Gymnobelideus leadbeateri (assembly GCA_011680675.1). Taxonomy (NCBI): domain Eukaryota; kingdom Metazoa; phylum Chordata; class Mammalia; order Diprotodontia; family Petauridae; genus Gymnobelideus; species Gymnobelideus leadbeateri. The sequence continues at coordinate 100 of WOXC01006803.1, read as the reverse complement.
GATTTACTGATTTTGTCTATGTTTATGATTCTCTTATCTAATTATACAACCCTAATCTCTCTGCTGACCTCCAGCTTGAATCTCTAACTGTTGATTTGGC